>OZ024827.1:96107544-96627272 GCA_964016985.1 Anodontia alba
GGGGGCGAGGGGAATAGAAAAATGCTCAGTTTGTCGTCAGCTGAATTTGCGCAGACGTACATACAGAGTGGTTAAGGTTAAAGTTTTTGGGTTTCTCTTTTTTTTTTTTTTTTTTTTTGTTTTTTTTTATTTTTTTGTTTTTTCTTTTTTCAAATAAAGTGTTTCAAACCAGTCCAAATGCATTTCTTGATACTTTGAAATATGATGTATGGGCTTATATGTACTGCTGAAAAAAATGAAACGAAAGATGTTTTTAATAAGAGTTTATTGTTTTTTAAGACTATTATACGTTTAGTTCACACTGAATGTTAAACTAAATGTTAAGGATGAATGTTTGAAGATTGACAGCAAAATGTCTAGTTTCATATTAGTCCAAATATATAATGACCAGTGACTGGACCATAAAATACGTCACATTCACCTCTTAATCCATTAAGCAGTCTCCAAAAATTTAGGTCTCATCACAAAAACATACCTATATAATTTTGACCCCCTTAAACCCCACTTTTATATAGTAAAACTGGGGTTTACAGGGGTATACATTATTTTTCTTATTTCTGCTCAAAAACATACATTGTGGGTACTCGTTAGAACCGCCTCGCCGAGGCGGTTCTAACGAGTACCCACAATCTATGTTTTGAGCAGAAATATGAAGAGTATCAGGGTTTTTTATCTGAAAATTTTCAGTTTTTTTTAGGTGAAATTTTCTATATATTTGAATAGGCGTTTAAGCAGAAATATGAAAAATATCAGAATTTTTATCTGAAAATTTTCATTTTTTTGGTGGTAAAATTTTCAACATATTTGAATAGGCGTGTTTTCGTAATGTTAGGTCTAGGTCAATATACACAAAATTTGGTACGTGTAAGAGTAGAACAACAGTTACGCATCAGACAATATCTTGATAGAGTCGAACCTCAATGGCTCGAACATCTTTTGGACCATTGAAAATTGTTCGAGACATGGGTAGTTCGAGCCAGTGAGGGTTAATCAGGGTGCCAGGTTAGGAAGCAAATAGCGATAATTTAGAGATTTTTGTTTTCGATTTTCTCTATGAGGCGATTTTAATGAGAACGCAGAACATAAAATTTCATGATAAAGTAAGAGAATTTCAATAAATATTTGTTTTCTTGAGCTTGAGCTATCGGAAGAATTTCATAGGAACTCAAAAACGAGTTCAAAGTAGCCATGGTCAACGAGGAATCGGTGTTCGAGCTGTTGAGGTTCGACTGTATAAAAAAGTACGTCAACGTCAGACGTCAACATATAGGAGCCGCTACGTCAGAAAATGTACCATTTGACAACTGTGTTTTTAACAGATTAATGTCTATTTTATTTTCAATTCAATCAAGAAATTTCATAAAGCTTAATAAAAGCAAACATTTAAGAATCACACTGTTGTTCTTTTTTACCTGTTACATTGAAAATTTATATAAACGTAAACAAAATTTGCGCCGGTACTTAGACGTACGTCTAAATATTTTGTCTTGTAAAGATGTTAGAGAGCAACATATTGGTTGCAGTGAACTATTTTCATACGCGACACAGAGTCTTCTATACATGTACACGGGTATATTTTTGTACGATCTATGCATGCAAAATCTGATGTATCGGAAAAGATCTCGGTGGACGGTGTGGCGGAATGAGTGAAAACCCATCTACTGGGCCTAATAAGCATGCATTACTATTTTACATAACATGTTATCCCATATCCACTTGTAACAGTACATTTCCGCCATCAGACTAGATTTGCTGTACATCCGGGCGAAATATTGCTTTTCAAGACACCTATATTCAAGCCAGCACATAGGAAAAGGGTACTTATCACATAGACGACCAACAAAGGCTCTGGCGAGCCTGCGCATAAGCGCAGTCTCGCCAGAGCCTTTGCTGTTCGCAGACATGTAGTAGAGAACTTGAGGAAGCTTCAGGCAAAAACGCATCTGTAACCAAAATAGAGGACTGCGCATGCGCATTTGAAGAACCACAACCCGGAAAACCATAAGATGCCTTATATCGTTTGCCGGCTCATTCTAGGAGTTTGATGATGATTTTATGAGTTGTTATCGCTCAACTAGAAATAATATAATAATTTGATTTAAATAGAAAAACCATGAAGGTGTGTACTGATAGAGTTTTATGATCCGCAGAGATAAACACTCAGTTTGTTTCCTTGCACATTGTTAAAATTATTAGCAGCTGGTGCCGAATGTACGAGGGACGATAAAAAAGTTCTCGGTCCCTGCACTTTGGAAATGATCAAGATCAGAAAGTGTGCCATTATTTCTAAATAGAATCTCCCTTTGCCTCGATGCACTTTCTCCAACTCTATTCCAGTTTGCTTATCTCTTCAAAATAGAAGCCTTCGTCCTGGTCCCCCAAGTGCTCATCAATGATGCTTTCATTGCTTCCAAAAGTCCTACCTCGCGGATTATTAGTTTTCAGATTTGGAAACAGACAGAAGTTCGAAGGGGCTAAATCTGGAGAATACGGGGGATGAGGAAGGACCTCGAAGCTGCATTTAGTCGCAGCAGCCACATCAACTTGAGAGGTGTGGGCTGGTGCATTATATTGCAAGTGCAGAACACCTCGAGTCAGCTTTCCTCTTCTTTTCTTCTCCTGACACACAGCTGCCTTAATTCTTCTGCATAATATGAATCATATGCCTCCAGATACATTACGAAAACATGCCTATTCAAATATACCGAAAATTTTACCACCAAAAAATGAAAATTTTCAGATGAAAAAAATCTGATATTTTTCCTATTTCTGCTCAAAACATAGATTGTGGGTACTCGTTAGAACCGCCTCGGCGAGGCGGTTCTAACGAATACCCACAATCTATGTTTTCGAGCAAAAATAAGGAAAATAATGTATACCCCTGTAAACCCCAGTTTTACTATATAAAAGTGGGGTTTAAGGGGTTCAAAATTATATAGACGTGTTTTCGTGATGTAATCCACTATGATACGAGGGTCGTGCAAAAAGTTCTGTCACTATACTGAAGAGCATAAATAACGCATCACTAAATTTATCAAAACAATCTTCATCTCAATCGAGGTATATATTTCATTGAATATTTTCTGAAACAGTGATTAGCATCCGGACAATGTCTCACAACAAAAAATAATGAAAAAACAAGGAGCCGATTGAGAATGTAACGTCACATGATGAAACAAGGGTATCGACGTGAAATGTCACACTTTTCAGTAACGACAGTGACCACCGTTATTTTGGATGACAGTTTGCATTCGTCGTCTCATTGATCCGACTAGACGTCGTACAGTTGCCATGGGGATGTTACGCCACTCCTCATGAAGAGCCCTGCCGAGTTCGGCGAAGTTATTTGGCTGGTTAAGACGTTTACGTAGTCTCCTACCAAGTTCATCCCACATGTGTTCAATGCAGTTCATGTCTGATGAAACCGCTGGCCAGTCCATAACATCCACCCCTTGGGACCTCAGGAAGTCTTGCGTAAGCCTAGCCGAGTGCGCTCTCGCGTTATCTTGCTGGAACGTCAACTGCTGATTCCCAACCTGACGTCGAAGAAGAGGAACAAGGACAGGGGCAAGAATTTCGTCAATGTATCGACGGGCCGTGAGTGTTCCATTCACGATAATCAGATCCGAACGGAAACCGGAACTAATGGCTCCCCACACCATGACGCTGCCACCGCCAAATCGGTCACGTTCAAGAACACAGCTGTCTGCAAAGCGTTCATGCCTTCGGCGATAAACACGGAGTCTTCCATCAGCAAAGCTGAGTGTAAACCGCGATTCATCGGAAAAGACAACCCTGTTCCAGTTTTGACGTCGAACGCGTAGCATGTCCGTGGCCCATCTAACACGCAGCTGACGATGACGTCGAGTCAGAATCTGTCCTTTTACTGGTCGGCGACATCGAATTCCATAGTCTTTTAGTCTTCTGCTTACTGTGAACCGACTGATATTCCTCCCTCTACGTCCTCGCATACCGGCAGCGGTTGAAACGGCGGTTGTGAAGCGATCACGTAAATGACGTTGCCTAATGAAATTATCCTGACGTCGAGTAGTTACACGCGGAGCCCCGGGTCTAGGACGGTCCTTTGTGCTCCCGGTAACTGCAAACTTTCGACTTAAACGAGAAATCGTCTACTGGCTAACGTTGAACTGCCTAGCAAGCCGACGCTGACTGACGTTAGCTTGCAAGAGTCCGATAATCTGTCCCCTGGAATCGGGATTCAGCCTCGGCATGATAAACGGTATTCGTAAGAACAAAAAATCACACAAAACTTTTAAGCCCCGATATCAGATGTCCACTTCATGTATTGACCATTCAATGAAAATCAATAGTCCCTGCACAAAGTGGTCAAATTGATTTCGTGCACGGGTAGCTCGTGGGACATAACGGGTGACATTATGGGGTGGTTCGGTGCGACTAATGAAGGTGAAGCAAATCAATATTTCTAACGTTGTTTTTGTATTCATAAATCTTTTCTGGGGAATATTTTTAAAAAAATATGTGATGCGTTTTTAATGCTCTTCAGTATATATTTTAAACTGCTTCACTGCACTCGAATGGTGTGTTGAATAGCTAACGATATCCGTTTATTTCGTGCAAATTGCTTTCCAACTGACCGAGTTATTTCAAATTGAAATAGATGCAGTCATATACACTGACCCAATTCACTTGTTACAATAAGAAACGACCAAGCAAAGGACGGTCAGGAGTTCACCTTTTACATGACAACGCCTCCTCTCATAAGTGTGAGGTTGTTAAGTCTTTTTTGGCTTCTGAAAAGGTGAAAGTTTTAAACCATCCACCTAATTCACCTGACATGATTCCCTGTGACTTCTTTTTATTTCCAAGGCTTAAGAAAATGCTTTCTGGAAATAAGTATACGTCTAGAAGTTCTCTTGGCAGCGCCATTTATCAGTGTCTCCAACAGATACTAAAAGAAAACTATTTATCTGCTTTTCGGGACTGGGTAAAAAGGCTACAAAAATGTGTTTAAGTAAGGGGGGAATACTTTGAAAGTTTGTAATAAAAATATGTTTGATAAAACGTAGCACCGAAGGAATCCGAACCCAGTGACAAAACGTTTTGCAGCACCCTCGTAGCGCTCTGATTATCCGAAAAGGTAGAGGCCGTAAAACTGCCTGCAGAAGAAACGCTTTTAATGTCTTAGGAGTGGGTGCCAAGGGTCTTCTATTGCATACTCCGCTTTTTGGTCTCAGGATCAAAGTGATGGACCCAAGTCTCATGTTGGGTCACATCCCGACGCATAAATTCCTCAGGGTCATCTTCATAGAGAGACAGGATATACTTAGAAATACATCACGAAAACCTACCTATATAATTTTGAACCCCTTAAACCCCACTTTCATATAGTAAAACTGGGGTATACATTATTTTCTTATTTCTTTTCAAAAACATAGATTGTGGGTACTCGTTAGAACCGCCTTGATGAGGCGGTTCTAACGAGTACCTACAATATATGTTTTGAGCAGAAATGTGAAAAATATCAGTATTTTTATCTGAAAATTTTCATTTTTTTGGTGGTAAAACTTTCAGTATATTTGAATAGGCTTGTTTTTGCAATGTCAATCCTGCTCTTCTTCTGATCTTTGGTCTACATTCTGGGAACCCATCTAGCTGAGACCTTGGACATCCCTAAGATATCGGTCAAGACAGACTGAACTGCCCCAAAACGTATGCATATTTGTCTAGCTATATCACGCAGGCTTCTTCTTCTATCACACATGGTCTCATGATCAGACTGTGCACAAGCTCAACGTTTTCGTCTGTAGTAGCCTCTTTAGAGCGCCCAGATCGTTCATAACACTCCACGCTCTACCTCCCTGTCCTAAATTCAGCAGCCCATTTCTTCGCCGTGCTGCAAGGAAACTTATCCCCAAGGGTTTTAATGGTCATCACGAATTTCCTTAGAAAACCTGCCCTTTTTACAGAAGTCCTTTATGACTGCTTTAACTTAAACTTTGTCCTTTTTTATCAGTTTAACACACCCTTCCCCTGTTTGCAGCAGATTTCTACTGAAATAAATGGCTTTGAAATTTTATTCTTTCTACCTAAGATGTTGAATAAGATGAAATTATAAAGCAAGTGGCATATAAGACAGATGCCACTTGTATGAACTGATTGGGATTTCATTTCAATTTATTCATTCTAAGTACAGTCGACTCTCGATATCTCGAGCTTGCCTATTTCGAATTACCGCTTATCTCGAAGTGAAAGTCTGGTCCCTGTTTTAACATGAAGCTATGACAACAGGTAACAAAATAATGTGGAAAAGAGGAGAAGTTGCTCCCAAGGAGCAATTTCTCCTCTTTTCCACATTATTTTCAGTATATCTCTATTTTCAGGAGTCAAATTACATATTCATTTGTGAAATGTGGTTGTTTGATTTATCTTTTTGCCTCCATTCTGCAAATCTGATATGTCGAGATACGGATATATCGAAGTATTTCAGAGAGTCCCTTCAAGATAACGAGAGTCGACTGTATATCGAGCCGAGAACTTCGTGATCGTACCTCGTACCTTATGCTTATGGCAAAACCTGTGTGCGGATATGTACAAACTGTGCATGTCCTGACCAGTCTGATCACCTGCGCAGTCGGGTCATAATGTGCACTGTTCGATCAGGCAATAATGAATTAGTCCTTACAAGTAGGCTGCAATAAAGAAACGAGCAGTTTAGATTTTTCAACATTTCAGTAACACTAGACTGGTTGCAGTCTCTAGTGATAAAATAATTTTTCTTATAATCTGTTTAATAATCCACTAAAATAAAACCAAAGTAATATCATGATATTTTTTTTGGTTTTATCTTAGTGGATTATCAAACAGGATTATGAGAAAAAATATTTAGTTACTGGAGACTGGAGCCAGTCTTCAGTAACACTAGACCTTGTGTCATAATTACTGGTGGTCCGTCGTGCGATTCGGCACTGTAATTTCTCTATCTTGAGTATTTTATCCTTGATATGGAGGGCCCATATGGGGGAGGCATACTCAAGTTAGGGACGTACTAAAGTTACGTTGTTTTTCGGCAAACCTACATATTCATTTCACGTACACTCAGAGTATTTTCAGTGAACACAGAAAGGGACAAACGACCTTTTCTGGCATAAAAGCGATTTTTTTTGTGGAAAATACAAATACATTTGATTAACTTAGTAGCAAGTAACGACTTTACTATGTATTTTATACATTTTAGGCTAGTCAACTTTAGGTTAAGATAACTACGGTAAGAGGTAGGCGAAATATATCAAAATATTTCAACTACAATGACGTAAAACAAATGACCTGACTTAAAATATTTTCTATCAAAACGGAAAAACAAACTCCTCACATATTTCTTTGTATTTTTCGTTATCTCCAAGTCTAGGGGACTCTCTGAAATACTTTGAGATATCAGTACCTCGACATATCAGATTTTCAGAATTGAGAAAAAAATAAATCGAAAAACGTTCAACGAATGAATATGTAATTTAACTCCTGAAGTTGGAGGTATATTGAAAATACTGTGGAAAAGAGGAAAAAATTGTTTCCCTTTTCCACAATATTTCATTAGCTATTGTTAGATTATTTTTCTTATTTCTGCTCAAAAACATAGTTTGTGGGTACTCGTTAGAACCACCTCGCCGGAGGTGAAATTTTCTATATATTTGAATAGGCGTATTTTCGAAATGAGCGCGTAACTGGTATGCCGGAGAGCAAACATGAGGTCCCAAAGGTTGTATGCCTTATTCAAAATGGTAGAGAATATACCAGGTGTATTCAGACCCCTAAAATTAACAAAAGAAAAGAAAAAAACGATCGTTACCGTGACAAAATACAGACCGGTTTCGAAAACGGGGCTAGTACAGTCGAACCTCAATAGCTCAAACACCGCTGGCTCGTTCATCATGGCTAATTCGGACTCATTTCTGAATCCCACGGAATTCTTCCGATAGCTTATGAAAACAAAATATTAGGAAATTTTCTTATTTCATCATGAAATTGCATGTTGTGTGTACTTATTAGAATCGCCTCATCGAGGCGATTCTAATAAGTACACTCAACATACCATTGTTATGTATACGATCGAAAAGATTTCCCTAAATTATGGCCACTTACTTCCTGACCTGGCGCTATGATTATCCCTCGAACTATCCATATCTCGAACAAATTTCCACGGCCCCAAATATATTCGAGCCACTAAGGTTCGACTATACATTGGAAATTTTCATAAAGTCCATAAGGATGGCTCTTTCGAAAGCAAGGAAAACATCTTGAGCCGGATCACAGCAGTTCCTTCAAGATTCCACGTGCACCCAGCCAAAACTCAGATCAGCCCGCGCACCTGCTTTGGATCTTTGACTACCAACAGAGTGCCCTGCAAAGACTTTGATCAGATTATGCGGACGGAATCTTGTAGGAAATGCTGTACCCCGGCACAACCTTCGTACATGACCTTATTAGCTTTTACCAGGTTTTAATTGAAAGGTTGACAAAACAACAACAACAACAACAACAACAACAACAAAATCAGAATCGAAACTAGGTTTACTTAATTTGTGTATGGGTGGTTTCAAATGTGGCGTTTGTTTGTCATTATTTGTTCCTCATCTCTTTTTGGTGTTCATCACGAAAACATGCCTATATAACTTCGATCCCCTTTAACCCCACTTTTATATATATGATTTTATATACAGCTGTATATGATTTTTATATATAGATAACTCTCGTTATCAAGTTTGGCATTTTATAGGGATGTAGTGTTATTTCTTAGCGGCTGACGTGCCCTGCATTGTAAACCTTTTCATTGGGGCGGTTGACAAAACGCCACCTGATTTAACATACCATATTTCGACAATCCGTCTACCAACCTAATAACTACCTAACTACTAGTTACCTGCTAACGCTAATACCGCTAAATTATGTGTCTAAACATATATGTATTAGCCTTATACACTCTTATGATTATAAATAGCGAATAAATGAAACAAAACCAAGGAAATCATGAAGGTTTTAATCATATTGCGTACAACATCGGCGGACGAATATGAATACTCTGTAAAACGCCCAAATCCTCAGCGTTGGGTAAAAAGTGTATCATGAGCTGCGGTTTCTATTAACTCTTTCGGTGCCAAATTTCAGACGACATTTATCGTCTGCTTTTCTTTTTTTAACAAACTATCGCTTGAAAAGAAGTTTATACGTAAATTTGAAAGACTGAATGTCAAACAGCGTAGATCCAGATGAGACGGCTCATATGAGCCGTCTCATCTGGATCTGTGTTGTTTGCAAAAACCTATCATTATCGCCTGCGGCAGAGAAAGAGTTGTAAAAAACGTAATTAAATGAAAAATGAACTTTTTGCCTTCGAAAGGACCGAAAAAGAGCTATCGGGTACCGAAAAGTACTTAATATATAAAATATTACATTTTACATCTGACTTTTGACACTGAAAGAAGATTTTAATACCAAAAAAGGGGATATTCAATGCCGGCTGCAATAGTATGAATAAATAAGAAATATTGAACAAATGTGAAAGTACTGATATGAATAAAATTTATCCTTAATCTTGTGCATATGTAAAGAGAAGCCTTTGTCGATACCCGATATCCCCATTTCGGCACGATTCGTTATTAAAATTGTCGTTTCGCCATTTTTTTTTTTTTTTCATTTTGAACTCCGTGGGGGAACTTCTGAGGGTATGGAATAGGCAACTGGTTATGTGTGGCTTTTTAAACTCTAGCAAATCACAATCAATTTTAGGGGTCATTAGAGATTCAGGCAACCGCCCCCGTCAGCACTCTGAGTCCTTTGATTTTTTTCTTTGCAAGCCAGTGCGGCCAATTCAGTTGTTGCGATACCTGCACATTTTAACCCTTAAATCGCTAACCACAACTACAGCAGACGACATTTTTTTGTTACTATTTTTCAGAGAAAATAAGGCTTGAAATTTCACGTGAATCTTCCGCTAGGCAGACGGGCAGACGATTCACATGGCATTTCAAGTCTTATTTTCAATGAAAATAAACATCTAGGATGTCGTCTGCTACAAATTTGTTTGGCGCTTTAGGGTATAAAGTCGGTTATATCATTGTCAGTTCGCATGCTCATCAATCTTCTTGAGAAAGTGACTCAGAATTGTCTCATTTCTTCATTTCTGGATCAGATGGGAATAAAACGAGCCGGCGGTGTGATGGTGTACCAAAGGGGTCAAAAGCAGTGCTATCGCTGCGCTGCTAAATGAATTTTTACCAATGCAGCGCTAAATTTTATCACTGCAGCATTATTGTTATCAGCGCAATGCTTTTCAGGTCGTTTTAGCGCATGCGCAAATGCATGCTTTCACTCTGATTAGGATCTTCGCCTTATTTGTATACGCGCGCGGCTGCCTGTCAGGAGAAAAGGGACTTTAGAGACATACATTTATATTGGCTGTAAATACCCATTTCAACCTGCATATTCGTCAATCTGGCCCCGAGGTTATAATTATTTTTTCATGCTCAACTCAGTTGAGCATGAAATTTTTCATGCTTGTAAATATCAAATGACTAACAATTGCAAACTCTTTCTTGCTAAACATAGCTGAGCATGAAATTTTCTCTGCTACTAAATATTAAAAATGCCAACTATTTTTGGCATTATCATATTTATAAGCAGAGAAAATTTCATGCTCAGCTGAGTTGAGCATGAAAATGGTTTTATAACCTCGGGGCCTGATCTGCAGCTTCGAAATCGGCTTACGGATTCATTGGGTTTGAGTTTGAGATTGAGTTTTACGATCTTTTTTTTACCTGGGCAGGCGTAGTCCTCTAATCGGTTGACCAGTACTTCGCCAGTTACTGATAACTAACCTTCTTGAATCAGCAGAAAGGGGAAACTGACCAAAGAAATTATTTCATGATCAATCTCCAAGGAAGTTATGTGTCCGAGCTGGGATTCAAACTTCCGAACCCTACAACTGCAGACAGATACGCTGCCAACTCCGCTTTGGAGCCCGGCGCATATTCATTGAATTATACAGTAAGTTTACGAAAAGCAAAGGCCTTGATCAGACTGCGCGAATGCGCAGTCTGATCTGGGTCTTTGCTTATCGCATATGTCAAGAAGAGTTTCGGATAAAATCCGTTGTAAGACGCATTTCAATTTGATGAGGTTGAGAAGAAAGGTCCAGAAACAGATATTACTCAAAAGGTGTTATTTTTGTGACAATACATATCTTGTAGGTACTCAGTCATTGCAATTACCTCGCGAAGCCGATTCCAATGAGTACCACAAGGTACGTTTTGGTGCAAAGCATCAAAAACAGCACAAACGAGCCGGGGTTCAGAAGGGAGAGATATAGTCGCCGCTTTATCCTTCCGTCCGACCGTCCGTCCCCCGTCACACTTTTGTCCGGAGCATGTCTCTAAAAGTATTGAAGGTAATTTAATGAAACTTGATACACTGATAGAGGGCCATGAGGAAAATCGCAGAATGCAAGAACCATAACCCTGTCACCAGTATTTACGGAGTTACTTCCCTTCTTAACTTGATTTTTGCAATAAAAAGCTTGTCCAGAGCATATCTCTGAAAGTATAGAAGGGAATTAAATGAAACTTGATACATTGATACACGGCCATCAGAAGAAGTGCAGAGTGCAAGTACCGTAACACTATCACAAGTAATTACAGAGTTATTTCCCTTCCCATGTTTTGCAATCGTAAGATTGTCCGGAGAATATCTCTAAATGTATTGAAGATAAATAGATGAAACTTGATACAGTGCTAGTAGGCTATCAGGGAAAGTGCAGAATACAAGAACCATAACCCTATCGTCAGTATTTATGGCGTTATTTTCCTTCATATATATATATATATATATATTTTTTTTTTTTTTTTTTTTTTGCAATATTAAATTTGTCCGGTACATATCTCTGAAAGTATAAAAGAGAATAAAATGAAACGGCCATCAGAGATAGTGCAGAGTGCAAGATATGTAACTCTGTTACAAGAAATTACTGTGTTACTTCACGTCTTAATTTTTTGCAATAATAAAACTTGTCCGTAGCATATCTCTTAAAGTTTTTTACTCTTCCACTAACATAACCCTCCCACTACTGCGCATCTTCGGATAGCATCCTTCGGTTTTACCGATTCTCTTGTTATACAAGATTGCAAATGTGCTCAGCGAAGACTCATATCAGCCTGCACATCCGCGCAGGCTGATCTGAGCCGGAAGATGCTTTGGATCCTTGGCTACTCTCTGAGTGCCCTACAAACACTCTGATAAGACTATGCCGATGCGCAGGCTGATCTGAATCTTCGCTGGGAGCACATGCACTACTGTAGGAAATGCTGTGCCCCGCCTCAAATCATCTTCTATTTTATAAAATTATCTGGTTTGCGAAACGGTAAGCGACTGCAGCTGCATCCGCATTATTGTATACATGTAACAAATTGAGCCGAGGAGTTCCAAAAAAGAAAAGCAACAACTAAAAATGTCAGAACATCCGACCAGCTTGTGCACCTGCTCACCCGTGCAGTCTGCCCAGGACCAGCGCTGTGCACTTTCTAAATTCCGTAAACTTAACTCAAATGTGCCCGCAGATAGCCAAAGCAGTGACCAGACTTCGCAGATTCGCTGTCCTTTCTGGTCATTCCCTTTTTTCACTACGTAGTTTTCAGTTTTCTAGGGCCCTGTCCCAATAATTATGGCATTTTAGCATTTACCGCTCTCTGGGTAAATTCAACAGACGATAAATTGATGATATTTTACTTTTTCCAAAAATTAGGCTTTACATTTCATGCAAATTGTGTCCCAAGGAGACAATTTGCATGCAATATCAAAACCTATTTTCTGAGAAAAATAAATAAATTAATAAGTAAAAAAATATTTCGAATTGATGTCTGCTAGTTTTTAGGCAGCATGCAAAGCATTAATTTTTCTGTTCAGGTGTATCATGGGAGGTGCCATGAAATTATTTAATTATATTCATGAGGAATCTGCTGCTGGTATAGATCCATCGTCCAACTACTAATTTTAGCTTTTTAAACTTCATTTATCCATTAAAGATTGAATGAACTCCCCCACATTATATATTGGAAGATTCTGATTTGATTTTAGGTATGTCAGGCTATGTGATTTAGATGTTTCTAGAGAAAAATGGTTGAACTATTTGCAAACGTTGGAGATCCTGATCAGGCGCCGCATTCTGCGGCGTCGGATCAGGGTCTGCACTGTTTGCCAACCTTTTAGGGGTCTCCAGACTCCAGTGGGTTAAATACTCTTTACAATCTACGGCATAACAATGATGAAGACACCTAGTTTCGTCAGTAACTAATTTTACGGAATCTTGCTGAACTAATTACTAATTTATGACAGTCTGAATATTCCCTTACATGTACCTATTACGAAAACATGCCTATTCAAATATACTGAAAATTTTAAGACCAAAAAATGATAATTTTCAGATAAAAATTTCTGATATTGTTTTTATATTTCTGCTCAAAACATAGATTGTGGGTACTCGTTAGAACTGCCTCGGCGAGGCGGTTCTAAGAGTACACACAATCTATGTTTTTGAGTAGAAATAAGAAAAATAATGAACACCTCTGCAAAGCCCAGTTTTACTATATTAAAGTGGTCAAAATTATATAGGCATGTTTTTGTGATGAAACTCACTATCGTATTGACTGTCTGTCTTTCGAAAAATCGGGCTTCTGAAACGCAGTTGATTATCAGAAACTTCATATGCAGGAATTCTCGTACTACAGGTCATAATCCGCACCAATCGGTCCCTTCTGTGACGTCACAGCATGTCGCTAGTTCTCAGACAGGTACTAGTGTGGAAATGTATAGAATTATATAGGAGCCCATCATTTAACTAATAAAATCATTTATTTTCAATAATACAAGATATTATTATAACCTCGCAATAGATGGGAAAATGTATCTGCTTCAATTTGATACCAAATTTGTTGAGATAAGATAAATTTTAAAATGGCCCAGATTGTAATGAATGCTACAAGGGTTTTTCCTTATTAAGTCTTTGTATTTTACAACAAAAACGAAAAATTGCCTTGATTCAATCGCCCAAAAGTCATATTTTTTAAAATTTCTCTGTTCATTATAACCTCTCATTCGATAGATCTATTTAATATCTATAGTTATGTAATAAAATAATGAATAAATTATTTTATTAAAAATGGCCCACAGGTTGCAGAATATAGCTATATTTTAAAAATGCGGAGAGAAAATGTGTAATGATTACACAGACGCAGGTCTTGTGTACACATGATACTAGCATGAATTGCAAAAGAGGTTGTAAGAATTGGAAAATAAAAAAGAATTGGTATCCATTGATAGTATTATAAAGATTATTTAGCTTCAAAAAGGAAAACAAAGATATATATTTATGATAATATAAACTTATTTATTTAATTTTTGTTTATGTCGAATTATGTTTTTATTCGGCAATTTATTGAAGCTTTAATGGAAATTTGATATAATTACTTTTGACCATAGGAAAACTACAAACTGCTTAATTACTTGTTTTTTTTGTTTTTTTTTCTTGTTTGTTTAATGATGAAAAAAAAAATGCTTTGTCGGGATACAAGAAAAATACCTAAATGCGCGGCAACTCTTGCTATGTTTTCTTAATAACAATTACTGCTAATGAATGCCAATTATGTCCTTATCTTGACAAAAGAAAACAACGAAATCACTTTTTACATAATTGACATACATGCTTATGCGCAATTTTAATTGCACAAACAGAATCAAATCCAATATTTGATCTTTTTGCATAAACTAGCACTTTAATTGACACGATTTGCTCATTTTAGATTCCTGTACACAAATAAGGACTAAATGAATGAGATTGAGTCTCTCTCTCTCTCAAACGTTCTCTAAATCTGTGAATAACAAGAGTCTCTCCAAATAAAAGCAGCATTAAATATGACGTGCAACCATTGTAGTTCCAGATCAGCATGTGCATACATTTTTTTCTCTCATAGAATATGCAAGCTCTATTCAACATGCGGTGTTAAATATGTATATTTAATAAAAAAAAAATATAATATTTAAAACAAAATACATTAAAACAAAATGAAAATTGATATTATTTTCAGAAATTTTGTTTCATAAAATGGTTATCTAGGAAATTAAAACATAATGATACTTATGATATTATTATTATTAGTACAAGTAGTAGTAGTAGTAGTAGTATTTGCTACTACTATTATTATAAGTATGTTGTACATCACAATTCCGAAGAATAAATATTATTAAGCTGGTCATATTCGAAATGTTTTATTTGTAAAATAGCCACATGGACAGTTTATACTATCGTACATGTGTATTTAGGGGTAAAATATTGGTAATTACCGTATAAACCCTATTAGACACATTAAATTACTATCATACTGGAATTTGATCAAGTCCGTTTGGCTACCTATTGACACAGCTTATACCTGCTATCTGAGTGGCAAACAGTGTAGACCTTTGTTAAGATACTCTGTGATGTAATGTCTGATCAGGGTCACTGCCTTTTCTTATGGTGTGTTTATCAGAATCCCGAGGTTAAATACTATAAACCACTTTCTCAGTCAGATTCAAAAAATTGTTCAGTACACACCTTTTCAAACATTACTCTAAAGACAATTGTTTCAAAAACAAACCTGGGATACCAGATGATTCGATCAAGTTCTACTCTTTACAACACTTGCCCTATCTTTTTAACAATGCCATTACAGAACCAGCTGATTTGTCTAAACATTGCTGGGTAAGTGTAAAATAGTGTAGACCCTGAACACACAATGCGTAATGTGACATTTGATCTGGGTCTACACCGTTGGCACAGACCTCTCTGTCTAAAATTCTAGGATAGTAGTAACAGTCATAATCCTAGGAAAACGACATTTTATCCATATTTGCTAATTACCCAACACAAAAATAACACGAGTCTCTCCAAATAAAAACAGCAACCATTGTAGTTCCAGATCAGCATGTGCATACATTTTTCTTTGATAGATTGTGCAAACTGTATTCAACATGCAGTATAGACTGATCAATGTATTTCAGCGGACACACAGACTAATCGGGTCTACATTGATCGCATAATTCATAAGGCCTATTTTTTTTTTTTTTTTTGAAAAAGATTCAATCATAATTGTTTCTTATGTTACTTGAAGACATCTCAAAGGTCTTGAAACGATCAACAAAACATTTTACTTTCATTTATATTAGCATTAAAAAAATTGTTCAAACATATATAAATACAAGTTAAATAACAGCACGTTGTTTATTTTCTGGTTCCATTTTCTACCATTATTATTATTATCCCGTGGGAACTAGATCCCTCAGGCCACTGGACAATGTAATAATAGCTTAATCTATATCTTGGTCAAAATATCAAACGAACATTAACATTTGAAAAGGACCATTATAACTATGATCAAGGAATATGGGCAAACAAAGCACCATCTTTAACCGTGTAACTAAATAAACACTAATTACTGTAGAATATATTGATTAAGATCTAAAATCCTGATCAGAGTGTGCAGATGCGCAGACTGATCTGGATCTTTAGTGTTTGCATAATACATAATTTCCCTTTTTTTCATAATCTGACACAACAGCCCTTTATCTGAGACAGGTCACGTGGTCCTGCAATTCTTGAGATGATAAGATAAAACTAGAAATAGCATATTCTACATTAATTTTTATGAAAGTTTTTTGACAGTTTGTCTATTTTTTTTTTCTTAAGTTTAAATGATTGTTAAACAACGTTCATGCATCAAGGGAAAAGTGATGATGATATTCTTATTTTTCCCAGAAAGTAGGCTTTGACATGTCATGCGAATTGTCTCCAACAGAGACAGTTTGTATGGACTGTCAAACTTTATCTTTTGTTGTTTTCTTTTTTGTGGGGGTGGGGGAGGGGTAAAAATTTTAACCTTTAACCGTTTCCACTCTCTGGGCTACTTCAGCAGCAAAAACTGGTGATATTTGTTGAATTTTCCCCAGAAAATAGGATTTGACATTTCATGCAAATTGTTTGCAATGGAGATGCTTTGCAAGAAATGTCAAACCATTTCCTTTTTTGGGGTGGGGGTGATATTTGATCCCTAAACGTTTATCACTTTCTGGGCTAATTCAGCATGCGATAAAGTGGTTATTGTCTTAGTTTATCCAGAAAATAGGATTTGACACTTCATGCAAATAGTCTTCATTGGGGACAATTTTCATGAAATGTCAAATCCTGTTTTGAAAATAAAACATACAGAGGAAAATTGTTCAGGATAAGTATTTGGGGATTGTATTTTTTTCTCCATAAAAACATATGTTGGGGGTACTCATTAGATGAGCCTCACCAAGGTTCTTCAAATGAGTACTCATAACATGTTTTTGATTCACCGAGGTACATCAAATTAATACCTACAACATATGTTTTAATGGAGAACTGGAGAAAATTGTCCCATATTTATGTTGTCTGCAAAACTTTTACCCAAAGTGCTAACTGATAAGTACTATGCTAATTCGCGCCACCAATGGGTCCTAAGTTTATGAAATAGCTAATTGTCTTTATGCTGTGAACAAATAGCCCAAAGCTATTTATGTACCTCTCTTGAAAGAAATGTCCTGTTTATACACCTCTGTCCAGCTGATGGTCTGTGTGAGCTTTGCAGACTGGTTTCAAACTACTAAATTATCAAATTACCAATAATTTAAACCTCTAAATTTGCGTGTTTTTTTTTTTTTCTAACCATGTATGTACCCTACTACTACTACTATGCTCAGGCACAGAATGGCCAGTAGGATTGTTTAGCATAAGCATCTGCACATACTGATCTTAACAATCAGATCTGTAACACACATTAAGCAAAGAGCATAACCTTGCTCAGAAAGCGCAATGGGGTCTTGGTCCACAAAGGGCACATACCTGAAGGTTGCTTAAAACACAGTAATATTTGATATTACTCATTTATGCTAAAAAAGGGATATTGACAAATAGATAAGAACTTTAGACCCAGATCAGACGCCGCATATCATGGTGTCTGGCGAGCATTGATTAAACACACTTGATTGCATTCTGATTAATAGGTTTCTTTAATCTGTGGTGATAGTACTGATGTGAAATAGGTTACCTAGATCACCTTAAAGAGTAGGTAGCTTTAATTACTGTACTAACAAATGTCTTAGGATAACCTAACTTAATAACGGAGGTATAGTGACTGCCCTTTGAGGTTAAAAAGTGGATGACATAGGCCTTTCCCCTGTACTTATTATCCATATGCTTCTTTCTTTCTTTCTTTCTTTCGTATTGTAACAACAAATGTCTTAGGATAACTTAATAACGGAGGCACGCAGACTGTCCTATGATGTTAAGAAGTGGATGACATAGGTCTTTCTCCCGTATTCATTATCCATAGGCTTCTTTCTTTCTTTCTTTAGTTTATGGTTATCATAAAGTAATTTTTTTTATTCATTCATTCATTTTTTTTCAAATTACTTATATTTAATTAAATTTTCCCATTTGTTTTCTCCAGGTGAAATGATCGTTTTTCTTTCAAAAATTGTACCAAACTATCATCAGTAATTAAATACAACCTTAATTAATCAACTCATTTGTTCTCTTAGATTAACTATTGTTCTTCATTTTAAAATCTTACTGAATTACCATTCATTAAATATAACACTTTTTTAATTTATTAATTGCTTTTGTTTTCTTAGGTTAAACTATTTAAATTCGTTTAAAAATCATATTGAATTATCTATAACTAAATACAACACTTTTTATTCAATTTGAAATAATGAAATAATAATAATAATAGTAATAATAATTTATTTTAATCAATTAATTAATATTTTGTTATGATCATTATTAATCAATTCTTAGGTTAAACAACTGATATTCTTTTGAAAATCATACTGAATAATCTGCTGACATTCATTCATTCATTCATTCATTCATTCATTCATTCATTCTAACTCGGACCTATTCCAGTGTATATTGGGTCCAAGAGCAATGCATCCACACATGATTTAATCTGAATTGTAGTAGTACTGTAGGTGTGTGACACTGGGTTGATTACACACCAGCTACACAGGTAAGACGACGCTTACGGGCCTCCAGTCAAAGGGAATTAATCGAAACCGATCTAAATTGGAATATCGATAACCTGAGTGACAGTTCCTGTAGTACGATAATTCCTGGTAGTGCGGCCATCAATGTTGATATTTAAAAGAACTAATAATTTAAGCATAACCTGATGATAATGTGTCGAAGTATCAAAAACTAGATCTAAACTAGAATACGAATGGAGTTCGCATTTTTTGCTAAAATACTAAAAACAGACGTATTTTGTTCACCCGGTGATTTTTCACTGCATTATGTTCTCTTCGTGATTTTGTCATAAATCCGAACAAAAGTTACAGTGGTGGCTATGTACATATTGCTATGATGATGACGTAGTTTATTGACGTTGTTAAAATGCTAACGCTTTACCTCAGCTGTACAAAAACACAGGGCCCAGTTGATCAAAGCATCGTTAGCTTAACGAGCTCGTTAAAGGTCAAACTGTTAACTGTTCTAATAAGTACAATATGTCACAGTTATTTTTGCTAAAAAAATGTGAGTAGCTAGTGTTGTTAAAAATATCAACATATATGCCATATTTAATGATCAAAGTTTTAACGATACGTTAACTAACGACATCGTTAGTTTCGAACAATTGGTCCCAGGAAGAGCTGTTGCAGCTGTTGAAATTGCCAGTATCACCCTGCCTAAGTGTCGGTATATCCTTAACCTCTTACTACGAGGGCGAGTCAATAAAAAACAGACTAACTTATTTCTGAGTGAGATCGATCTCTTCTTTTTCGATGTATTTGCCTTCTAGAATGATGTACTTGGACCAACGGTGTTACAGTGCCATCAGCCCAGAACTGAAGAAGCCAGGGTCCTTGTCTTTGACCCTCTCCTCAGCTGCCGCCACGACTTCTTCGATGGACCGGAAATGACGTCCACGGATATCCTTTTTCAAGTTTGGGAATAGGAAATAGTCACTAGGAGCTAAGTCCGGAGAATAGGCGGGGTGCGGTATTAGCTCGTACCCATTCCGCTCAACAGCATCCATTGCAATTTTGCAAGTGTGGACTCTCGCATTGTCCTGTTGGAACAGAATCCCTTTGGAGAGTTTACCTCGGCGTTTTTCACGGATCACAATTCTCAGTTAGTTGAGCAAATTTGCATAATACGCAACTGTTATTGTTCTTTTCTTTGCTAGAAAGTCCAACATAATAACGCCTTGTGCATCCCAAAATACAGTTGCCATCACCTTGCCAGCAGAGGATTACATTTTGAACTTCTTTGGCCTCGGAGACCCCGGTCCTACACCCTTGCGACTTTGAGCTTTATTCTCTGGCTCATAATAATGGACCCAGGTCTCATCTACAGTCACCAGACGTGAAAGGAAATCATCTTCCTTTGACCTAAACCGCTGTAAACTGATGCTCTGGTTGCCATTTGCTCGTCGCTAAGGGATTTTGGGACCCAACGGGCTGTTAGCTTGTGCATACCCAAGCGATCATGTAAAGTTGTTGAAATGCTACTATGTGAAATGTGTAATGCATTCGCTATTCCTTCTACCTTAATTCGCCTATCAGAATACACCAGATCCCGTACTTTGTTACACATTTCTTCATCGGTGGCATCTGATGGGCGTCCAGACCTGGTTTCATCTTCTAAAGACGTTCTTCTGCGTTTGAATTCCCCAACCCAGAATTTAACTTGTGCATACGATGGTGCAGACAATAAACATTGGTCAACTCGCAATGTATTTCCTGACCTGTTTTCCCTTTCAAATACAAGTACCTAATTACAACACGGTACTCAACTTTTGACGAAAAGCTTACTTTTGCTTCGCTAGCCATGTTTGACATTCAATATCTTATGGGTGAATGACACGATTTGCCCTCAGGCCTAAAACATGTATTGAAACAAGGCATGAAAATCTTGGGTGCCTCGGTCAATTGGAAATGGGATAGGCTGGTTACTTATTGACTTGCCCTCGTATATTTGTTCTGTATGTGTCCTAAAACTTGAACCAAGATATTTCACTACATGTTTTAAAATATGTCTAAAATTTATTGACGAGTGGCTATTCTAACACTCCTCGCCTATATAGCCAATGGTTAAACTCAGTGATATATTATGCAATAAATCACTGGGCGGAAACGCGCGACGCTATTTGGCGCCTTTCCGACGTCATTTCGACACGCTGCTGACGTCAGTCTTAGTTTCTACGACGCTAGACTGTGTAACGTCGTCTTTCTCACTTCAGCAACGTAAGAAATGCATGTAAACGTCAGCATTACAGTCAAAACTTTTGGCGGGATTTCTTTATTCGATGGCGGAAAGTTTGAAAAATCTAAAGGATACAATTACCTTTTCGTCGTTTTCTATGTGTTAGAATCGAAATAGATCAGCTCTTGTGCGTGATTTGTTGAAGAATAAATCACAGTTTGTCGGTCAGTTGTAAGAAGATAAATCACTCGCGCTCCGCGCTCGTGATTTGATCTACTTTACAACTGACCTCCAAACAGTGATTTATTACTCAATAAATCACTGCTAGAGCTGATCTATCTCTTAAACAGTGTCTGATCCGGGTCTTCGTTGGGTCGATACCGTTTCCCCGGCCGGTACCAGTAACGATAACTCTTGCAAGACTAAGTCACATTTTGCCTTATAACTTCAGTATCCTTATAACTTCACGTCATCTGAAACTTACACATATACATTGACTTGACACTTGAAATGCAGTTATACTAAGACAAAAATGTTTTTCATTCTAACTTGGGTTATTGCCCCTGATTACTATTTCACCATTGTGCTATATGGGAAAAAACTGTACTTAACATAATAATAATGCAATATCATAACAACCTATTTCTAAGATAGTTATTAATAAGAAGAAACTTATTATGAAACCTTGTTATGACAGACTGTACACCATAGATGCTTCTCACATATATTGTATTTATTCTTGTAGGAGTTATTGCCTCTGCATTATAGTATTTATATGGAAAAATGGGTAAAATTCATGTTTTAATTTAAAAAAATTCATACTGGAGATCAGGTTACAATAAAATTTGTATGGTAGTGTCCATTTGATAAATCCTCACAGCTAGTATACCAGTTTAATAAAACAGTGTGTTTATCATGAGTTATTGCCCTTGATTTAGCAATTTTAGGTGGTAAAATTTCCAAAATACGCCATTTAAACTCATCCGGTCTTCTAAATGTGCAACACATGCATATAATTCAGTATAAAGTTTGATTTATTAGACGCATCCTGCAATATGGTGTATTTATTTCGAATAAGAATTACTTTTATATGGCTATTTGAACCATTTTAATCACATTTTATCATGCTGAGCGTATGCTCGTGGAGTAACAATTCATAACTACAGTCGACTCTCGTTATCTCGAACTCCAAGGGACTCTATGAAACACTTCGAGATATCCGTACTTCGACATATCAGATTTGCGGAACTGAGGAAAACAATTAATCGAACAACCACCTTTAACAGAATGAATATGTTATTTGACCTCATAAGTTAGATATATTGAAAATATTGTGGAAAAGAGGAGAAATTGCTCCCAAGGAGCAATTTCTCCTCTTTTCCACAATATTTTGTTGCCTGTTGGTAGATCTCTGTGTTAAAACAGGGACCAGATTTTCACTTCGAGATAAGCGGTTATTCGAGATAAGCGAGTTCGAGATAACGAGAGTCGACTGTATTTGCTAAGAGTATATACTACTGCAAAGACATATCATCACTTTGGCGTGCATTATTATTCAGATTGTCTCTATATATCCAAAATATAACACCATGTCATTTTAAAGCAATACTGACCTTTCTAAAATCGATTGAAGTTATCAAAACTGTTCAATTATTATGAAAAATAGAATTTTGTTATTTCGTGGGTAGGGTTAATTATCAAACATTATCTCATTTCACAGATCGTTAAATTTTATGTCATTTCAGAATAATACTACACAATAAGTAGTAATCATTATTTGAAAGTTTAATGAAAATTTATAGTTGGGAAATAGCTTTACATGAATATTAGTAATGTTTGTCAAAACTACAGTAAATTTTCGCCATTTGGGAGGACAACAATGTTGATTATCAGGTATATAAAAAATTGCTTTACATCCTTAAGGCTTTCATGCATTTTGCGTATTCTAATGCCATTCTGTTGCAATAACAAGGTGTCTCATAGGTGTTAATTTATGGGTTAGAATGATTTTCTCAGCACTACTAAGGCCTAGGACAACTTTGAAGAAAAATGCCTAGGAGGTACATCTTTGAAGCGCCAGAACTCTGATATCACGTGGTGACTTCAGCTTTTTATCATTTTATAACTATTTCAATTAAAAGGGAAAGCAAACTGCAGTATTTTAGGAAAATCTATTGTTGGGATAAAAAGTTGCATCAGGTGTCAGTAGTGACCTTTAACGTCAAGAAGTTGAATCACCATTACGAAAACACTCTTATTCAAATATATAGAAAATTTCACGTCCAAAACTGAAAACTTTCAGATAAAAAACTCTGATATTTACATATTTCTGCACAAAGCATAGATTGTGGGTACTCGTTAGAACCGCCTCGGCGAGGCGGTTCTAACGAGTACCCACAATCTATGTTTTTGAGCAGAAATAAGAAAAATAATGTATACCCCTGTAAACCCCAGTTTTACTATATAAAAGTGGGGTTTAAGGGGGTCAACATTATATAGGCTTGTTTTCTTGATGCGTTGAATCGACGTTGTTTCAACGTTGTGTGCCCGCTGGGTAATCTTTAATTTACCGTTTGTGTAGACATGCGTGCGAAGCACAGACCAAGCTATTTGTGAAAGCTTATAAAATACATGCCACAGGCCCGCGCTTTAGTTTTGATAATTATTAAATGGTTCCCAAATAAAATCTAACGGGAACTTGTTTGAGACAGATTTCTCGTTAGCTCGAATTATTGAACTCCAGCTTTGCTATCAGTTAATTTAGTGTGATGCTATAAACGATGGTGGTGTTCTGAGCCCTGAACAGACTGTGTGAATAGATAAGCTGAACTGGGTCTTCGTTTCCCATATACATATATGCAATAAGGGTCATTTACTCCTGACTCAACTTATTAAATGCTAAGCATGCTGTGTAAAATTTCAGAATGGTTTCTGATTTTTTCCTCCAAAACAGGTTTTCGTTAACAATGCATTTTACCATGTGTACCTTTATATGTACCTTTATGACATCATCCCATAATTTTCAAAAGCTGCTATACCTGAAGATATCGAAGAGATATGAGCCAGGGCCTTCACGAAAACACACCTACACACCTGTGTATAATTTTGACCCCCTAAACCCCACTTTTATATAGTAAAACTAGGGTTTACAGGGTAATACATTATTCCTCTTATTTCTGCTCAAAAACATAGATTGTGGATAGTCGTAAGAACCGCCTCGTCGAGGCGGTTCTAACGAGTACCCACAATCTATGTTTGGAGCAGAAATATGAAAAATATCAATTTTTTTTTTATCTGAAAATTTTCATTTTTGTGGTGGTAAAATTTTCATCATATTTGAATAGGCATGTTTTCGTAATGCACAGCATTTCCTTCAAGATCGCATGTCCGCCCATCAAACCCCAGATCAGTCTGCGTACATATATCAACACATTCTAAGCAGAACCTCTGCCGCCCGTCTAAAGAAAGCTTGGGTGTTTGGACCTTAGAGCGCCTAGCAATGACTGATCAGTCTGCACATTTGCGCAAGCTGATCTGAGTCTTTGCTTAGCGCACACGCGAGCTTGTAGCAAATGCTGTGCTCTTGCACATATTTTATTTGACGGAGGATAGTTAATTAATGTGTGTCTACTCTGCGAAAACATCACAGAACATTTCCCATCATACAAGCACTCCCATTAAGTCCGAACAAGTTCCTTTTGTTGCAATGTGATCTAATCGAGCACATTACTTAAATGGCCTTCCTGCGAACAAGAGGCATCCTAACTAGACCGTGGATATGCAAATCGGTCTGGGTTAGCACTATTGTTAACAAACAGGACATGGTTGGCTGCTTGAAACTATTATCCATTGCTGATTGATTGACTGATTGATTGATTGAGCATTTCCGTACTCTGTATAACGGTAAACCTGTGTCAAAATATCTGCCGCATGCCTGTAATGTTTATTACCTTTGTAGATGTCATTTAATGGTATTCTTTCTATGAAATATGACAAGAATGCTGTTAAAAAACTTAAAACAGATAAAACATTCCACTACGGATAAAAAACTAGTTGTTTGAGATATAAATCATGTTTGTCCTGCATCAAAATGGAGCCGGGACACAGCATTTTCTACAAGAATGCTTGAGCGCCCAGCGAAGACACGTCAGCCTGCGCATCTGTGTCTTCGCTGTCCGCCTGAAGACACTTTGGATCCTAGACCACTCATAGTGTGTTCTACGTAGACTCAGATCAGACTGTGCGGATGTACAGACTGATCCGAGTTTCCGCTGGTTGCATATACACTTGAAGGAAATGTTGTGCCCCAGCTCAGATTTCTTCTTTGATACCCAGCATAACAGGTTGTTAGCGCGGAGGAATAAATGATAAAACCGCATCACATATGGCAAAGATGTCACGTGACCAAACCGAAACGCGTATCAGCGTGGGAAAATATTACCGTTATTCGAAGATTCTGCAGAGAAGTGTTTTTTCTGGTGCCAACCGTATTTTGTAATTTGTAAGACAGGTTTCTTCATGCGCCGAGGAAAAAGGTTGTAACCCATTCCTTCCATGCGTCCCGAAATAAATCGACCTTTGCAAACATCGTAGACCCAGATCAGTCGCCGCAGTTGCTGCGACGTCTAATCTGGGTTTACAATGCTTGTCCTGATATTAGCATTTTACAGTAATAGAAGTAATTAGGGCGGTTTCTAAAATTCATATAATATCCCTTTAACTCTTTCACTGCCACAGGCGATAATAATAGGCTTTTGCAAACAGCATAGATCCAGATGAGACGGCTCAATGGGCTGTCTAATCTGGATCTACGCTGTTTGACATTCAGTCTTTCAACTTTACATATAAACTTATTTCCAATTGATAGTTTGTTAAAAAAAACAAAGCAGACGACAACTACTCTACCACATAAAGAGAACTGATACTCTTTCAGTGGAGGTAACTTTTTTTTTCAAAATTGTTTTGCCTCCCCTTCTGAAAGGAGTCTACTCTTTAAAGGAACCATTTTACATGTTTTATGAACAATTTATTTGTCCGTTTCAGAAGGTTGGAACCAAACAGTTCTTTCCGAAGTCTTTCCTTTTAGAATATACATGCACTTATTTTCATTAGCACGGGAGCAAATTCTTTCATCACATCATCAAGCTAGAGCAGAACCTTTTCAGAAACGGATTATTGTGCAGGTAAGCAAACAGAGTTACAAAAGTTATCTCCCTTGTAAAATATGGAGGAAGTCATTAATATATCCAGTTCACTTAAGTATAGGTACATATAATCCTCTTTATACCGACACTCGGTACAATGATAAAATTCGTTATAATGACAATTTGACTGTCACGCAACCTTCGCTTTAGAGGTAACAATTTGTCACAATTTATGCAAAAATATTGCATTTAATACTTTAAAGAAACATATGTTTTGGATATTAGTTAGAATCGCCTCATTGAGGCGATTCTAACAAATATCCAAAACATATGTTCTATGAGGAAATAAGAGCTTTCTTACATATCAATCTGCTAATTAAGTATTCTGTACAACAGCAAATTCATTTTAATGGCAGTCTTTGGGAACAAATGCTGTTGTTGTAACGAGGGTTCACTGTACATGTAATGGATCCCAACGAAGAGGCTACTGAATAAAGTAATGGAGTCACAACGTCAGAAAACGTACCATCGGATACGTGCGTCCAGCGAAGATTCAGATCAGCCTGCGCATTCGCGCAGTCTGATCAGAATCTTCACTGTGCACAATTTGGATAGATAATGATGCAAAAGTTTGTTCATGTGGACAACGAAGACTCCGATCAGACTGTGCGAATCAGTATGCTGATTAGAGTCTTCTTTGGGCGCATATGTCCGAAGGTACCCTTGCCTTGCTGAATAAATTAAGATGCCACGCCCACTTCTAATTTCCAGCCAATCAGATTACTTGATCCGGGTTTTCGATAGAATTCACATATTTAATGACAAACAGTGCAGATTCAGATCAGTTGGCGTCTTCAGAAGCCAGCTGATCTGGATCTACACCGTTTGCTAAGACAGCGCATGCCGTGGTCAGCAAGAGAAGGGTTAAGAAATCTGCAGAAAATGAACCAAACAAGCGAAAGTAAAACCACGCCATCTGCTTGATAAAGATATATTTTTCTCATATCGCCTTGACGTCATAAAGCAGGTAACAGTGCAAAATATTACTCAACTGTTTATATTGGCTTACATGGATTTTGTTTTACTCCAGTTTAACAATACTCAGAGAGTTACGTAGACTGGCTTCAGTTTCCAGGGACTAAATAATTATTCTTATAATCCTGTTTGATAATCTTAAACATGTATTATGACTATAAAGGCTGCTCAGTCATAAAGGCTGCTCACTTGTGACAAGTCTTCCCAGCTAGCATTCTACGTAAATCTACATCGGGCCGTCATCGGCCCGTCAGCTACCCTGACGGGCCGATGACGGCCCGATAAAGATTTACGTAGAATGCTGACTGGGTTTATAGTCACCGTATTTCGGTTTTATTTCAGTGGATTATCAAACAGGATTATAAGGATAAATATTTAGTCACTGGAGACTGGTGCCAGTCTATGGGTTATATTAATACTCAAAAAATATATATAGGTTTATTTGAATTCTTTTTTAAGGATACATCAACCCTTGTGGGTCATTTTGTGTTGTCTCTCAGAGAAAAGAGAGAAAAGGAACAGAAGAGTTAGTAAACGAGACAAAAGAGATGAGGGACAAAACTAATGAGGGTGCAGAAACAGAAAACAACAGCAACAAAAAACAAAACAAACAAAAAAACAAAAAAAAAAACAAAAAAAAAAAAACCAAAACCACACACACACACACACACACACACACACACACACACACACACACACACACACACACACACACACACACACACACACACACACACACAACAACAACAACAACAACAACAACAAAAAGTTAACCATGCCTTTCCTGACCACCACTCTACCACCTACAAAAAAAATATATATATATGATATGCGACGCAAGAAAACCTTATCTGGCTTTTCATTACCCTCATGTGACATAATTTAATGGGACCGTCCGGTTCCTGTGAACCAATGGCTACAGTACGGACTGCGATTAACCTGGGTTAACCCCTAACAGAATCAATAGATACAGTACAGACTGCGATTAACCCTTGTCCTGCTGAATAAATTAAGATGGCATGCCCACTTCTAATTTTCATCCAATCAGATCACTTGATCCATATTGTTGCTATAAGTTCACAATCTTAATGACAAACAGTGCAGATCCAGATCAGTTGGCTTCTCCAACTGATCTGGATCTCAGACACTGTTTTCAAAGGCAGGGTAAAGCCGGGTTCAGCAGGATAAGGGTTAACATAGGTTGTAGTTTACAGCGGATTTCTCGGTTAAATTATCAATGGAGTAGAGAAACTTGAATGGATTTATTAAAAATGCTATATGGAGCCTCAAATGGCTGCCCGGTTTACTCAAAATAATGTAATGTTAACGTAAAAATCATGGATCTAACAGACTCCTGCTGAGCGTCAGGTTGCGTCCATGAGCGATCAAAGGTTGCGACTTGATATGTATAGTTGATATACATTTGTTTATTTATTTACTTAGTCTTTTTTTCTTCTTCATTTTTTTTTTTTTTTTTGTTTACAAATTAATCAATAACAGAATCCCGGTCTGGCAGTGAAAACAGAATCTCAAATCCAGCAGCGCGTGTGTCTTCTTTGATAATATTTATTTCTGCATTGTAATTTATTTATTTATTTATTTATTTATTATTTATTTATTTATACATGCTTCGTTCTTGGTCACTTTGATTGTTTGCAAGTCATAATGAGTTAATCTAACACGACTTAGTTACGGTGAAATTAGAATCTTCTTCAGTCCGTACATTCATTTATATAGGATTTAATTGTTTCAAAATAAAACAGTTTATTCAAAAGATTTATTTTTTATAATAATCAATGATGTTGATGATGAGTAGCCTATACAAAAGAATTTCGCAGGTTCAGATTTTGTCAAACACGTCCTCTATGGCAGGAGTAAGATTCAGTAGTATGATAGTTACATAAAGGAATCCTTAGACTAGCTCCTAGACCTTGATGTCATGTTATATCACTCCTTACTATAAGCTGATTCAAATTTATGTATGACATCTTGTATAGCCAGTCTCTAATAGTTGGTCTCTGACATCAAGGTCGGATACCTCCAAGATTAGTTGCTGCTATCAAAGAGGTGAGGCAAACAGTGAGTAGTAGATGGCCCTTAGTTCATTAAGTAAGTTAATAATTATAACTGATTGATGAAAAATAATATTGATATCCGACTAGTAGCTAGTCTAAGGAATCTTCATTTTATATTTACACAATTTTAAAAAGATTCAAACATAGTTTAAATATTAATATATTGTTAAAAGGCTGAAGTTATCCATTTAAAATAAGATATTTCTATCTTTTAAAAATGAAAATCAAATAACAAACTAGAAATTTCCGTTCCCATGGCGACAATTAATAATTTGCGTAGCGATCAAGGCTAAGCCCCTTGCCAAAATTAGCGGCAATAAAATCCACTTGAGTAAATAAAATTTCTATGTTTTGTTTGCAAAACAATCTACTAATATTATCCTTCAAAAATTGACAAACGATTTGACGATTTTAATAACAACTAGAGCAAGTCGATAGCGTGCCATCACATATCCCCGCGCCAGCGCCATCGCATATCGCCGCGCACATAAAAAAATTCCAAATGCAATCCTCCAGTCCTCATCCATAGGGCTGTTACCTGTCACAATTTCAATGTTCTAGCTCAAAAAGCCTAAGAGGAGTTGTGTGACAATAAAAAAGGACCTACTTTTTTACCTTTGGTGACCCCAGACATGCGCCCCCTCTCCCCCCCCCCTCCAAAAAAAAAAACAAAAAAAAAAACACTCAAAATTTTTGTACCGCTGTATTCTACTCTTCATTACCTTTGATTTGATATGCAACATGACTTTGTACAAAATGGATTTTGGATCCTTCGGGGCCACACTCCCTGGCCCTGCCCCCAGGGGTTGCATCAAAATTCCGAATGTATTCCTCCAGTCCCCATCCAAAAGGTCATCGCCTTCGAGATTCTAGTTTAAATGGTCTAGGAGCAATGGTGCGACATTACAGACGGGCGTACGGCCGGCCGACCGGACGGACGGAAGGACAGAGGGAGGGAGGGGGTGGGAGAGTATTACAATATCCCCATTCTTTCTTCGAAAAGCGCGGGGATAAAAATGCAAAACATTCAGGATTAATAATGGTTGGTTTCCCACTGAGGGTTAATAATAGCGCCAGATGGTCTCCGGACGTTTGCCCCACCCACCCCAGGACCTTTTTCCCCAAGAAAAAATGTACTAACGGACATTTGCCCTCAAGTTGAAAATGCAACCCGGACATTTGCACCCCACCCCTCCCCGAGCTTATTTCTGGTACGGACCGTTTGCCCCCCAATCCTTATTTTGCAGGTGGACGTTTGCCTCCCCCCCCCCCCCCGCTCCAGTGCCTATTTCAAAAAGGGACATTTGACCCCCGCCCAAGCCCGCTGCCTGATACATTCAGCCTTTGCGTATTTTTGTATTATCTGTTCATTCTCAGTTCATTTTCACAACATATCATCAACGACAACTGAATCATGGTCTATGGAACTGAAATGGGACTCCGTCATATGTGTGACAGTGACAAATAGTATATGGATGGTACATTGGTTACAGCTCCTAGACAGTTTAAACAATCATTTATCATAAGGCCTTCTGTGGACGATGTTGTATGCATTTCTGCCAAACAAACTACAGACACCAAATGAAGAAGTATTTGTTGCGCTGCTGGATTCGTGTGATAGGTTTGGACTGACTCCATGTCCAACATCAATTTCATGTGACTTTGAACTGGCTATTCATAGAGCAATACACACTATGTTAGACCCATACATTCAAATTCCCGGGTGTTTCTATTACAGTTGACTCTCGTTATCTCGACCTCGCTTATCTCGAATAACCGCTTATCTCGAAGCGAAAATCTGGTCCCTGCCTATACATGAAAACCTAACAACAGATGGAAAATATTGTAGAAAAGAGGAGAAATTGCTCCTAAGGAGCAATTTCTCCTCTTTTCCACAATATTTTCAATATATCTCTAACTTCAAAAGTCCAATTACCTATCAGTTTGTTAAATGTGGTTAATCAAATTATTTTTTCCTCAATTCTGCAAACCTGATATGTCGAACTACGGATATCTCGAAGTATTTCAGAGAGTCCCTTGGAGTTCGAGATAACGAGAGTCGACTGTATTTGACTCAAAGTACATGGAGAAAACTTCAAAGTGAAGGACTGTCGGTCTTGTACAAGAGTGATGCCAATGTAAAACACGTCTATGGAATGTTGGATGGCTTGGCCTTCTTACCAACTGATCTTGTGATGGATGGTATACGATATCTATAGAAAATTGTGCCACATGAGCTCGAAGGACTGTTAGAGTACTTTGACTGTATCTACATATACGTTAGTGGTCACTTCCGGCAGTTCGTGGCCCAATAGCAAACGGTTTTCCACGGGTAAACAATACATCATTTGTTTGTCCGAAACTTGCAACGGTTCATGAAGTTTGTCATATCAGGTACAAAAGCATGGGGACAATAATGAAAGCTGTCACATCTGTCGTCTGCAATGCGTAAAATAACAGTTAAACTTTCGGACAAACAAAGCTATTTATAGTTCAGTACCTATATAGAATCATTCCCTATTGTCGCGTACAAACAACCCAATACAGATATGGAATGTATATGAAGTAACCATCAATGGTGGATCGCATACGGACAAAATATCTGAGAGATGGAATGAGGCTTCACACCCTTAGTTGGTCACTAAAACCCAGTACTGTGGTACTTTGTTAATGCATACAGAAAGACCAGGACCCAGTTGTTCAAAACTAACGATGTCGTTAGTTAACGTATCGTTAAAACTTTGATCATTAAATATGGCAAAGACATTAATATTTTTGCTGAAAAAATGTGAGTAGCTTTTCACATGTTCTTTTTTTTTTTTCAGCAAAATACCTGTGAATTAGATATTGTACTTACTAGAACAGTTAACATTTTGACCCCTAAAGAGCTCGTTAAGCTAACGATGCTTTGAACAACTGGGCCCAGGTAAATGCATTGACTGGAAAGATTAAGAATTGGCCAGCCACTATGAACACGCATCCGTAAAAAAAAAATAGTGTTCCGCAGAAGGAGCTGAAAACCCTCTGTGAATAGCAATCCCGAGGAATAAAATCAGTCCCAGAGTTTCTGCAGTGCATTGGACATGTTATTAGACTTTACTGATTCACTAAAAGACAAATCTTAGACAATGGATTCTGTTAGTATGAATGTTTGCTCAAAGCATTTTTAATATTGTGTTGTTTTATACGTGCAATTTAAATAACAGGAGCTTGTCCATAAGTGTTCAGAATAAAAACCTATAACTATATGCCTACCGGAATTTTTTACGTCTGTTTCTCGGCTCATCGGGGTTCAACTGGTGGTTTTCTTTTGCTCCAGTATTCCAGTGGTGCTGTTTGACAACCCAGGGGTGTGGCTACTTTATTGTATTTATCTGTCTTTCCGATTGGTGTTTGGGGCTTAATGTGGATCTGATTGTACGAGTTCCTGAGTTCTCTTATTTACTTTTCATAACATTGGGATAACACACAAGTGTGCATTATATATTGCATTTCTTCATACAGTCAACTCTCGTTATCTCGAATTCCAAGGGACTCTCTGAAATACTTCGAGATATCCGTAGTTCGACATATCAGGTTTGCAGAATTGAGGAAAAAATAATTTGATTAACCACATTTAACAAACTGATAGGTAATTGGACTTTTGAAGTTAGAGATATATTGAAAATATTGTGGAAAAGAGGAGAAATTGCTCCTTAGGAGCAATTTCTCCTCTTTTCTACAATATTTTCCATCTGTTGTTAGGTTTTCATGTATAGGCAAGGACCAGATTTTCACTTCGAGATAAGCGGTTATTCGAGATAAGCGAGGTCGAGATAACGAGAGTCAACTGTATCTTAAAACTGATTTTTATTCTGATGAGTATGTGTTATATTTTTCCTATACTGCTCTAACAAATTCCCACAATCTATGTTTTGAGCAGGAATAAACAACGTATACATCAATTTTCTCTTACTGCTTACGAGGGCATTCATCAAACGGACGTTCCAATGTGTATATAACTACATTTACATTTTAATCACATTTAGTATAAATGTACGATATGATCTGATACAATGAGTTGATCACCTGAGCCATGTCACTGAAAAACCTTTCTTGAGACAACTGAATAAGTGAGAAAAACATGATGTGAATACTTAGTAGAATTGCTGATGGATGTGATTCTGGAGGGCAATCCCTTTGCTGAAATAAGCACTGGGGGAGGCAAATGTCTACCTTCCAAATAAGCACTGGGGTTGGGTGGGTGGGGGGGGGGGCGGGCAAACGTCATAACCCTCGTCGGGGGGAGGGGGGAGGGGGGGGGGCAAATGTCCAGGTAGCAATTTCAACTGGGGGGTGGGTGGGCGGGGGGGGGGGGGAGGGCAAATGTCTGTTAGTGCATTTTTTCATGGGGATAGGGAGCAAATGTACTGGGGACAAATGTCTTTGAATCGCGCCAGGTCAGAGGCAACTGGCGATAATTTAGGGATGTATCCGATCTTCTATAAAATGATGTCGTATTGAGTGTATTCATAAGAATCACCTCATCGAGGCGATTTCACACAACAAACATTTTCATGATAAAGTAAGAAAATTTCCCTAAATATCTCTAAATATTCTAGAGGTATCGGAAGAATTTCCTATAGGGAGTAGAAGACGAGTTCCATCATCCATGGTAAACCAGTCATTAATGTTTGAGCCATTGAAGTTTTACTGCAGTTTTCGCAAACTTAAAAGATCTCGCCTTAAGGATGCATACAATGTATTGTCAATGCAGTTGGCATCATCACGACAACATGCCTATATAATTTTGATCCCCTTAAACCCCACTTTTATATCGTAAAACTTGGGTTTACAAAGGCATACATTATTGTTTCTTTTTTTTTGCATGAAAACATTGATTGTGGGTACTCGTTAGAACCGCCTCGCAGAGGCGGTTCTAACGAGTACCAACAAACTATGTTTTGAGCAGAAATATGACAAATATCAGAGTTTTTTTTTATCTGAAAATGTTTAGTTTTTGGAGGTGAAATTTTCTATATATTTGAATAGGCGTGTTTTCGTAATGTTAGAGTTTCAGAGAAGACACTATACATGCTGGGTAAAAAATTTTAGTAGATATTTTGAAAAGTTTTTCTTAGTTTTTCCCTGATAATAGATTTTGGCATTTCATGCGAATTGTCTTATAAGAAGACGTAGCATGAAATGTCAAAGCATTTTTCTGGGAAAATATGAAACATACCGTCAGATTGTCACTGCTGTAATTCCTGCTGTAAGTCTTTGTCTGGTTAAAGTTTTTTATACACAGCCACAAGATACTGATGGGGCATTTTTTTCTTTTCTTTTTTCTTTTTCTTTTATTTTCTTTTTCTTTTGTCTTGTTATTGTTTGTTCTTTTTTCGGTTTTCGGAATGGCTCTACTTTGTGATGGTGGCCTTTCCTAGGTAACTTTATTTCTATTTTTTTTATGCATTCTACTGTTAGCTAGAACTTGAATAGAGGCTGCATTGTGTGCTAACATTTTGAGTGAAGCTATACTTTCTCACTGCCAGAGGCGATAATGATAGGCTTTTACAAACAGCATAGATCCAGATGAGACGGCTCATCATGCGTCTCATCTGGATCTACGCTGTTTGACCTTCAGTCTTTCAACTTCACATATAAAGTTCTTCCCAGGCGACAGTTTGTTAAAAACAAGAGGACCATGATGGTCCTATATCGCTCACCTGAGCAAACAGCTTTGCAAACTTACTGTTGAAGTTTCAGCCAAGTTCACTGCTCTAAGATTTTTGTATAAAATTTATAGCCCTACTGCCGAGCGGCCATGTTTTTTTTTCATGCGTCATGATCGCTGGAACTGAATCTTGAAAGAAGGTCACCAAAGGAACAATTCTGCCAAGTTATATTGAAATTGGTCCAGTGGTTTCTGACAAAAAGATTTTTGAAGTGTTTTATATAACTATATAGGGAAAATAAGTCTCATCCCCTAACGGCCATGTTTTTTGACGATTCATGACAGCTTGAACAAACATGGTAGAGGGCCACCAAAGGAACATTCCTGCCAAGTTATATTGAAATCGGTTCAGTGGTTTCTGACAAGAAGATTTTTTAAAGTTTTCTGTTTAGATATATAGGGAAAATAAGCCCCACCCCTAGCAGCCATGTTTTTTGACGAATCATGATTGCTTGAACAATCTTGGTACAGGGTCACCAAAGCAACATTCCTGCCAAGTAATATTGAAATCGGTCAGGTGGTTTCTGACAAGAAAAAATTTTAAATTGTCTATACAGATATATACGGAAAATAAGCCCCGCCCCCCACTAGAGGCCATATTTTTTGACGTATCATGAGGGCTTGAACAATCTTGGTAGAAGGTCACCAAAGCAAAATTCCTGCCAAATTACAATGAACTCGATCCAACGGTGTCTTACGAGAAGATTTTTAAAGTTTTCTATATAGAGATAAAGGGAAAATATGCCCCGCCCCCTAGCGGCCATGCTTTTCGACGAATCATGCCAGCTTGAACAATCTTGGTAGAGGGTCACCAAAGAAACATTCCTGCCAAGTTATATTGAAATCAGTCTATTGGTTTCTGACAAGAATTTTTTTAAACTTTTCTATATAGATATACAGGGAAAAATAAGCACCGTCCCCTGGCGGCCACGGTTTTTTGAATCATGATAACTTGAACAATCTTGGTAGAGGGTCAACAAGGAAACATTTCTGTCAAGTTATAATGAAATCGGTCCAGTTGTTTCTGACAAGAAGATTTTTTAAGTTTTCTATTTAGATACATAGGGAAAATAAGCCCAGCCCCCTGGCAGCCATGTTTTTTGATGAATCATGACGACTTGAACAATCTTGGTAGACGGTTAACAAAGAAACATTCCTGCAATGTTGTATTGAAATCGGTCCAGTGGTTTCTGATAAAAGGATAATTAAAGTTTTCTAAACAGATATATAGAGAAAATAAGCCCCGCCCCTAGCGACCATGTTTTTGACAAATCATGACTGCTTGAACAATCTTGGTAGAGGATCAGCAAGGGAACATTTTTGCCAAGTGATATAGAAATCGGTCCAGTGGTTTCTGACAAGAAGATTTTTAAAGTTTTCTATATAGATATATAGGGACAATAAGCCCCGCAGCCTAGCAGCCATGTTTTTTTATTTTTTTTTTATTTTTTTTTGACGAATCCAAATGACTTGAACAATCTTGGTAGACCATCACCAAAGGAACGTTTCTGCAAAATTATATTGAAATAGATCCAGTGGTTTCTGACAAGAAGATTTTTTAAAGTTTTCTATATAGGGAAAGTAAGCCCCGCCCCCTGGCGGCCATGTTTTTTGATGAATCCTAATGGCTTGAACAATCTTGGTAGAGGATTACCAAAGGAACATTTCTGCAAAATTATATTGAAATCAGTCCAGTTGTTTCTGACAAGAAGATTTTTAAAATTTTGCTATATAGATATATAGGGAAAATAAGCCCCGCTCCCTGGCGGCCATGTTATTTGACGAATCCAAATGGCTTGAACAATCTTGATAGAGGATCACCAAACGAACATTTCTGCAAAATTATATTGAAATCGGTCCAGTGGTTTCTGACAAGAAGATTTTTAAATTTTTCTATATAGATATGTAGGGAAAATAAGCCCCGCCCGCCCCTGGTGGCCATGTATTTTGACGAATCCAAATGGCTTGAACAATCTTAGTAAGGATCACCAAAGGAACACTTCTGCAAAATAATATAGAAATCGGTTCAGTGGTTTATGACAAGAAGATGTTGAAAGCTTTCTATATAGATATATAGGGGAAAAAAGCCCCTACCCCTGGCGGCCATGTTTTTTGACGAATCCAGACGGCTTGAACAATCTTGGTAGAGGATCACCAAAGGAAAACTTCTGCAAAATTGTATTGAAATTGTTCCAGTGGTTTCTGACAAGAAGTTTTTAAAGTTTTCTATATAGATATATAGGGAAAATAAGCCCCGCCTCCTGGTGGCCATGTTTTTTCACGAATCCAAATGGCTTGAACAATCTTGGTAGAGGATCACCAAAGCAACATTTCTGAAAAAATTATATTGAAATCGGTCAAGTGGTTTCTGACAAGAAGAAGAAGATTTTTTAAGTTTTTAGTTAAAAATCTATTTTTAGCTCCTGTGACCTAGATATGCAACGGACCGGAACCATTTGAACAACTTTGAAAGAGGACCAACCAAGGATCATTCCTGTGAAGTTTGATCAAAATCCAATCAGTGGTTTAGGATGAGATGTTGTTTAAAGATTATGAACGGACGGACGGACGACGACGACGACGGACGGCGGGTGATCACAAAAGCTCACCTTGAGCCTTCGGCTCAGGTGAGCTAAAAAAGCAGACGACAATGACGTCTGAACTTTAGCACCGAAAGGGTGAATTTGTGTGAAGGGACGGCCTGTATGCGTGCATCACGATGTAACTCAGCAGTGTCCATAAAGGATGGGGCTATGACTCCTCGCCACAATTAGCAGGAAGTATAACACCTTTTTTTTTCAGAATTCCAGGGGCAGGGAACAAACAGCGGGGATTTTATCATCTGTTCGTCCTCGCAATGCAGGGCTTCTAGCATAGCTTTGTTGGACAAAAAGTCAGTACCCCCGCTATCCAGTGATGGTGAGGGATGAAAGTCGTGGTTACAAAATGGCCAGAGCATTGAGTCCAAAGGCAACAACTGTATCCTTGGGTTAAGAAATGAATGAAATGAAAAGACACTTACAAAACAAACGTTTTTATTTGGCACTTCGAAAAGATCACAAAATTGTTTGCATAACATAATTAGAGGTCATCATAGAGCAAAACCTGTCTTAATGGCATAGGCTTTCTGTGCATGCCCACAGCCACCAAACTGCGCGTTACGTCAGAACATATGCATATCGTCAAGTCAATATATTGGGTTTTTTACATGACGAAATGTGTATTCCGTGTCGAGAGTTCGCGTGTGCGCAAGCTGGGCCCGAGGTTATAAAACTTTTTTTTCATGCTCAACTCAGCTGAGCATGAAATTTGTCCTGCTAATAAATATCAAATTGCTAACAATTGCTAATTCTTTCTTGCGAAACATTGCTGAGCATGAAGATTTCTCTGCTAATAAATATGAAAATGCCAACTAAAAATTTCTCGGCTAATAAATATGAAAATACCAACTGTACTATTGTTGGCATTTTCATATTTATTAGCAGAGAAATTTTCATGCTCAGCTGAGTTTAGCATGAAAAAAAGTTTTATAACCTCGGGGCCTGGTTGGGCAAAACATTTTGCATATGTCTAAAGACAGGATTTGACGTGATGGGGCTCCTTTGTTATCTAGAAAGTCAAAATTACATAAAGTGGGTCGCTCGATGAGAAAAGGAATTTCGGGTCATCCCCGAACAGTAAGGGTTCAGATCAGCCAGCGAAACCGCTTTGTCTGAATAGGGCATATACTGTATGTCAATATATTCTACATTAATAACTGGTACTGTGAGCGGACAGCAGAGGCCCAGATCTGACTGTGCGAATGCACAGTCTGATCTGGGCCTCTGCTGTCCACATATGCCCCGAAGACACCTTTTCCCATGACGCGGCTCTTTAGTACATGCAAAACTGAGCCGGGCTACAGCATGAATCCACACTGCGACGTCTGCGAATAGCGAAGACCCAGATCAGCCTGCGCATTCGCACAGTCTGATCAGAGTCTTTGATGTTCGCATGAACAATCTACAGATCACGAGGAACCTATAGAGCGAACAGCGAAGGTTCTGATCTTCCTGTGCGGATGCGCAGGCTAATCAGTGTTTTCATTGTTCGCACAAAGCCATCGATGAGTTTGCTGTCTCCCAGTATATATGAGCAGCTACATTCTACAATGTCCATAAGAGGACATGAAGGCCCTGGATGGGACTATGTGAGTATTACTTAGCTTTCGATATCCTTCGAAAGTATTTGTTTCCCTTGGCGTTTTATCCTAAATGTAAAATAAAATATAAATATATCTTAACAGAAACCTTTTGTCTTTTCTGTTTCTGAGCATTGTTTTCAAACATTTATAGTACACTTAAATTTATGGCGAAAATGGGACTGGCTTGTGCAATTTCTACAGTAAACATATTTTTTGAAAACTTTTATTATGCTTATATGTTTTGCTTTTCTTTATTGATTTGTAATTATTCACGTTCCATTTTAATAATGTTAGAACCTCAGAAATTTTGAACACGTGGAATTTATTGAAAATCTGCAACAACGTTATCTACCCTATAGAATTTTGCATAATTTGCAGCCAATTTGACTAAGGAAAAATGAAAATATTGGATTTTTTAAAAATAGTGAATAGAATACAAAATCTTGATGCACAGGTAGTTACGAGTCTTGCATTTGATCATTACACAAAGTTTGCAAATTTATTTCCTCAGAATAAAGCGCCATGCAAAAACCATTACGAAAACACACCTGTTCAAATATATTGAAAATTTTACAACCAAAAAAGGAAAATTTTCAGATAAAAAATTCTGATGTTTTTCATATTTCTGCTCAAAACATAGATTGTGGGTACTCGTTAGAACCGCCTTGGCGAGGCGGTTCTAATGAGTACGTTTTTTTAGCAAAACAAGAAAAATAATGTATACTCCTGTAAACCCCAGTTTAACTATATAAGGGGGATCAAAATTATATAAGCGTGTTTTCGTGATGCGACTTTCTGAAAGATATCAAAAGCAGATTACGCACGCCCTAAATACCGCAGCTAAAAATAAGAAATCTGAAGTAATGTAATAAGGAAAAAATACTTGGTAAAACCAAGGCCATTGATGACAAATGACTATGAAATGAAGTTTAGCGTCCAAATCTAGACGTTGACAAGATGAGACTGGAACCGGTGTACACCAAAACCTACAAAATGGCATATGGGCATGTGGGCCTTGTCAAACAAAAATGCCTTTTCGAGCGTATGCGAAATGCGCAGAATGTGACCACACTGCGCATGTGTCAGGATAAAGCAATGACACGTGTCATTGCTCTCAACTGACACATTCTACTATATCCAATGATTATTTAAGCTGACATTGAAGGTCTGGATCAGCCTGCGCATGCGCGCAGGCTGATCTGGACCTTCAGTCAACATATGTTCCGCAGACACATATTCGCAAGGCGAGGCTCATATATACCCAAAACGACGGGCAATCCACACAGCATTCTCATGATTTTAACAGATTTAACAAGCTCCAAATATTATGTGCGTGAACACTGAAGGAACATGCCTTGGTTCGACTGCGCGGATGTGCAGTCTATCTGAGCCGTCGCAGCCCATTCTTTTAGGTCTTGCTGGTACCCGGTTCTTTTGCTTTTACCTGTGACGAGGAAACAAGGAATGGAATCATTGAACATTCTCTAAAATACATTCTTGACTAGTTAAATTATTGAGGCGCCCGGAGTCATAAAAGCTATATAGGGAAATTTCTGATTGAATCTTCTAAAGAGAAAGCTATATACGGAAAATCTCTACAAACTCGTTATTTTTTATCCCCACCGACAAAAAAAAAAAAAAAAAAAAAAAAAAAAAAAAATGTCATCGGCGCACATGTGCGAACAGGAAAAATCCAGTTTAGCCAACAAAGACGCACAACATAATTTTCCTATATATCAGTATATAACAGAGTATTCAACGGTTCAATAAGCGGGCAATGAAAGTCCAGATCAAACTGGGCGGATCCGCAGGCTAATCTAGGCCTCCACTATCCACTTATGCCCAGAAAGATACCATTTCTCATGGCGCGGCTCAACGTTTTTCAAGCGACTTTGTCATACTCCCAATTTCTTGGGTCTTCGATTTCTTCTGCCCTCGGTGTTTTGAAGGGGAATGACAATGAAAGTACTTCCATTGAAGGCAACCGCCATTAACCCTTGTCATGCTGAATAAATTAAGATACCACACCCACTTCTAATTGTCAGCCAATCAGATTCCTTGATCCGGATTGTTGATATAAAGTCATATACTTAATGGCAAACAGTGCAAATCCAGATCAGTTGGCTTCTTCAGACAGAAGCCAACTGATCTGGATCTACGCTGTTCGCAAAGACATGGTATAACCGGGTTTAGCAGGATAAGGGTTAACCTACCCGATTTAATGCTCAGCATGCTGGGAAAAAATCAGCAGATAACATTTTGAAATATTTTCCTTAGTTATAGTTTTCTTATTTTTCACAGAAAATATTCTTCGACATTTCATGCAAATTATCTCTTTAGGAAATTTAGCAAATCCCTATGAGACAATAATTATGCATTAAATCTCAAAGCCTATTTTTCCGAGTTACATTTATCCCAGAAAATAAGCTTTGACATTTTATGCAAATTTTCTCCTTAGAACAATTTGCATGAAAAGCCAAAGCCTATTTTCTCTTGAAAAAAAAAAAAGAAGAAAAAAATCATCAGTTTGTCGTCTGTTGAATTTGTCAAGAGAGAAGTAATGGTTAAATAACACCAGACGACAATTTAAAATATTTTTCTTATCTTTCCTAAAAAATATAAACTGTGACATTTCATGCGGAGGTCTTCTAAGGAGACCATTCTCAAGAAATGACAGGCTTTTTAAGGCTGTGAAAAACAAAAAGTAACAAATTACTAAATATAATAAGTTCGTTTTGAATACAAAGGTTTAAAGAGCATTGATTTCATTTCTTTTCTCTTTTGCATTTACACGTACATAAAAAGCTGCAAAATAAATAATCAGAGCAGTAATTTATTGCAGCTATTGCACAATGACTTTTAAATGGATCTCGTGATCCTTTTTTTATCCCTATATATTCTCTAGCGACCCTGCTGTACATAAATCATGTCCTGTCATCATGAACAATCCACGAACCAGAGTGAACAATTCAAGAAACAGAGTCCGTCGAGCCATGCAAAAATGGTACTCTTGGGCGCATATGCAGAAAGCGCAGAACCAGAACAGACAGCGCATATGCGCAGTTTGATCATGATCAGAGCCTTCGCTGTCTGCTAACAGCCTCATTACTATCGAACGGAACACAGCAGAGCAGACGCCATTATGAGACTGTGTGGCTGCGCAGGATGATCTAAATCTGTGAATTTCGTATATGGTCGAAATATGGTAAAAACTCTTTTTCGCTTGACGAAAGCCGAATTATGATTAAGTCATATGCGAACAGGGTAACCGGCCAAGCCTGCGCACTCACGCCTGGTCAGGGTATTTCCTGTTCGCAGATACAACAACTGGGCCACAATATTATAAAAGGGTACCATAGCTCTTGATAAGATGTTTTTTTTTCTTTTTCTATCCAAAAGTATCGCTATTTCTCTAATTTCCCCATGAAATATGTTATGGGTACTCATTAGAAGCGCCTCGCCGAGGCGCTTCTAATGAGTACCTACAACATATGTTTTCGTGGAGAAATAAGAAAAAAATATCTGATACCCACTCTTCTCTAGACCTACGGTACCTATGGACATGTGCACCAAGCGAAGATTCGAACCAGCCTGCGCATCAACACAGTCTGATCAGAGACTTGGCATAACCAGCGAAGAATGCATTTTTTTTTAGACCAGCAGCGAAGATTGACCGGACCGCAGGGATGCTATGCGCACATTGCCGAAGGTAATGCGCAGGCTGAACTGCAATGTATTCACGCAGTCTTGGACCTTCTTTGCTCGTATATGGCATAAGGGTTGTTTTCTTTTGTTACATATCATGTAGGGTTTCTATCTGCCCTTGCTACATGTTCATTTATAATTGATTCCTTGACCCTTGAAGCACCAAGCAAATTTGTCGCAGACGACATTCAAAAATTGATTTTGTTATTTTTCAGAGAAAAAAAGACTTGACATTTAATGTGAATATCCCGCTAAGCAGACGATTCACATGTAATGTCAAGCCTTATTTACTCTGAAAAGTAATAATAATAAATACATATATATGTTTATTTTCAAAGAGCCGTCTGCTGCAGTTGTGATCCTTGCTTTAATTTTTTTTTTCATAGAAAAGAAAACTTGACATTTCATGTGACTAGACCGCTTCGAAGACGAATCACATCTTATTTCTTATTTTCTCTAGAAAATAAATTTCAAAATGTCGTCTGCTGAAGTTGTCTTTAGCGCTTTAAGAGTTAATCCTCGTCACATTTTGTAATGAAATGTCATTACACCTGGTGCCATGACATTACTTTGTACATTTCAGTTTATTGTTTTGTTACATTTAACCCACCCCTATCACTTCTCATGACAGTAGCTAAATGTGTTTCTTCATGAATCTTTTACTTAAAAACAATTTGTTGCATAATTTCACAAGAAAACTATTTATCTTAAAAGCTTTTCTTGAAACTGTACTAGAAACTCCGCCTACGGAATGCTGCGATTGCGTAGTGTGTTCTCTGAAAATGTGGTTTTGTCCCAGAGTTTTATTAATCCTGAAAGTGCAAAGTAAATATGCAAATATGCAGGAGACGACATTCTCATTTTTTTTTTATTTTCCAGAGAAAATAAGGCTTGTCATTTCATGTGAATCGTCTGCTGATTCACATGAAATATCAAGTCTTGATTAACTAATCAGAATGTCATCTGTGCAGTTGTGAATGATGACGTTTTAAGGGGATTAATATTCATTTTTTCTCTGCTTTCGATTCTGAGAATTGTGCGACATTTACAACTGGCCTTCAAATATAATAATAAAAAAAGCAGCCTCGAAGTAATGGTACTTGCTGAATTTGGTCATAGTCAAAAGGCTAAGGCAATGTTTGTATAGAAAATATCCGAAATGAAAGATCTTGATGAACCATGAATTTTGACTGCAAATTTGATCAAAATCGGGTGAGAAAGGAAGACGGTATCGACACTAGAAGGTTTCAAAACTGTTTTTATGGCGTCTGTCATTTTGAAAATTTAATGAGGCTACATATATGCCATAAAGCCTTTAATATGAAAATCTAAAGGCGAGGCGCCTCGAATGAGTACCTACAACGTATCATTTTTTGTGAAGAAATAATGGTTCTTTTTGGTGGGTCGGGTGTAAGGGGTTGGTGTTGAGCTTATAACATCAGCTTTTCTATAGCCGTGACTTAGATGCACACTTTTTACATAAGGGCCGAGCCATGCGAAAACAGATCTTCTGGCATATGCGGACAGCGAAGGCCCAGATCAGCCTGCGCATCCGCACACAGAATTCTAGGATACAATAGAATATTTCAATGGATATTAAATGCCCGGATGAAACTTTGCGCATGTGCAGGATGATGTGAATCAGCACATTTTGCGCATGCTTGAAGGCAAATTTTCGCTTGACGCGTGTTTACATAATGCAAGGTAATATCGTGACACTAGGCGATTTTGTTTATCATGTTACATTGGTCCATACATATAATACTTAAGAAATGCTTTATTATTTCAAAAATAAATAAGTTTTCAGTATAAAAATATACACAAACATTATAAATAGAGCAAAATCAATGGAAATAAATAAAACAGTAAAAAAGGGAAATGCACACTTTCATAAAAATAATTTACACGTCAATTATATGTTACATTTAACACACAAGATAACTGGGCCGGTATCCAAGAAAACTAAATTTGAGCCAGCACATGGGAAAAGGGTACTTATCACATAGACGACCAGCAAAGGCTCAGGCGAGCCTGCGCATAAGCGCAGTCTCTCCAGAGCCTTTGCTGTTCGCTGACATGTAGTAGAGACCTTGAGGAAGCTTCAGGCAAAAAACGCAAGTCTGGAGATCAAGCAGGGGACTGCTAATGCGCATTTGAAGAACCACTGACCGGAAAACCATACGGTCCCTTTTCCCGCGTGCTAGCTCATTTTTGCCGTACGCAAACACCGAATACAAAGCTGAAGTATTGCATATGCGTGAAACAGCGAATCCCAGCACATGCAATACAAAACCAGCACATGCAATACTTCCACTTTGCACTATCTAGATTGTGATAAACACATCAACGGACAGTGCCTCTGTGCAGCCTGGTCTTGGCCTAGCAAGTTCGCACATGGCATGATGCAGGTTTCCCTGGCTTCCGGCTCAAATGAAAATAAAGCTCACACCGACTATACAAAAAATAAATACAGCATTGCACCTAGTATATTTGAGAAAAACAAATAGACCGAGTCACAGTCAAGAGAACAACCTATAAATGCAAACGCAACATAATAATGAAGGTTGACACCCGACTGTCACGTTTGCATTTATAGGTTCTGACCTACCCATAAATGCACATGCAACATAACAATGAAGGCTGACACCAGACGGTTGCGTTTGCATTTATAGGCTTGACCTACCTATAAATGCAAATGCAACATAACAGTGGAGGGTGACACCAGACTGTTGCGTTTGCATTTATAGGCTGTGACCTACCTATAAATGCAAATGCAACATAACAGTGGAGGCTGACACCAGACTGTTGCGTTCGCATTAAAAGGTTGTGACTTACCTATAAATGCAAATGCAACATAAAAGCGAAGGCTGACACCAGACCGTGACAACCTATAAATGCAAATGTAACATAATAGCGAAGATTGATACCAGACTCTGATGTCAACATTTACTATTATGTTGCGTTTGCAGTTATAGGCTGGGACATTCGAGTAGGCAAAATTGATTCCATTTCCTTCACAAGTATTAGCTGTTTTTTTTTTTTTTTTTTTTTTCAAAAAGCTAGCGGGTCGTTTAGCCGCAACAATTATTGCATGTACACTTATGTCGCTAATACCGCACATGATGGCACATGTATCAAGATTAACTGAACTAACCTAATGACTCCGGTTACTTTCCCCGAGTTTTGGTTCACTCCGAACTGTCAAATTTACCTCTGACAAGAGCACAATAATAGGTGTCACGGACGTTGTTGCTTGACAGTTACTTTTTCAACATTTTGACTACAGCAGATTACTAAATAGGGGAATCTTGGGCCAGCATTCGCTTAATAGACAATGGAATGCTTTAATTTTAATGCCTCTTAAGATCCTCTTTGGACAGATTCATTTCAGAGTTAAAGAGTGTCTGAATTACTTTTTGTATTATCTTTTATTATATTTGTAACTAATACAGTGTAGACCTAGATCAGACGCCGCGGTTTGTGGTGTCTGATCTAGGTCTATATGTTTGCCACTGTTCCTTTTATTAGACGCTAGGCATAAATGAGTTAATAGTTTACCCGAAAGAGGCCATTATTGGATCATAAAATATTCTATTCTATTCGTTATCAGATGCGCGACTGATATGTCAACAGTCTTGGTAGTTATTTCCGCTTAAGCTTGGTTTCGTATATTTTTTGTATTTGATGTGTAATCAGTTGTCCACATATGATAAGGACGTTTTCTTTTTATAAGGACGTTTTTTTTTTTTTAATAGATAAATAAATAAAGTCAGTGTAAGGAAGTAAACAAAATGGAATCAGAATTGTCAAACAGAGAACCATCCAAAATCAAAGTACTGAAAGTAATCAAAGAGTCACTGAATTGTCAGGATGAGCAACAATCTGAAATTTTTTGCACCAATACTTGTTAACTCCGGAATTTTGGGAATAAGTATACAGATCAGTGTTTTTCGTTTTCATTCTTTCCGAAAATTCATTTTTATTCCAAAGGTCTTTTTCTTATACCTTTTTATTTACCTTGACCTTTAAACTTTTGTGCATAGTCTAACCGGAGAAGAAGAAAAAAAACGTGTTTTCCTTTTACCTACGGGCCCTCTCATTTCAATATATCCGAACCCGTTAACCATGTTGTGTATGTGGGGGATATGCTGTTTTACACATTCCGTCCAGTTTGTGTGCCCGTAACGTTTTGCTTTCAGGTGGTATATTTTTGTTCAGATAGTTTCGAAAGGAATATGGAGTGCCATTTTTAGGAAACAAATGGTAATCAAACATTTTTAAATAAATTATTAAATGATTTAAGTTTTTTACCTACACTTAAAGCGGCCTATAAATTGGTTCCATCAAATCTATTGAGATCATATAATAATACATAAGCTCAACCGCAAAACTTGGTACAGTTTTAGTACTTTGAATATTTAAGGAAGGTGCACTATGCTTTCAGTACTTTGATGATCCAAATGAGGTGCACTATGTTGTCAGTACTTTGATTATCCAAGTAAGGTGCACTATGCTTTCAGTCTTTGATTATTTAAGTAAGGTCGACTATGCTTTCAGTACTTTGATTATTTAAGGTGCACTATGCTTTCAGTTCTTTGATTATTTAAGTAAGGTCGACTATGCTTTCAGTACTTTGATTATTCAAGTACGGTGCACTATGCTTTCAGTACTTTGATTATTTAACATGTATTTTAGCAGAGTGAAGTGCAGATATAGTTTTGATGTACATTTCTCTCAAGGCAATTAATAATGTTAGCCTGTTGTTTATTTTGTTGAGATCTTCAAAAAAGCAGGTTAAATAAATAAATTAAATAAATAGACACAGCACACGAAAACACAAAAAAAAAACAAAATAGAAAATCAACCTATTTACAAGGATCATGACTTAAATAAATTTGGTAAAATGCATGTTCTTTTAAAAATATCAGACTCATAAAATAAATTAATAAATAAATATCTACTGAAAATATTTAACCCTTAAAGCGCAAAGAAAAACTGCATCTGAAAATGTCGTCTGTTTATGTCGTCTGCTGAATATTCTTGCAAACTTCTCAAAGCTATTTTTTTGCATACCGGCAAACAGTGTGGACCCAGGAGCAGTCTGATCTGGGTCCACACTGTTTGCAGAAATGACTTTTAAAATCACAAGCAGACGACAAAGCAGACGACAATTGTTGTGATTGGCGCTTTAAGGGTTAAGTTTACAAATGAGACGGTGTACAGCATTTCCTACAACACTGTGGGTACATCGGGCGAAGACTAAGATCAGCCTACGCATCCGCGCAGTCTGATCAGAATCTTCGTTGGGCACTATGTGGGTAGCCGTAAACCCAAAGTGTCTTTGGCGGACAGATGAGCAGGTTGATCTGAGTCTTCGTTATGCGCACATGCAATCTTGTAGGAAATGTTGTGTCCCCGGGCTCAAATGATACATGTTTCCTATAGAAAAGCTAAATGTGAATATAAACAAACCTTAAAGGGAGAATACTAAAAATTGAAAGTTAAGTTTTCTCTCCCTTTCCTAAAGGAAACCACTCCAGCAAGAAACAAGTTGCTTCCCTGGTATGTAGATACCTTATCACAGAATTTGGGGAGCAGATTATTTTCTTTAAAAGCAGCCTCATTTAAGTATGAGAAGGTAGGCAAATACGTATTTGCCAGAGTGATTTCCCTTGGACATTAATCTGTTCTCCTGAAACGTTACCAATACATGGTCGCGCCATGTGAAAACGTGTTTTCGGGCATACGCGGACAGCGAAGGCCCAGATTAGCCTGCGCATTCGCTCAGTTTGATCAGTCTTCTCTGTCCGCTAACAGAAACAGTGGATACTACAGAATGTATAAATGGAGAGCAAAGGCCCGGATGATAATTTGCGCATGCGCAACATGCTCTGGAACTTCGCATTTTGCGCATGTTCGAAGGCATTATTTCGCATGACACGGCCGAAATTGCTCAATGCTACAGTAGTAAAATACTAGAACATAGACGATTCTAAAATAGACGATTCTAAATGCAGTTAAGTGTCTAATATTTTTTTATTTAAAAACACTCTAATACTTTAAGGGGCCCTGGATACATCAGCAGCCTTTGGAAATCCCGCCATTTCTGACAAGGGAGACAACTTTTGTGACTTCCTGTTTACTTTCATGCACACCAATCCATTTATGAACGCGTGTCTTCTCTATAATGCGAGAACTTGCTCCTTTCAGAGAAGTCCCCTTTTTTCAGAAGGGAGCAAAAACAATTTCCACAGTTGCCTCCATTGAAAGTGTACAAGATCCCTTTAAACGTGTCAGGCTCACTTCATAATGAGAAAAAACAATGCGCACAGCGAAGACCTATACTAAACAAAAAGTTTTTTTTAGTCTACACATTCATACAATATAGTAAGGATCTTCGATGCTCGTTTACACTTGAAAATAAATAAACAAATAAACATTTTAAGCCAGTACATGCATCCCGGGGCAAACTGACCCGGTATTACAAAATAAATGACAACAGATGCCAGTCTTGTTTTTTTTTTTTTCTTTTTTCGACTTCAGCAGACAATATCCACTACAAAAGGACCTTATGCCAATGTTGCACCCAAAACAAGTGGTGTCCATTGATATATAGACTAGCAAAACTGGTATCAATGCCCTACGGATCGAAAGGCCCCTAAACTTACTTATAGACTACATGAAAAGGAATGCTTCGAAGAAAAACTACAAGCTAATTTTTTCCTAAAAATCAGATTTTGGAAAAATAGCACGCACGCTGAAATCGCAGTCGAAAACGAAATGTCATAAACGCAAGTAATCAAATAAACTTACTTCGAAAGGTGTAGTACATGTTTTTCTATAAATACTTATTAAAATAATATCAAAAGTTGAAAACCGCATCATATTTGTACATATCAGCAGAGCCGGGCCACAGCATTTCCTACAAGACTGCATGTGCGTCCAGCGAAGACTCAGATCAGCCTGCACGCATGCGCAGGCAGATCAAGTCATCGTTGTACTGAAGACGCTTTGGATCCTTGGCTACCCTCAGAGAGCCCTGCGAAGACTCTGATCAGACTGCGCATCCGCGCAGTCTGATCAGAGTCTTCGCAGGGCGCCCATGCAAGGCTTGCAGAAAAAGCTGTGCTCCGGCTCAATACCTTAATACTAAAACAAAGGCAGGGTACTTGCGCTGATAGCATTGAAAATCGAAGAACTGTTTTTGAACGGAAAGCTTTTTGCTTCTCGAAAACAAGGCAGATTTGCATAAAATGCTACTTTGAGGACTGCCCTCTACCGACGGTCCGTGTCAATCAGTTGGATGGGTGACGATTGAATTACATGAACATTGAATGAAAATGAATTTGTTCCCTTTTTATTAAAGAAATGGCTCAGCCTCGAGCCGAACACTGGAAAATGTACAATATATAATACATACGAACTGCGTAAACCGTGACCAAATGCATGTGCAGTCTGGTTAGTGGTTTTCGTCGTTCGATGTATACACTGTACAGTATATCTATGCGGTTTAGGCGAATAGCGATGACATATTGAACAGGCTAGTGTACAGATTAATTTGAGCCTGTCTGAGTCTTCGCTATTCGCAATGTCTCCTGTGCGGAGACCATGCCTTAAAAAATGTATGATTTATATGTTTCTGCTGACAGAAATATCGAATATAAAATAAAACCGATTCATTCTGCATACTTCAATACAGTCTTTCGGGTGGAAGGATTTACATCTGTGCCGCTTTTAGCGGTAAATGTTGTTTGTCCGACTAAAAATGATCTCTTCTTCACTGGTTCTGTAGAATAATGATTTTTATCATGGAAACTTAGTTTGAAAAATAATCGAGCACAATTTGACATTTCCAGGAATGAAAATACCAAGGAAATAGATTTTAATGTCTGAATGTGGGTGGACCTTGTTAAAAGGTAAATATCAGGAAGTATTATTTCTTCGGTAAAGTTCGGATACGAGATTACTCAGTGACAGATTACATTTATACCAGAACTCACCGGTTCAAACACTTGGCTTTTCTCTTTTTTCAAAATTGGCAAACACACCTGCAGATGTATTATTCATTTCATATGAAGAATTTCCTCTTTGGGCTTAGGTTTAATCTCAGATCCTTAATGCATCGACTTATAGTTAAATACTCGTTCCTGAGGGATACACACCTGCACTTTTTTCGCCGTTTTGCAAGGGGGCCTAAATTTTGCAGACGTAGTTTTAAACTTTTTCATATATGTGGGCATTGTGAGAAAATATATCTTATGACATGTGCGCCTAGTGAAGGCTCAGATCAGCCTGCGCAAAGGCTGATCTGAGTCTTCGCTGGGTGCACATGTCTTGAGATACAAATTCTAATGTTGCGGTGCGTTTAGAAAATGCTCGTTTCTGTACATGGTTTTTAATGATGAATTTTATTTTAGAAAATGGAGGAGATTTTAGGTCCTATTGTTTGAATCTCTGTCCTCGCATGCAAGATGACTCCTCGTGCTTATAAAGATAGCTCTTCAGCGCAAAGGCCTTCCCGCACCGACCGCAAATGAAAGGTTTTTCGCTCGAGTGCGTCTGAACATGCGCGCGCAGATTCGATTTGTCTGCAAATGATTTCGAACACGTGGGACATGAGAACGGTTTCTCACCCGTGTGAGTTCGAATGTGGCCCTGAAGCAGCCACGGTCGACTGAATTTCTTACCGCAGTATTCACACTCGCATCCTTGAGTGTGTGTACGCACGTGCATGCTGTAGGCGGGCATGGAGACGTACATCTTTTCGCAGTGTGGACACTTTCTCGCTTTCTTGTCTGTTGTTGCTCTGTGTGTCTGTCGATGACGTGCGAGGTTACTGGATGTGCTATAACGTTTGCCACACTCAACGCAAACATGGCTGTCGCCATGCTCAGTTGTACCGCTATGTGGCGCTGGAAACCGGAAGTGGTTGACAGGTCTGTTGATGACGTCATTCATAGGAGAAAATATCTGACCTATATGACTTACATTGGAAAGGTCCGTTGGTAACGTTTGCATGTAATGCTGCTGGTCAATGTATAGGCTCTCCTTGTTGTGGGGTGTGGTCGGGTTGTGTGTTATCAGGTCATATAAGAAAGATATATGCCGACGACAATCAAGGCCAAACTCTAGGGAGGGAGATACTGGTCGGTTCTCTGACGTATACGACGAATAGGACGACCCACAGTCACTGTCGTCATAGGAATTCGACGACGTCGTCGGGCTAGCTGCCGGTGACGGCTGTTGTGGACTGGGAGGATCTGAAATGAAACAAAAATCAAATCAACGCGTTGCATGCTAGATAAAATACTTCTGACGAGACATAATCAGTCATCATTAGTACTCTCTGATCAAAATCAGCAGACGATATTTTCAAATATTTTTTTTTTTTGTGTTATATTTTCCATAAATATTTTGTGTCATATTTTCTTTTATGGAAAAAAGTAAAGGAAAAACATCATCCGTTTGTCGTCTTTTTATCATTCTTACAGGGCCAATTTCGACTGTGACTCAGCACTATTTTGAGGCATTCCACTGTCAACCGGTACTAGCATGCTCACGCCTAATCCAGGAAACCATAAACATCGCAAAAACGTGGTTTCGACGTTGCCGCAACATTATGACATCGAACCGATGCTCAGAACCGATGTTGTGGCACAACATATTTGCTGAGGCAAATGACGTATCGTAAATGGAAACAACAGGTAGAATGCATTATAAAAATCGCCACTTGCGCGGAGGAATATGCTTGAGGTCATGTTCTACCATTTGTTAAGTGCAAATGAACGTTTGAACCACACCACACAGACAAGGACCTTATCTCATTATATTATAATGTACTGCGAAGCTCAGTTGCAACGTATCAGGACAAACGCATTTTGTTAACATATTCTGCATTACGTATCCAGGCTTCTTACAAGCGAACATCGAAGGTTCGGCTCAGACTGCGCATGCGCAGTCTGATCCGGGCCTTCGCGGTTCGCCTATCCCTTTCTGCGTGGTGAGACCCACATGTGCATGTCTGTCACTCTCCATCACGGTGTCTAATATATGCTAACCTTTACTATTCTTTGGGCTAATTCAGCAGACGACAAATTGATGACATATGTCTTATTTTCCCAAGAAAACAGGTTTTGACATTTCATGGAAATTGTCTAATTGAGACTATTTGCATGAAATGTCAAATATTATTTACTGAGAAAAATAAGAAAAATATTTCAATATGTCGTCTGCTGAAAATTTTACCCAGAGTGCTAAGCGCTAAGACAAAAACCGCAATCCAGACCAGCTGTTGGAATTTTCATTCACGATTTTAGTGAGCGTAACCAGATACGTAGATAACCAGAGAAACATGCACCCAGTTTTAATTTGTAATTGAAACCAACAGACGTCCTAACAACTGCCGTTGCCATGGAAACGTCAGAGGCACGAGCCAATGACACCTCGTGTTATCTAGGGCACGCGATCTCCCCTAACGGTGCAGGTTTTTTCGTAAAATTGATGGAAGACACATGTGCCGAGTAAATTGTATATTACGGGCTGCCTGCAGAGTTTAGAACCTGAAAATGAGGTAATATTCATAAGTGGTTGTTACTGTCTCACAAGAAAGGCTTTTATTATATTTATAGGAGCCAATCTTTTAAATAAAACCCTTTTAAAACAAATGTGTTACTAATAAGAATTATGTCATTTGTATTGCTGTATGAAAGTAAATACGAACACAATCTGTTTAAACTAAATAAAAGTATTAAAATTCTTTAATTTACACAAAAAGCATCACCTATGACATATGTTGTCATCATTTTTTAAACTATTATGATCAGTAAAGTTATTGCTAATGTTATTTTTCCAGCAGCAACAACAACAACAACAATAATAATAATAATAATAATAATAACTTTCTCTCCTAATGTGTGTGTGTGTGTGTGTGTGTGTGTGTGTGTGAAAGAGAGAGAGAGAGAGAGAGAGAGAGAGAGAGAGAGAGAGAGAGAGAGAGAGAGAGAGTTACACAGTTGCTATGCTGAATAAAAGCTGATAATGGTTTGTCTAAACTGATTGCCTAAGACCAGCTATAACTTTAAAATACAGTCATTTACCTCGACTTCACTTATTTCGAATAACTGCTTATCTCGAAATGAAAATATTGTCCCTGTTTTAACATGGAAATCTAACAATAGGTAACAAAATATTGTGGAAAAGGGTAGAATTTGCTCCTAAGGAGCAATTTCTCCGCTTTTGCACAATATTTTTAATATATCTCTACCTTCAGGAGTCAAATTATATGTTGATTTCTGAAATTTGGTGGTGCAATTTATGTTCTCTGTAAATCTAATATGTCGAGGTACGGATATCTCGAAGTATTTAAGAGAGTCCCTTGGACTTCGAAATAAAGACTGTAAATGGCTACATTTCAAAGAGCTAAAGTAACTTTTTAAAGGAAAACCAATATAGCAGAAGAAAGCATTTTAATCCTTCTCAAAGGGAGAACTTTCCTCCACCCTCGCCCACTTTAGAAGTCAAATTCTACCAGGTCTCCCTCTCTCATCACGATAACACGCCTATATAATTTTGACCCTATTAAACCTCACTTTTATATAATAAAACTGGGGTTTACAGGGGTGTACATTATTTTTCTTATTTCTGCTCAAAAACATAGATTCTGGTACTCGTAAGAACCGCCTCGTTGAGGCGGTTCTAACGAGCACCCACAATCTATGTTTTGAGCAGAAATATGAAAAATATCAGAATTTTTTATCTGAAAATTTTTATTTTTTTGATGGTAAAATTTTCATTCTATTTAAAACACGGGTGCTTCGTTTAGTGATTTAGCTGCCTTGTACCCTAAGCATTTTGTTTGTGTGTTTCTTTTCTCTCAAAATTTTAACAAATACCAAGTCGGTTACGTTTTGATACAAAATATTGTAGTTTACTTGAAGCATTTGCATGGATTGACCAGAAGTTCTTCATTACTTTCTAACATGTTTATCATTTATTTAAATGCTCATTTTAATACTTTGTTGAGCTGAATTACTGAATAAAATCTTATCCTGGGTTTAAGTAAATCTGGAGACTAGTCTGAGCCTTTTTCTGCTTATCTCTTCAAGCAGTTTATTTATTTATTTATTTATTTATTTTTTTTTTATTTATTTATTTATACAATATTTTAAGCGGGTGAATTTTTTTGCTAGAATAGCCAATCTACCAAATAACAAAATATCATTCAATAATAATAATAAAATAATAATAATAATAATAATAATAATAATAATAATAATAACACAAAACAAAACAAACACAAAAAAAAAACGAAACAAATAAAACAAACAAATAAACAAACAAACAGACAGAGAAACTGTATGTATAGAAGTATTAAGAAAGTTTAAAAGAACATTGTTGACTGCAATACGCATGTCCGTTTAAGATTAGATCTTTGCAAAATGTATCAACAGAAAGCCTGCTTTGTGTATGTTTCCAGGCGTTATTAGCGTCCATGTGTGTGTGTGTGTGTGTGTGTGTGTGTGTGTGTGTGTGTGTGTGTGTGTGTGTGTTTGTGTGTTTGTTTGTGTTTCAATTTTATAAGCTTTCGGGTTGAAGACATAGACTTGACTGAAAATTGCAAACCACAAGTTACCAACCACTGGGCGTTGCTGGTAGACAGTGGTTATGTACCCGCACGGTTTAGGTGCGTTTTATTTTCTTCCTATCCGAAACGCAGACAAAATTAACAAACGAAGCACATGCGGCAGTAGATTAGCTGTAATTTGATTACATAAGATAATCTGTTTGATAACTCTGATAATTGGTAGTTCTAATTGTGCCGCTTCGCTACAACCTGTAGCAGCAACTCACAATGACGTTTTAATTGGCTACGTGCAACGTCTGCGGCCGTAATAATGATATATCAATAACAACAATAATTATCAACACTTAGCATGCTGGGTAAAAAATTAGCAGACGATATTTTGAAATATGTTTCTTCTATGCTAAGAAAATGGGCTTTTTTTTAAATGTCAAAGATTAGTATATATAAAAATTAAGAAAATTATTCCAAAATGCCTTCTGTTCAGGAGACAGATTAGAGACGATTAGCATGAAATGTCAAAGTATATTTGCTAAAAATTAAGCAAAATATTCCAAAATGCATCAGGAGTTGATTTGCATGAACCGCCAAAGCCTATTTCCTTGGATCATAAGCGAAACAAGTCAAAATGTCGTCTTTACCAGAGGCGATCTGCGTTAAATTGCAAAATGTAAGTTTTCTCGTAAAAAAAAAAAAATAAGAAAAATAATTCAAAATGTCTGCTAAAATTGTTTTCCCAGCATGCAGAGCGTTTATTGCTATATATAAGAAAAATATTTCAAAATGTCTGCTAAAATTGTCTTCCCAGCATGCAGAGCGTTTATTGGCTACCTGTGACGCCATGTCCGCAATAACCATATCAATTGCAACAATAATTGATCATTAATTAGATACCCATAAGGATTATCTTATTGTCTGCCGTAGCGAATTATCTCATAATCTTTAGACAAAAACAAACAGCCGGCGATGTATACTGAAACCTGTTTACTTTTGTGCTATAAAACATATGGGCATATTTAGTACTGTTTCATTTGTTTTCTCAGAAGAGGGTGAAAAAAAAAAAAAAAAAAAAAATCCAACTGTCGTCTGCTGACTTTGGTTACCCAGCATACAAGAGGAATTTATAAAGGCGGTTTTCAATATAATTGTTGTCACAACAATGTCTTTAATTTCATCACGACAACATGCCTATATAATTTGACCCACTTTTATATAGTAAAACTGGGGTTTACAGGGGTATACATTATTTTTCTTATTTCTATTCAAAAAACATAGATTGTGGGTATTCGTTAGAACCGCCTCGCCAAGGCGGTTCTAACGAGTACCCAGAATATATGTTTTGAGCAGAAATATGAAAAATTTCAGAGTTTTTTTTATCTGAAAAATTTCAGTTTTTGGAGGTGAAATTTTCAATATATTTGAATAGGCTTGTTTTCATAATGTAAGGGCCGAATTTGCATGATGCGACTCAAGGAAAACAAAATCAGTGAGCGCAGACGTACTGATCACAACAGCATAGTATGGGCTGCGGCTAGTGCAGCATACGAAATTTTGAAATATATTTATTTTGAAGCGAAAATAAGGCTTGACATTTCATGAAATATAAAATCGTATTTTCGCTGACAAATAGCAGAACACATGACTGTCGTCTGCAACAGATTTGCACGGCTCTTTAAAGGTTAATAAATAATTTATAAAAGACAAGGCAAACGGCTTTCTTTTATGGGAGAAACAATTAAAAAAAAAAAAAAAAAAAAGAAAAGTTCTATCGTCTGTTAAATAAGTCGGCAGCATAGTAGGGACTGAAAATTATATTCAATTTATTCTGTTCTATTCTAGTAAATCACAGGTTGGCAGCAGCTGAAATCAGCAGCAGACGGTAGCTACATAATGGTCACTCCCACCGCAGACGATAAATCATAATCCCATTATATCCAGATAAGGTCGATGAGTGATAGGATTGCCTCAATGATGCGCTAACAAACTGAAACGGTTTCTTATGATTTAAGTCATTATCAACCGTTTGATCTTTAATGCGCCTGTATGCAGCATTAATTAGCAGAGATTACAAAGGCTGTTCTTATAACAAGTGTAAAATATTCTCCAGTGGTTACCCACCTGGGCTGCGTTCGCGAGAGCCTTTTTTTCCAAATTATTTTGCATCTTTGGAACGGTTATTGTTAACCCGTCTTATGTGACCTCAGATTAGAGCCATCACGAAAACATACCCATATAATTTTGACCCCCTTAAACCCACTTTTATGTAGTAAAACTGGGGTTTACAGAGGTATATATATTTTTCTTATTTCTGCTCAAAAACATAGATTGTGGATACTCGTTAGAACCGCCTAGGCGAGGCGGTTCTAACGAGTACCCACAACCTATGTTTTGAGCAGAAATATGTAAAATATCAGATTGTTTACTTTTTGTTTTTGGTGGTGAAATTTTTCATATATTTGAATAGGTGTGTTTTCGTAATGAGCCGTTATTCTCATTGACGAGACTTGATATTAGATCGAATAAATAATATCGATAATTATTATTGATATAAGGCATATAATGTATAATATCAACCCAATAAACCATTAGAAAACATGCCTATTCAATTACATATAGAAAAAAATCGCCTCCAAAACTGAAAAAAAAAAAAAAAAAACAGATTAAAAGCGCTGATATTTTTCATATTTCTGCTCAAAACTTAAATTGTGGGCACTCGTTAGAACCGCCTCGGCGAGGCGGTTCTAACGAGTATCCACAATCTATGATTTTGAGCAAAAATAAGAAAAATAATGTATATACCTATAAACTCCAGTTTTACTATACAAAAGTGAGTTTAAGGGGGGTCAAAATTATATACGCATGTTTTCATGAGGATTTCCATATACTTTTTTTTTTGCCACGAACAAGCATACACTTTTTTATTCGCATATGCCGACATTTTGACTGAGCCAAAGACAGCTTGAGAAAAGTTTGCGGATATTCGCTACCGTCCGCCGAAAATTGTCAAAAATGAACGGAAAGTTGGCTCCCAGGAGTCGGCTATATAGTTTGCGAGTAACCGCGAACGCCTCGCTTAACTAAACGCAGCCCTGACTTAACTTGGATCAAGGCTCCATTGTTTAGCAGGTATATAAATGAAATCAGCGACTAGGTCATGCCAGATCCATGTCAGTCAGCGCATCCATAATATGGATAGTTTGGCTATATTGGTGCCTACGTACTCACCCACATGTACACTACGAAAACATGCCTATTGAAATATATTGAAAATTTTTTCACCAAAAGATGAAAAAAAATTCAGATAAAAATTCGGATATTTTTCATATTTCTGCTAAAAACATACATTGTGAGTACTTGTTAGAACCGCCTCGGCGAGGCGGTCCTAACGAGTACCCACAATCTATGTTTTTGACCAGAAATTAGTAAAATAATGTATACCCCTGTAAACCCCAGTTTTACTATATAAAAGTGGGGTTTAAGGGGTCAACATTATATAGGCATGTTTTCGTGATGAGGTACATGGTTGTACTTGAAAATTTTCACCATTCAAAATGTCCTTTCACCAATCAAGAGAGAATTTCTTTAGTACATATATTGCTCCAATATTTGTTGGAAAATAGCGTTGTCCCAATTCCCAGTAAAAAACGTAATATAAAAACATCGTTTCGGCGTCGTATCGACGGCGAAACGACGTTATATGGACACTGTCATTACGAAAACATGCCTATTCAAATATACTGAATTTTTTTACCACCAAAAAATGAAAATTTTCAGATAAAAAAATTCTGATATTTTTCACGCTTCTGCTCAAAACATAGATTGTGGGTACTCGTTAGAACCGTTCTAACGAGTACCCACAATCTATGTTTTGAGCAGAAATAAGAAAAATAATGTATACCCCTGTAAATCCCAGTTTTACTATATAAAAGTGGGGTTTACAGGGGTCACAATTATATAGGCATGTTTTCGTGATGGTAATTGCTGGAAACTATCATCTTCTTCACACTAAGAGCAACGATGACGCGAAATTTAGTGAAAGCTCAAACTACTAAGATTTTTTTGTAACATGTTAAAGAGAAATGGTCATCTTGTCCTTTCCCTTCAGCAAAGCTGTAATCATTGCCCGTAATCAGTTTTGATTGATACATGTAACTCCATCTTAATTAAGAATTTCTTAGGCAAGCAAATGTCAACAGAGTCCTACACTAAGTGTAGAACATTGTTGGATTTTCTCAGTTTGACAAATTCCAAATTTTCAATTTTACCAATTTCCAAATTAGATTTTCTCAGCTTCAGACGGCTTGTTATGGTGATTCCAAACTTGAAAGACGACCTGAATTCAGTATTTCAGCGATGAGACATCAGTGAATTCAAGTAATAGAAGACATGTTAAACTAATTTTCTGTTGTGTTTGTTTTTACCAGCATGTCGTAGGAAAAAATACACACAAAAACACACACAAAAAACAAACACACACACACACACACACACACACACACACACACACACACACACACACACACAAAAACACACAAAAAACAAACAAACAAAAAAAAACCAAAAAAAAAAAAAAAAAAAAAAAAACAAAGAAACAAAAAACAAACAAAAAAACAACAACAACAAACAAACAAAAAATAAAACAACCAAAACACACACACACAAAAACAAAAACAAAAAAAACAAACAAAAAAAACACACACACACACACACACACACAAGCCTATTTTCTGATTAAAAAAAAAAGAAAAAAAGAAAAAGAAAATAACACCATCTCCGTCAGCTACGTTATCATTTTTGCAAATTTGTAAACACATGGACCAACTGTACAGCAGAACAGATATGAATGTACAAACACAGATTAAAATAAAACTTCAATGACTCGAACACCGATGGATTGTTTACCATAGCTAATTCGTCCCTGGGAAGTTCTTCCAATAGCCTTGGACCCGATACGACCAAGAAAACAAATAGAGTCTATTTAGGGACATTTTAGGAATTTTCTTATTTTATCATGAAAATGTATGTTGTTTGTACACATTATATCACAGAAGATCGGAAGACGTCCCTAAATTATCACCATTTGCCTTCTGATCTGGCGTTATTATTAACCCTCAGTGACTTCAACTACCCATGTCCAAAGATGTTCGAGCCATTTTGGTTTGACTGTATTAGCAAATTATAGTATAAATAGTTTTCTTATTTTTCCTAGAAAATGGGACTTGGCATTTCAAGCATATCGTTTCAAAAAAGGTAAGAGAAAAGTCCAGGGAATGCTACAATCACAAGCCGCAGCCCATCCCAGACACGAAGAGGAAGAGGAAACAGACAAAACCAAACAAGCGCAAATCGTTTACATGCCTTCTGAAAGATGAACTACTCTAAAATAAAAGTATAACTTGCTCTCAAGGAACAAATTATTTCCTTTTAGACGGTAGACTCTCTTCAGAAAGGGCTTGGTGTGCAGGGAAGTGAACAGGAAGTCACAAAATTTGTCTCCCTTGGAAAATGGCGGAAAATTTACCAAGTACATCCAGTCACCTGAACTACAGCGTACCCTGCTTTCGACATCCTTTTGGAAGAAGCTTGTTACTTGACGTCTTATTCTAAACCCTTTCAGTCCTACAGACGGACATAGATACAAATGCAAACAGTGTAGATCCAGATGAGACGGCTCATAATGAGCCGTCTCATCTGGATCTACACTATTTGCCAGTATGTTTTCTGGTTATAGGCTAAAATCCCTGTTTGCAACTTTGGGCATGTCCGAATTTTGATATAAATGTCCGCTTCAAGAACTCTGTGGTGAACGGATTAATGAAGAAGAATTATTTGTGACTGACAAATTTTGATAAAATCTTATCAGGAACTGTTTGTTCTTTCTGTTTCTTTGCATTGTCTTCAAATATTTACCGTACTATTAATTTTAGGGTCACAAATAGGTCTGACTTACGCAATTTCAAAGTAAACTGAAATTTCGGACAACTATTGCAATATAATTTTGCTTCTCTCCACAGTTTTTCAGTTATTGATGTTCCATAACTGGTACGATGTTTCAAAAAAAAAAAAAAAAAAAAAAAAAAAAAAAAAAAAATCAGAAATTTTGAACAAATGGAACCAAACTACCTTGCGTAATTTTCAACTATTTTTACAATGGGAAAAATGAGAAACTGGATTTTTCTTATAAACCAATTATTAGAATAAAACCTCTGTTGCCAAAGTAGCTGCAACAAAAGATTTGCATTGAAAAGTTTAGCACATTTACTTTTGACGTAAAAGCGCCGTCATGGCACAAATGACGTTTCAAAGGCAGAGTAGCCAAACAACTGGCTGACATCTCAATCTGTTGCAGGAAAATTGTATACATGTAATCAATAGCAAAAGAAGGGCTGTGGAAATACCATGCCCGACTTATCCAACATGTCCCACTTCCCTGAGGACAAGAAAGTCCTGGGACAAGGACTTCATAGCTCTAGCTAAAAGAGTATCCAAATTATGAGACGCATATTTTTCTTATTTCTCGAAGAAAACGTGTTGTGGGTATTTATGAGAAGTGCCTCACAGAGGCACTTCTCATGAATACCCACAACATGTTTTCTTCGAGAAGTAAGAAAAATGTCTAATTTCGGGCAAGTACATATTGGACAAGTGTATTCTGACCACTTGTCCGTGGACAAGTAATAAAATTTGATAATTCCACAACCCTGACAAAGGGGAAAACAACTTGCACATACCTTGGGTATAAATGCTGTAATCCGTGGAACTGTCATAAGGTATGAAAAGACTGTATTGGTCCTTCTGAAGAAGTTGAAGTCTCCTCTTTTCTTCCTGGAATGTTTCTTTGATCTGCTTCCAAATCCGGTAGCGTTTGTTGGTCAACAGAAATGCCTTTGGCATGATGAGGGCAAATAATGAGAAATAATAATGAAAATGAAATTTCGGACGAGTATTTCGCAGGTGTCATTTAATTCTCCCTTGGAAAACACCTTCTTCTGACTAACTAGTCATCTTGCATACTAATGAATATAAATTGACATCGAAAAACTAATTTCTTTCATTGCATTTACTGTCTATTTCACACATAAACACAATAAAAATAAAAATAAATATCGAAAAGTCAAATAACATCCGAATAGTCCCGTTTAAATATTCGTGACGTTTCGGTTCTTTTCCACTGGTCACGTAAACATCCTTTGTCTTATGAATTTATAATGCTGTTTTGTTATAGTATTGTCCTTAGCGACAAAAACCGTGTTGATTCAGCGGTGACCTAGCAACAAGTGTCTAACACCGCACGCGCAGTGATTTCTCTGACTGATGGATTGTTTATGAAGCACACGTGTAGCCCCGTTAGAAGTTAGGGAGCTTGAGAGATAAGCTTCTCCAATTTCACTGGATTACATTCTCGTTTTTCTCTCCTCCCCGGGAAGGGTTCTGCTACCGCAGATCGCCGTATATACTGCCTAAAAGTGAAAACAAGTGAAAACAATGATTAACGCGATATAATATATAAAATTTCGAAGGTGAATATGACTTTTCACACCGATTGATGACTCAAATGATTTACGACTAGCTTATTGGCGGCTAATCAACAAATGCTTGTTATACATTCCTACAATGATAATTTTTAGACGTCGTAAGGTAAAATGTACCTTATCCCAACTCTTTCACTGCCACAGGCGATAATAATAGACTTTTGCAAACAGCGAAGATCCTGATGAGACGGCTCATAATGAGCCGTCTCATCTGGATCTACGCTGTTTGACATTCAGTCTTTCAACTGCATATACATATTTCCAATTGATAGTTTGTTAAAAACAAAGTGTCTAAAATTTGGCACCGAAACTGTTAAGCCTAACTATACCCTAATTACCCTAAGTATTCGGAACTTTTGACTCCTTTCTGTGCTTATCCTAAAAACACGAACACGTTGACGTTGACGTTGACAATGTGTCTAAAAACTACTGGATGGCTTGCAAACAGTGTAGACTCTGGATCAGACGTTCTGCGGCGTCTGATCTGGGTCTAAACCGTCTACTCAGGCCAGTCTGTCCGAATACTTAGGGTAAATTCATACCGAATTTCACACCCAGGAAAAACACAGCGTCGCAAGTACATTATTGCGACGTTACGTAGCGACTACGTCGAAACGACGTTGTGTGTATACTGAGTAGTATGCGAAATGCTCGTTCTCAGTTAAGCCGCCGTACCATCGCTGTCTGATTATGACCTTCTTAGTTTCCTTGCAGTGTCTTGAAAAAACTAAATGGCACTGGCGAAAGAATGTGCACGATACTGGTTAACCGCTTAGAGGACTAAGCCTGTCCAGTAAAAGTGTGGTTAGGTAAACTGACCGCGCCCGACATGATCCCCTTGGGTTGATTGGGCGGTAAACCTCAACACAAATCAAAATCACACTATGCTGATGCAAAGGTTTATCTGGACCATATCCGGATAAGCATAAAACGACTATTTTCTCCTAGGTAGGCCTATTTGAATACCATTTTGCATATTTTTTTTGTTTGTTTGTTTGTTTTTTTTGGTTAGTTGGCTTTGATATTTGCAGCGATAGGGTTCAATTTGTTATTGTTGCGGGCGGCCGACCAGTTTTTTTTTTTTTTTTTTTTTTTTTTTTTTTTTTTATCATTATTATTATTATTATTATATATTCCAGAACACTAGAGGAGCAGATCTAGGATGGTTTCCGAGGGGGTTCAATTTGATTGAATTGGCGTACTTCCTTTACGTAGAAAGAAAAGCCTGAGCAAACAGTGTAGACCCTGATCAGATGCCGCAGAACGCGGCGTCTGATCAGATTCTTCACTGTGCCACTCATCCAGCAATTTTATACACATTCGTAGCAGTGGCGTGGCCAGAACGGAATTTTTTTTACGCACACCCAGCGAAAAGCTTGAAATCTATGCCTAGATTCGCTCCCAAAATGCGTAGTGTGCATCATGGGCGCCTCGCCTATTCGTAGGTAATAGATGGACTTGTTCAAAGAGAAGCATACGGCAAAAGGGTGTGAATATTTAGGGTAAATACGGTACACCAAATTTATCAAATTTTCAAATTTATCCAAAATTTCCCATGAAACTGAAATTTTGAGTTAAAGAAGGGCTCGATAGAACCCCCCCTTCCCACCTCGACCCCTCTTAGCCTGCCCCTGCACTACTAGAAAAATGCAATACACTGTTCATATATGTATTTGATCAACTTTGCAAATGAGACTGGAATGATTAGTATGACACAAAACTTGCTCCTTGCCTTTTGTAACACTTAGTAAACTGGGTAAAAAATTTTAGTAATCACTTTCAAGTGATTTTCTTATTTTCCCCAGAAAACAGGATTTGACATTTCATGCAAATTGTCTGCTATGAAATATCAACCCTGATCTTTATGATCTTTAGGAGACAATTTGCAATAAATGTAATACCTTCAAATTTCTTTCTGGAGAAAAAAAAAAAAACTAATAAGAAAAAATATCTATTCCTTGAGTGTTCCCAGCAGACACACAACGTTGAAACAACGTCGATTCAACATTGAATCGACGTTGTTTCAACGTTGTGTACCCGCCGGGATTAAAGGTTAACTGATACTTGCATTGTTTTTTGTTTCAGTTTTAAGAAAGAAAAAAAAAAAGAAACAACAACAAAATAACATAAACCACCGGGCAATAGCACTTGATTATAAATACATCGAAAACAGAAAACAGTTTGTGCTCTCTAAATAACCCACTATATTAACCTTCTGTTTTCTTATCAATACCGCAACAAAAACGTAATACGCAACAGTACTCTTACAGTTCCCTGGTTATAATTACATAACCGTAAACTCTAAATGCTGCTCCAGACATCAAGAAGCCGTTAAATGCAACATGCATGTAATTACCAATTTCGCTTTCATTGCCTGGGAACATTGAAGATTACGAACCACGTGTCTGGCACGAGCCCAAAGTGACATCATCGATCACGTGGCTTTAGTGAGAAGTAGTTTTTTGGCAAGCGCAGAAGTGCTTGACGGCTGAAAGTTTCATGAATGAAAAGTACAAAACGATAGTTACTCTTTATGCCTGACAAGTTTCAGACTTTCTGGCTCACCTGAGCTGGTCTTAGCTCTCGTGATCATTTTTGTTCGTCGTCTGTTCAGCGGTCTGTCTGTCCACAGTCTCCTTTAACAACACGGGTCGTGGGAACCAAACTTGGCAGTAATGCGCAATGGATGGTTATTTATCAGTTTTGTTTTTGCCAAACCGCTGCTTTGATTACTGGACTGTGCAAATAACACTCTATCGGAATCTTTTTATTCAGAGAGTTCCTCTCTGATGGGCGAATTTTTTCATAATTATCTGCCCGCCACACGATAGGAGCGGGGTATTATCGTTTCACGTTTTATTAGAATAAAGTTGGAACATTCTGTCATTTCATGGCACATTTTCCCATCGACCTGTCTCAATATGAAGCCTCTAACGGTTTCCTGTTCTGAACTTGATGAGAAGCAGGAATTACGACACTGGTGGTAGTGGCCACGACATATCAAACACATCATATTTACCTATACTGGCTCCAGTCTCCAGTGACTAAATATTTATTCTTATAATTCTGTTCGATAATCCACTATAACAAAACCAAAATAATATCATAACTATAAAGGCTGGTCACCAGTGACCAGCCTTTATAGTCACGATATTATTTTGTTTGTAGTTTAGTTTATCTAGTCACCAGCCTTTATAGTCATGATATTATTTCGATTTCATTTTAGTGGATTATCAAACAGGATTATAAGAATACATATTTAGTTACTGGAGACTGGAGCCAGTCTACATATTTACCACCAGAAGCCGGACCTTAACTCCCTACCATTATTGTCCTAAAATTTGAACAGGTATATATTACTTCTTATACACGTTGATGCGTCTGATCTGTTCAGACAGGCCGGGCTGTCCGAACACTTAGGGTAAATATTGCATATTTCTTGAACGACCCTCTTCTGTTATGTTCCAATATTACCATGGCTTAAAAAGTAGTTGATTTGCCACAAACAGCAATTGAATTTCCCACATGGAACGGCGAATGAATAAATGACATCTTCAAACCGCAAAAATGACTTGAATTTTTTCTAACAAAGCTACAAATAAAAAGCTATATGGTTGACTGACATTTCCTCAAAATATCAAGTACAGTCAGACATGAGCTGCTCTTTGGTGATCGTCCTCCGGTTTTGTTGGAATATTAAGTCTTGCATTTAGAATGGGTTGTTTTAAGCTAGGTTTGTAGCAATTACCATGCAGCAACCACACAACTTCGCAACAACGTCGCTACAACGTCGCTGCAACGTCGTTACAACGTCGCTGCAATGTCACGACGTTGCAGCGACGTTGTAACGACGTTGTTGGGACGTTGTGTGTTTGCTGGGATGTATTCATTTATCACCAAAACTACTGAAGGCATTTTTACAGATACACATCAACCAGACTGTCCTGTCGCTTTGACCATTACATTAAATATTTATAAAGACACATCCACTGTACAATTCAGGCATACTGAACAGTCAGAAAATCGCGCGTTCCACATGAATCAACTAATCGCTCACCTATATTCCTGTTATTTAACCAAGCAGTGCAGGTCCTAATCAGACGCCGCGTTCTGCGGCGTTATTCTGGGAAATCTGCCCACGGAAATCTGTCCCTGCCACTGGTAGAGGCAGATTTCCGAGGGGGTTGGGTGGGGCGGGGGGGGGGGGGGGGAGGGGGCAGATTTCCTGATACCGTCCCAGTCTGGGATTTACAGATAACCCTTTTTTACACGCCATTCTGACGTCACAGCGACAAGAAGAGCGCGACCTGGATTTCGTACAAATGCGCGATTTGATTTCATTGGTCAATAATAATAGTTATCCACGAGATTATTATTGACCAATGAAATCAAAATTCTGCACTGCTTGCTTAAATAACAGGAAGTTAAGTGTTAAATGAAACAACCGTAAGTCCCCGTTCAGGACCAGTTTCTTAGCCTGCACTACGAGAAATCGACCCACTAGTGCTGTCAGTGCTTTAATTAATTATGTTTATTAAATTGCATTTGTTTAGTTTGTCGTGTCGTCAATAGTCCAACTGACACAGACCTCGACATAGACTCGAATCGCCTCAAATGAAATGAAATTCCATTTTTTTTGAAGGAAAAGAGCTGAGGTTCCATCGAATACCAAATGTTATTTGTAAATTATTTTCTCAATTCATATTTTTCGCTGTCTCCATTCGCTCACGTCCTCTTCCATTCAACCTTGTTAATCGTATTAAGTCTAAAACTGCTATACGACTATGCAACTATTACACCAGACGTCTGGCAGCAGCAGATTTCTCGATAATACTCTATTACCAGACGTCTGAAAGTGGACACTCCGAAACACACACACCCACACACGCACACACACAGAATAGAATTGGAAACAGTGTAGATCCTGATGAGACGACTCGTTACAAGCCGTCTCATCATGATCTACACTGTTTCCATATGTATCTGTTTTGGTCTACCAAGCTGAAAGGGTTAAAATAAGATAATTTACATGTACTCCCTTTGGGAGAGAATTCTAAACCCGGACCATCAATCACTTTTCGTAGTGTTATTTTGTACTCGGAGAAATTTACTCTGTACGAATATAGCAGCCGGCCTCGGTGGCTCAGTTGGATGCGCGTCCGACTGGAGACCAGGAGGTCGCGGGTTCGACCCCCGCCGAGGTCGGCAACATTCTTTCGTGGAGATTGATCATGAAATATTTTCTACGGTCATTCTCTCCCTTCCGCTGATTCAAGAAGGGCAGTTGTCAGTTTCTGGCGAAAGAATGTGCACAATACTGGTTAACCGCTTAGAGGACTAAGCCTGCCCAGTAAACGTGTGGTTAGGTAAACTGACCGCGCTCGACATGACCCCATTGGGTTGACTGGGCCGTAAAACCTCAACACAAACAAACAAACGAATATAGCAGCCACCAGCAGCCAATAGAGCATATAAACACGTGCTACTTAACGCTTAGCACTCTGGGTAAAATTTTCAGCAGACGACATTTTGAAATATTTTTCTTATTTTTCTCAGAAAACAGGATTTGACATTTCATGCAAATTGTCTCCTTAGGAGACAATTTGCATGAAATGTCAAATCCTGTTTTCTGGGAAAAATAAGAAAAATAACATCATTTTGTCGTCTGCTGAAAATGCCCAGAGAGTGGTAAAGGTTAAAAAGACCACTTGAGCAACTTGTAAACATGCTTTCAAGACCCGAATTTCAAGATCCATTTCCGTCTTTAATCATCTTTCCAACTTCTAAGGGTATAGAATTCTGTTAAATGCGTTTTATTAGCGTTTTCGACAAAAAGTGTGAGACGCCATTTAGGTGATACAAAAGCTGTAGCCTAGCTACTAGGCCAATATATAAGTATGTTTGTCACTTTTTTTTTTTTACTTTTTTTTTTTTCATTTATATTCTACTTTTTGATTCAATGTTTAGCTAGTCTATGGGTGAACTTTTCTTCTGTAGTTGTCTCTGAAATATATTAGAAATCCAGACCATATTATCTATAGACTAGCCACAGAGCTCAATAAGCCAATATATATATGTATATTTCTAAGCCTTGGGCAAGGCTACAAAAGCTGCAACACGAGAAATGTACCTTTGGTAAAACTCGTTAAAGGGACTGGTTACACTTCGTAGATTTCCGCCATTTATTACGAAAACAAGCCCGTTCAAATATTCTGAAAATTTTACCACCAGAAAATGAGAAAATTTTCAGATAAAAATTCTGATATTTTTCAAATTTCTACTCAATATATAGATTGTGGGTACTCGTTAGAACCGCCTCGACGAGGCGGTTCTAACGAATACCCACAATCTATGTTTTAGAGCAGAAATAAAAAAAAAAGTAATGTATTTCCCTGTAAACTCCAGTTTTACTATATAAAAGTGGGGTTTAAGGGGGTCAAAATTATATAGGCATGTTTTCGTTTTGCAAGGGTGATAAGTTTAATGCAGATTATTTTTTTATTCGACGTAGTCGCGTAAGATTATCGTTCAGAGCTAGCACTGTCAGTAGCTGTATAAAATCACGAATATGCCATACAAACGAAAAGAATCTGCAAAACGATATTTTCTGCTATTACTGTAAAAGGGCAGGTCATCTTATTCATTGTAAATTATGCTTTGAAAAGTGTTTTCAAGATGATGGTAAAACTGCGAGGTTAGAACACACCTAAACGGGAAAATAATAAAAATAGAATCAGGATACTTGTAATTCTTCTCGAACAATAAAGACTCTTTTGTCCTTCCATATGCACATTATTGATTGGTTACCGGTGAAAAAATTCTAATCACCAATACCGCGACCGGGGATCGAATCCGGGACGCCTGCGTGACAGGCCAACACTCTACCACATCGCTATAAACGCCGGCTTTTACAGCAAGGCAGTACAAGTGTATCATATACCTATCACTACTACATATTCCCCCTCCATCTTTAGATTCGTCCCCGAATCTCAATTTGAGCAACCACTCAATACCAGGCCACCAAGCCTCACGGGCCAACAAGCCCATCAGACGGGGTTATTTACGTTGGGCGCCATTTGTTACCGATGAAAAATTTCTAATCACCAGTGCCGCGACCGGGGATCGAAACAATGCCGCCTGCGTGACAGGCCAACACTCTACCACGTCACTATAACAGCCGGCTTAGAGCATCATATACCTATCACTTCTACAGATATAATGTAGCTACTTAGCAATATATAACTAATTTTCGGGCGGCCCCTGTAGCTCAGTCGGGGATAGCGCTCGCCTCTTATGCGGAAGACCGCGGGTTCGAAACACAGGAATTTTATGTTGTTGTTTTTTTTTTGTTTATGAATCTGTCCCGTTCCTTTTCTTTTCATTTTCTATAAGTATGTAAATATATTTTCGTTCCTACGTCGTGTATCTGTTTTTTTTTTTCACATACAGTCGACTCTTGTTATCGCGACGTCGCTTATCTCGAGTAACCGCTTATCTCGAAGTGAAAATCTGGTCCCTGTTTTAACATGGAAATCTAATAACAGGTAACAAAATATTGTGGAAAAGAGGAGAAATTGCTCCTAAGGCAGCAATTTCTCCTCTTTTCCACTATATTTTCAATATATCTCTAACTTCAGGAGTCAAATTACATATTCATTTGTAAAATGTGGTTGTTCGATTTTATTTTTTTCCTCAATTCTGCAAATCTGATATGTCGAGGTACGGATATCTCGAAGTATTTCAGAAAGTCCCTTGGACTTCTAGATAAAGAGGGTCGACTGTATATAACTTGTTTCCTTTGAAACCACTGAGCCCATTCTGCATGGTTACTTTGAAAATCGAATACCTCTTAAGTCAATGTTAGGGTGCGTATGCAGTCTCGATAACTTTTGTTTGTGTTGAGGTTTTACGGCCCAGTCAACCCAAAGGGGTCATGTCGAGCGCGGTCAGTTTACCTAATCACACGTTTACTGGGCAGGCTTAGTCCTCTAAGCGGTTAACCGGTATTGTGCACATTCTTTCGCCAGAAACTGACAACTGCCCTTCTTGAATCAGCGGAAGGGAGAGAATGACTGTAGAAAATATTTCATGATCAATCTCCACGAAAGAATGTTGCCGACCTCTACATTGCTTTATATGAAGGGACTTAATAAAACCGAATGTTCGATTTTCGTTCTTTTGTGTGTACCTTGTTTCCCACGGCAACCTTTCAGATTTTGCTTTATTCCTGTTAGTATTCCTATTTACTAAACAATTCTGAAAAGGATTCTACTCTAAAGGGAAATAATTCGCTCCCATAGGGAGCAAATTCTTTCCTTGTAGAATAGACACATTTCAGGAAGGAGACAGAAACATTTTAACAGAGTTGCTTCCCTTGAAAGTGTACCCGCTCCAGTTAATATGCGAACCATCACTCAGTGGTGTCTTGTATGGTAAAACTGATCTTCCATAAGAACTAAATAAATCGATTTTGAAAGGAATGACCCTTGAAAGCAATGAACTCACTTGCAAAATTGAAAACAGCGTAAGTGCCAAGTTCGAGCCAAACCAGACAGCTTCGGCCAATTAGCATTACGAAAATACGCCTATTCAAATATACTGAAAATTTTACCACCAAAAAATGAACATTTTCAGATGAAAAATTCTATTTTTTCATATTTCTGCTCAAAACATAGATTGTGGGTACTCGTTAGAACCGCCTCGACGAGGCGGTTCTAACGAGTACCCACAATCTATGTTTTAGAGCAAAAATAAGAAAATACTGTCTACCCCTGTAAACCCCAGTTTTACTGTATAAAAGTGGGGTTTAAGGGGGTCAAAATTATATAGGCATGTTTTCGTGATGGGCATCATCAAGGGACCCTCATAATTTTTCAAAAACCCCAGAAGGGCTCAATGATCACAAAGGACTAGTAAGTATAAACTACGCCATAGTGAAGTACGGGGAGACGTTTTACGACTGCCACACGACCTTTACACCAGCTGTAGTGAAGATATCAGGCAAGTTTTCAGGAATGCTGGTTCGTAGCAATGGCGTTGGTGGTATGTAAAACGCAACAAAAACGTTTTGACTTTTTAACCCTTAAAATACCAAGAAAATCTGCATCTGAAAATGTCGTCTGTTTATGTCGTCTGCTGAATATTCTTGCAAACTTTTCAAACCTTTTTTTTTTGCATACAGGCAAACAGTGTGGACCCTGATCAGACTGCTCCTATAGGAGCAGTCTGATCTGGGTCCACACTATTTGCATAAATGACTTAAAATCACCAGCAGATGACAAAGCAGACTCAATTGTTGTGATTGGCAGTTTAAGGGTTAATGAACAATATATATTTTCACTTTCTTTTTTATCTCACCTGAGCCGAAGGCTCAAGGTGAGCTATTGTGATCACTCACCGTCCGTCGTCGTCGTCGTCCGTCTGTCCGTCCGTCCACAATCTTTAAATAACATCTCCTCCTAAACCACTGTTTGGATTTTGACCAAACTTCACACGAATAATCCTTGGTTGGTCCTCCTTCAAAGTTGTTCAAATGGTTCCGGTCCATTGCATATCTAGGTCACAGGAGCTAAAATAGATTTTTTAAGTAAATACTTAAAAAATCTTCTTGTCAGAAACCACTGGACCGATTTCAATATAATTTTGCAGAAATGTTCCTTTGGTGATCCTCTACCAAGATTGTGTAAGCCATTTGGATTCGTCAAAAACATGGCCGCCAGGGGGCGAGGCTTATTTTCCCTATATATCTATATAGAAAAAATTAAAAATCTTCTTGTTAGAAACAACTGGACCGATTTCAATATAATTTTGCAGAAATGTTACTTTGGTGATCCTCTAACAAGATTGTTCAAGCCATTTGGGTTAGTCGAAAAACATGGCCGCCAGGGGGCGAGGCTTATTTTCCCTATATACCTATATAGAAAACTTTTAAAAATCTTCTTGTCAGAAACCACTGGACCGACTTCAATATAATTTTGCAGAAATGTTCCTTTGGTGATTCTTCACCAAGATTGTTCAAGCCATTTGGATTCGTCAAAAAACATGGCCGCTAGGGGGCGGGGCTTATTTTCCCTATATATTATAAAGAAAAATTTTAAAATCTTCTTGTCAGAAACCACTGGACCGATTTCAATATAACATTGCAGGAATGTTTCTTTTGTAACCCTCTACCAAGATTGTTCAAGCCATCATGATTCCTCAAAAAACATGGCCGCCAGGGGGGCGGGGCTTATTTTCCCTATATATCTATATAGAAAACTTTAAAACTCTTCTTGTCAGAAATCACTGGACCGATTTCAATATAACTTTGCGAAAATGTTTCCTTGGTGATCCTCTACCAAGATTGTTGAAGCCGTCATGATTTGTCAAAAAACATGGCCGCCAGGGGGCGGGGCTTATTTTCCCTATATATCTATATAGAAAACTTTAAAACTCTTCTTGTCAGAAACCACTGGACCGATTTCAATATAACTTTGCGAAAATGTTTCCTTGGTGATCCTCTACCAAGATTGTTGAAGCCGTCATGATTTGTCAAAAAACATGGCCGCCAGGGGGCGGGGCTTATTTTCCCTATATATCTATATAGAAAAGTTTAAAAATCTTCTTGTCAGAAACCACTGGACCGATTTCAATATAACTTTGCGAAAATGTTTCCTTGGTGATCCTCTACCAAGATTGTTGAAGCCATCATGATTTGTCAAAAAAACATGGCCGCCAGGGGGCGGGGCTTATTTTCCCTATATATCTATATAGAAAACTTTAAAACTCTTCTTGTCAGAAACCACTGGACCGATTTCAATATAACTTTGCGAAAATGTTTCCTTGGCGATCCTCTACCAAGATTGTTGAAGCCGTCATGATTTGTCAAAAAACATGGCCGCCAGGGGGCGGGGCTTATTTTCCCTATATATCTATATAGAAAAGTTTAAAAATCTTCTTGTCAGAAACCAATGGACCGATTTCAATATAACTTGGCAGAAATGTTTCTTTGGTGACCCTCTCCCAAGGTTGTTCAAGCCATCATCATTCGTCAAAAAATTTGGTCGCTAGGGCTTTCCCTATATATCTATATAGAAAACTTTAAAATATTCTCGTAAGAACCCGTGGGATCGAGTTCAATTAACTTGGCAGGAATGTTGCTTTGGTGACCTTCAACCAAGATTGTTCAAGCCCTCATGATACGTTAAAAAACATGGCCGCCAGAGGACGGGCCTTATTTTCCGTATATATCTGTATAGAAAACTTTAAAATTCTTTTTGTCAGAAACCACCTGACCGATTTCAATATTACTTGGCAGGAATGTTGCTTTGGTGACCCTCTACCAAGATTGCTCAAGCAATCATGATTCGTCAAAACATATATCCGCTAGGGGTAGGGCTTATTTTCCCTATATATCTAAATAGAAAACTTTAAAAATCTTCTAGTAAGAAACCACCTAACCGATTTCAGTATAACTTGGCAGGAATGTTCCTTTGGTGACCCTCTACCAAGTTTGTTCAAGCTGTCATGATTCGTCAAAAAAACATGGCCGTTAGGGGGTGGGGCTTATTTTCCCTATATAGCTATATAAAACACTTTAAAAATCTTTTTGTCAGAAACCACTCGACCAATTTCAATATAACTTGACAGAAATGTTCCTTTGGTGACCCTCTTTCAAGATTCAGTTCAAGCCATCATGATGCGTGAAAAAAACATGGCCGCTGGGGAGCAGGGCTATAAAATTTATACAAAAATCTTAGAGCAGTGAACATGGCTGAAACTTCAACAGTAAGTATGCAAAGCTGTTTGCTCAGGTGAGCGATATAGGACCATCATGGTCCTCTTGTTTAGTATTTTGACATTCTTAATTCTGCCACATGTATTGTTGCGTCTAAAACTGCTTGATAAGTGGCAAGCAGTGTCGACCCTGATCAGATCGCGTTCTGAGGCTTCTAATCTGGGTTGACTATTTGCTCAGGCCTATATCTGTCAGAATAATTAAGATAAAATACGGTATGAACCAGCGCATGACAAAACCTACAAAATGGCATGTGCGCCCAGCGAAGACTCAGATCAGCCTGGGCATCCGCCCAGTCTGATCAGAGTCTTCGCTGTTGCGCTCAGTGGGTCGCTAAAGACCCACGCTTTCTTCATGCGGACAGCGAAGACCCTGATCAGACTTGGCGGATGCCCAGGCTGATCTGTCTCCGTTGGGAGCACATGCCATTTCGTAGGTTTTGTCATGCGGTGGTTCGTATGTCATTTTAATTCGGCTATGGTGGCATGGCGACCTAGATGTTTTGCCTGTTCTCCGCCGTATAGATGTTTTCTAGATAAAACAAGATAAGAATTCTTATGTCAGTTTAGTTCCATCAAAGATTCTGTCTCATGACAAAACGCATTATCTCCATGTTGTTGGTTTTAGTTACTCACTATATCTCTTGAGAACACCCCACACAAAGATAGCAAAACCTGCCAACGATGGAACCTAGTACAGACATCAGTATTAGTGTTTTTTTTTTTTTTTTTTTTTTTTTTTTTTTTTGCAGGGACCTAGAGCGTCATTACTTTTCCATAGGCTGCCATTATAGCATTTGGTTAAATTCTGACCCTGGCAATATTCACTGACTTCCAAATTTGGCCTCAAATTGAAGGATAGACTTAGACTGTCGAAATAATCACAAAAAAGAACAAATATACCCTCATTTGGTAAGAAATACAAGGTCTGATTATCATCCATAGCACACTAAAATACCACCGACTAATTCAAATTTGATCTGCAATTAAATGAAATATATTTTGTGTAAAAACTGTCATAAATTCAATCTGTCTCATCTATTATTGTCCAATCAGAGTCAAGCTTTTTATCAAATAGAGCCCTTGGCTGGTTCCAGTCCTCACTCCTGTTCCTTGCAACGTTTCCATCTGGTAGAAGAAAAAATATTTTAACCGGACATGACAAGGAAATCTACAATGACACGTGATCTTTGTGTGGTAAGGTGGTGGTAAGGGTCTGCAGTACCTGTTGCAGTTAAGGGAAGGGGGCATGTTAATAGTTCTTCTGTTCCTGCACTATAATTTGCTTTTTCCTTCATCCGTCTCTGATTTTTTCTCTCTTTCCTTACATCTTCTAGCTATTCTGTCCATTTTCTGCCTTTTCCTTGTAGACAACATAGGTTGACGTGTCGTTAACCTTTACCACTCTCTGGGCAAATTCAGCAGACGCCAAACTTATGACATTTCTCTTATTTTTCCCAGAAAACAGGATTTGACATTTCATGCAAATTGTCTCCAGTGGACCTGAATTTTTTTTACTAGAGTGCTAAGCGTTAAGCAAAAAATAAAAACTACGTGATCTTTGCACATAAATTGCGGAAGTCTTACTGTCTGTATGGGTGTGCAGCCTGACCCGGGTAGGTATGAAATACGTTCTAATATCTTTACACACTCATGGTCTAGTATGGTGAATTTTAGCAGAAGAGTGTGATACCATTTTTATGTTAGATAGATAGGACTTTATTTTTCTCTTAGGAGGACGAGACTCACATGAAATGACAACCCTATTTTTTCCGTAAACAACAACAACTGCAACAAGCAACAACAACAACAACAACAACAAGAAACACGAAAATATGTAGAAATGTCGTCTGCTTCTATTTTAATTCAACATGCAAGGCATTAACTAAATTGGGATTAACAACTGCGAACTATAAAAGGCCTTAACAGTTTTGCTTATTCAGGATCTTTACGGTTCGTTTTGTGTATTGTTATGGCTGAAGGATTGCAAGGAATTATATAGATCCTAAATGAGAGCAGTGACCACACACACACACATGCACGCACATGATAATAGCTGATTAGTTTTGAAGTTTCTGGACCAAACTAGCTAGTTTCTTCCAATCAGGCATCATCAGTGACCCTCATGTAAGTTTTCAAAATTCCCTTAATGGGCTCCGTGATCATAAAGGATTCAGTCGGAAATTTTAAACTATTGTAAAGATCGGGAGACCTTTTCCTTTTTTTTTTTCAAAGATAGAATTCTTCGGTCAACCATATTCACCACCGCAATCCCTTTCCCGCGCCTCGCTCCCCCATCCCCACACCCTGCAAGCTCTGCCGCCGCGCACTCATAGAAGAATCGGTTGTACCTTCTGCATGTAATGATATTACATGGTTCTGATGAAAATTGATGTTATGCACATTTATGCGTCTCAATAAATTGTAAATTGGACGTAAAACCATCCAATAATTTTGACACGTGCATGGAATACCACTGGTGTCCCGAACTTGGATTTTTATTACTCGTGCATGTTGTTGCTTGGCTTGAGATAATATCTTCTATGACACGCAATGTGAGGAAACGTACCTTCTGACATGTGTGCCCAACGAAGACTCAAATCAGCCTGCGCATCCGTGCAGTCTGATTGAATCTTCGCATTCTCGGCTATCCTAAATGCGCCTAGTGAAGATTCTGATCAGACTGCGCGAATGCGCAGGCTGATCTGAATCTTGGCTGGGCGCACATGATCAAAGGTACGTTTCCTTACGTTGCGACTCCTATAATTGAAGACACCTTGCATATTAGTATCAGTGCAGTGTTTTAGCTACAGGGCTGGAAGATTCCGACATCATAGAAACATTTCTCGAACAAACAGACATTGATTCACGTTAACTCTTTCAACCCTCTAGACCAAGACAGATTCTCTTGGAAACAGTGTAGCTCCAGATGAGACGGCTCATTATGAGCCGTCTCATCTGGACCCACACTGTTTGCCATTCTGATCTCGATTTACGGCTAACATTACTTTTTGTAACAATGGACAAATACAAATGCTAAGATGGAAGAATCCACTTGAGATACTCAGGGGTGAAGGGGTTGACTTTTGACAGCTTAGTCCAAAGATGAAATTAGCAACTGAAGAGAAAGATTATAGTGGTAATGCCACACGCAAGAACAATGGAAGGGGTTATCCAATAACTATCGCACACATTAACAAAGTTCTAAACTTCATCAGCTTGTGTTTACCCTAAGTATTAGGACCGACAGGCCCGAGTAAACAGTGAATACCCATATCAGACGCCGCATAATGATAAGGAAGAGTGAACAAACGGGAACATCCACGGCCAGAACGTATAGCTAAAACAAATATTAGCTTTCACAAAAACATTGGTCTTCGCTTAGCCAACGCTTAGCACACAATGTTTGCTAAGCGTAGACCAAGCTTTTTTCCGAAAGCTAATTCTTGGTTATAATAATGTTGAGCAATTCATGGGAAACGATTGGAACAGCCCATGTCCTCTTATAAAATGCTCCCGGAACAGTGACAACTATTTAGATTGTCAATGGCTGTCCACTGAAGCAACCAGTTCCCTCTCCCCCAAGTGCGGTGATCTCGGTATCGAAGGTAGACGGCGATCTGTGATTGTGAACGTCTTCATGTTGTAGCATAGATTTGCCCGTATCTGACGTCCAATCTTTGCGTCAATCCAGGCCTGTTCGTATTGAGAAACAAAAGTAAAGGCAAAATTTCTTTCTTTTGTTTTTATCACAGGGACCTAAAATGCATGGCCAATAAATCGCTTTATTACCGTAGTCTGATATTTCTGAAGTAAATTATAACGGGTAACCGAGAGGGTAACTAAATGACCGAATCTAAATTAAATCTACATTTAATATCTGAACAGCTGGCTCGCATCAGGGCAATTTTCATCATGCCGAGAACACTAACATCACATTAGTGTAAAATGTTTTATTATTTATTAGTCCCATTAAGTCTAGCGGTACATTTAATGGCTGACATGCGGACAGGTGGCAGACATATTGGGCAGCTAATTAGACGGTGTTCCGTTTCTTTTATCAGTTCAAGATACGCCCAGATAGCAGGCGGTCAGCTTCTGAACTAGTCTAGCTTCTGGTAAAACAATACCAGTCAGTAGCGGAAGTGCACTGGTGGAAATCTTTTGTTTCCAGTCAAGGGTTTCATAGATATAAGTATTAGCTTTCACAAAAACCTTGGTCTACGCTTAGCATACAAAGCTTTTAAGTGAAATGCTTGGTTATAATAACGTTGAGCAGTCCATGGAAAACAACATTGTACCAGTCCCTGCTTTCGGCGCAAACATTGAGTTCATGGATGTAGACAATAATCACACAATCCGTCAGACAAATGTAAGGGAACTTGATACCCTTTCCGCCATTTTGTACAAGGGAAATAACTTTTGTGACTTCGTGTTTAGTTTCACTTCTGAAAAGGGATCTAGTCCCAAAGGAAATACTTTGCTTTTCTTTGAGATCAAATCTCGTCTCAGAAGTGAAGAAAAACAAACAGTTTTGAAATAGTCGCATCCATTGAAAGTGTATCCATTCCCCTTAAAGTCTTACAAATACATATAGTAGTTTAGTCATCATCGTAATCATGTTTGGTTACACTACATATGAAGCAAGTGATGATAATTTGGATGCACATATATACATGAAGGTATCACTTATTAAATTCATATTATTATTATTATTTTTGTCATTATAGACAGAATAATGGAATTGTACACAATAAGCTCTTCCGTGACTAGTACATTGCCAAATAATGGATAACGTATGAAAAGAGCCCTTATGGCATATGTGATCAGTGAAGACCCAGATCAATCTGCGCATCCCTGTAGTCTGATCAGAACCTTTTCTCCTAATTGCCTTTATCTTGTGCGCGCCATGCGGAAACGTGTCTTCGGGCATATGCGGACAGCGAAGGCCCAGATCAGCCTGCCGCATCCGCGCATTCTAATCAGGGCCTTCACTGCCCGCTAACAGAATCATTGGATACTACAGAATGTTTGAATGGAGAGCAAAGGCCCGGAACATACATTGTGCATGCGCAGGATGATCTGAATCTGCGCAAGCGCATGCCCGAAGGCACTTTTTCGCTGGACTCGGCCAATCTGAAGTTGACTGTAAGCAGACAATGGAGTCAGACTACAACGTACATTGCTTCGATAAAAACGTCGGAGGCCAAGATTACAAGAAAGAAAGCGATACCTTCAAATACCACCACAGCTGCTCCTAGCCAGTCTTACCGGCAAACAACATCGGTGACCACAGGTGCTACATATACAGCCAACCGACCAGGTCCCGAGGTTGCTAAAAATGTTTTCGTGCTCAACTCAGCTGAACATGTACTTGGTCTGTCTAATACATTTCAAATTTCTAATACTTGCGAATTCTTTCTTGCTAAATGTAGCTGAGCATACATGGAAATTCCTCTGCTAATTGACATGAATATGCCAACTATTATCGGCATTTTCATATTTATTAGCAGAGAAAATTTCATGCTCAGCTGAGTTGAGCACGAAAAAGTTTTTTTTTTTTTTTTTTTTTTTTTTATCTCGGGGCCAGCTTGCTCTATCTCCTGCAAAGCAGCATAAAACAATATCAAGATTCTGCAGTCACGAGAGAAATTAAAAGGAATGAATAAAATTCAGTCAACATTGAAAATTGTCTTTGTCTCCTAAGAAAAGCGTCTACTCAAAATCAACTGACTCCTGACTCAAAGCAAGATTAGCGAAGTAAGGCGACATTATACACTGGTACACTCGATTCTAAGGATCAAGCTCATTTTTGGTATATGTTGTGTAAATCCTGAAACAGACAGACTGCAGCGCTTTACAGACATGGTAAAAAAAGATAAAAAGATTTAACTGAAAGTCATCTGCTAATGTAACACGTTTTTGTCGATTCGCACAATTTCCCCAGTGGGTTTGCAATAGCATGTTACCAGCAGTCACCGTAATCAGAATACGAAATAGTCTCATTCATTATATGTGGAAGTCATACAGAATGGTGCCTACCGTATTTACTCTAAATATTCTGAGATTTTAATGTGACCAGAGCACTTCCAGGGAAGCAAACTCCGTCAAAATATTTTGCTCCCTTCTGATAAGGGTCTACCCTAAAAGGAAAGAATTTACTCCCCATGGGAGCAAATTCTTCCCTTTTAAAGTAGACCCTTTTCAGAATGGAATAGTGTGCAGGAATTTAAAAAAAGGAAGTCACAAAGTTTATCTCCCTTGTGAAAAATAGCGGAAAATCTACCAAATGTATCCAGCCCCCTTAAATGAAAATCGGAAGACTTGGATAGAATGAACTTTAACAATCATTTTGTCCATTTGCACCGTACTCCTAGTTAAACAATGCTATTGTGCTATGCGTGCAGTCTGCTTCAGGAATGCATATCGCCGGACAGGTGATGATGCTCATTTATCAGCGAACACATCAGTCATTATTTTCTGACAAGATTTATCTAAATATATTCACATGTACTCACTCACTTTTAGAGTAAAATGTTCTAAGACCGCAAAATGCTCCCGACCGCAAAACGGCCTCGGAGGACCAATCAGCGGTAAACCTCGCGTGCACATTGCCCAACCTTCCACAGTCGAAAGTAAACTCCCCATCACCTTTCTCACAGGATCTCTAAAGTATAATTATCGCTCTAGATAAGACACTTTTTGCAGCCATAATGAATCGATATTTTTTCTTGTTTCATATTATATTAACACACCTATCTGAAATATGCTCTTCTAATGCATTGCTTTTCCACATTATAAGAATGGAGAAACACTAAGTAAAGTGCGGTTACTAAAACAGATAAGTGATAGGTCCATAATACAACATAACGCCTGCTGTGCGGAGCTAGATATTAAATGAAAATAAAGAGCGGGTTTGGGATCATCATCCCAGCTAGCATTCTACATAAATCTATAGCGGGCCGTTATCGGCCCGTCAGGGTAGCTGACGGGCCGATAACGGCCCGCTATAGATTTATGTAGAATGCTTACTGGGATGTAGACCATTTAATAGCAAAAGCAAAATGCCAAGCAAATACAAATATGCGACCAGTGCCAGTACTGGCCAAAGTGTATGCTTATATGCAAGTAAACTAGGAAAATGATCTCCTAGGAAAAAGATTCATCTTCATCATACTGTCCATGAAAGTCTTTACTCAATAACACAGGTTGTGATTCGCACATGTACATGTATCTCAATGAAGTTATAACCGTTCATGTCACATTCATATTGAATCGCTCCTGTGAGTCTTTATGAAAACATAGTTTATTTCGGATATATCAGTCTTAAATCAGTATGTCACTTCCATTGTCAGAATATCCTTAATTAATCCATGGAACTGTCACAGGGTCCAAGTCCAGTCTTTAAACTATGATATTACAGAGGATGGTAAGTCCATCCACACTGAAAAGCTGTATCAAACTGTCTTATATATAACACACCTAAAACATATGTCCGCTGTTAAAGGTTCATTGTAATATGCCGCCGTCACTGAGCCCGAAAGGCGTATGCGAATTGTGATCACACTGTAAATGCAAATTCCAAAAGGCATAGAATGCGAATGGTCTACTAAAACTAAACTAGAGAATAAATTAGAACAAGAAATAAAAGAACTTGAGGCAGAAATTAATAACGACTTTTCCAGTATAGACGAAAATAAAATTACAAATTTTGCTCGAAAGAAAGAAATCTTAATTGAAATAAGAAAGGAGAAAATTGAAGGAGTAATGTTGCGGTCTAGGAGTAGGTACCAAGATTTAGGGGAAAAGCCTTCAAAATATTTTTTTTTTAATTTAGAAAATAGAAATTATTCAAATAAAACCATGACTAAAATAATAGGACATGATGGTACAGAACATACTGAAACGAATGAAATTTTATAATGTCAACGGCAATTTTAAGAAAACTTATATAATGAGTACTCGGTTGATCTGGATGAAAGATCTCTTGTGTCAGTGATTGGAGAAAATAAAAATAAATTATCAAATGAGGATGCAGAAAAACTAGAAGGTGAAATAAAGTTAAATGAATTATTAGATGCTTTAAAAAAATATGAAAAATGAAAAGAGCCCTGGTTTAGAGGTATCTACGTTCGATGATTTTTTATTTTTTTTTTCTGGACAGCTTTAAAATTCTTTATTTTAAGGTCAGTAAATTATGGATACCACACTGGATCTCTCTCTGTGACACAAAAACAAGGAGTTATCACATGCTTACCTAAACCTAATAAATCAAGACATTATCTACAAAAAATGGAGGCCAATATCTCTTTTAAATATTGTTTATAAATTAGCAGCATCCGTCATTGCAAATAGAATGAAAACAGTTTTAGATAAACTTATTAATCAGAATCAAAAAGGGTTTATTGCTGGAAGATTCATAGGAGAAAATGTTAGGCTTATTTACGATGTTTTGTTTGAAACTAAAAACCAAAACATACCTGGAATGATTTTATCAATCGACTAATACTGTCTCATGGAAATTTATAAAAAAAAAGTTTTAAAATATTTTAAATTTGGGCCATCTGTTATCTGATGGATTAGTATTTTTTAAAGCGGTTCCGAATCTTCCATCATGTGCCAAGGGGGGCTTAATCTAATAGGAAAAGCAGAGGACATGAAAGGCCACCTTGTGGTACTCCTCTTATAGAAAATTCTAAGAGGCTAAACTTAACATTAATATTAGAGTAATAACCTAATCTTTACACTAAAATAGATTTGTGCTATTAAACCCCCATCAGAAATAAAATCAAAGCGCTGAGAGTGCTGATATGACGGTTGCCTGAAGTCCTATATGCCTCTAGAAGTAATCGAGATTTACGCTGAAATTAAAATAATTTTCGCGTCTTGCTTGAGTATTCGTATTCGTCCACGATATTGTATTTAATATGATTTAAAACATATTTCCTAAAAAAATGAAGTTTTCTTTGGCTTTGTTGTCCGTAGATGATTTTGAGAATATGCATAGGTTTGTTAATGTAATAGTCATGAAAACAGACAAAAAATGAGCCGCGGCTCAGCATTTACTACAGTGAACCATCGTTACAACGTCAGTATTTGTTACCAAAGATGTTGCCATTAAAATGAATATGCTGTTGTAAAGAATCCTTCATGGACATAATGATATGTAAGAAAGACATTGTTTTAAGTTTATTTCCTCACAGAACATATGTTTTGGATATTTGTTAGAATCGCCTCATTGAGGCGATTCTAACAAATATCCAAAACATATGATGCTTGAAGTTTTAATACAATATTCCTGCATAATTTCAGTCACCTCTTAAGCGAAGGTTTCGTGACATTCAAATTGTCATTATAATGAATTTTTTCGTTCTAATGAGTGTCGGTGTAACGAGGGTTGACTGTACAAGATTGCATGCGCACCCCAGCAAAGACTCAGAGAAGTCTGATCACAATCTTCGCTGTCCACCTGAAGACGATTTGAATCTTTGGCTACATATAGAGAGCACTGCGAAGGCTCTGATCGGACTGCGCGGGCAGATCTGAGCCTTCGTGGGCGCACATGTAATCCTGTAGAAAATGCTGTTTGTTTCTCTGGCGAAAGAAGACAAACAACCCTTTTATCTTGCGAAAAATCGATTGAAAGAATGATCAAATTAATGAATTTAAAATATATTTTGATGGGCCACATACAAATATGTAAATATTTATTTAAATTTATTCACTTCTATCCTTAAAACTATTTGAACTGTATTTTTATAAATAGTAGTTTTTACTCACTGATGCCCAAGCTACGGCATGCACTTTGCTTTGATAAAGAAAATATGATTTAGCTTGGTCTAAGCGGTAAGGGTATATGTGTTTTTGTACAAAATATGATGCATTTTGCCTATATCTGAAACGTTTGGCACAGAAAATCTAAGCAAGTGCAATAATCAGTTTTAATTCAATTTGACCAATGATTCTTGGAAACGGAATTTAAAGGGAAAATCAACGTTGGTAAAAGATGGGATGCCAGATCCGGATCTGGGATGCCAGATCTTGACAAACCATGCACTTTGCTGCAGATGTTATTAAATGGAAGTACATGTAAGATAAATAAATAATCAAGGTTTGACGATATCAAAATGGCTTTTATGGGTGCCGCCATATTTAGTAGTTAATGAGGCTTCATGATGTCACAAAGCTTTAATTAAATATGCAAAAAGATTTTATTTAATATTTTGAAATGTTATATTCAAATGGCGGCATCCTTGACAATGGCTTTGAAATGTTTTGATAATGGTTTTGAAATTTGAAACTTCCTTAACTTCCTTAGTTTTTATCCGATTTTGATCAAATTTACATCAAAATGAATGATTTGTCAAGATCTTTCATGTCAGATACATTCTTCACTTACCTTAAGTTTCCCTTTAATAACTCATTTTAAACAAATTTTCAATACTCCTCGACTCTGAGGAATGAAGGTTTTATATTTTTGACTCCGCATTCAGTGCCCTTGAGTGAAAAAATAAATGTGTATTTGACCAAAGTACATGCGTAATGTACCCCAATATCTCTCTTATCTTGAGCTCTGATGTTTTAATGGGCCACTTTTATGCACAAAATTGTAATTATTTATCATACATAAACTCACAAAAAAATCTTAAAATGTCAAGAAAATCAAGGAAACAAATGAGTTTCTCAGTTGAAAAAGCCCTATTACATATTTGAGCAGGGAAAATCCAGTTAAGTCTGCACATCAGGGCAGTCAGAACATAGCTAAACCATTGTAGTATGTGGCGGAGAACGGCAAAGGCCCTGATCAGACCATGCGACTGCACAGGCTGATCTTGGCCCTGTTAGCCTTTTTTGTTATAAGGAACTTTTTCATGAGGATTGATTTTTATGTTCACATTGCGGTACACCTCAGATTCAAACTAACTTTTTTTTGTGCGTAGATTTTAACTGCGCGATGGAAAAAGGTGTCTTTACATCACGAAAACACGCATATATAGTTTTGAACATATAGTTTTGACCCCCTTAAACCCCACTTTTATACAATAAAACGGGTTTACAGCGGTATACATTAATTGTCTTATTTCTGCTCAAAAGCAAAGATTGTGGGTACTCGTTAGAACCGCCTCGCCGAGGCGGCGCTAACAAGTACCCACAATCTATGTTTTTAGCAGAAATATGAAAACTACCAGAATTTTTTCATCTGAAGGTTTTCATTTTTTGGCGGTAAAATTCTCAATGTATTTGAATAGGCGTGTTTTCGTAATGAGGACGTATGCGGATAACGAAGGGCCAGAAGGGCCTTCCCTGTCCGTTTTCTGCCTTATAAGATATAGGAGAATCATTTGAGCGACGACGTCAGACATGTGCGCCCAGCATTCGCGCAGTCTGATCAGAATCTTCACTGGGCGTATTTTGGGTAGCCACGGATGCATTGTATTTTCATACGGGGAACGAAGACTCTGATAAGACTGCGCGGATGCGCCGGCTGATTTGCGTCTTCGTTGGGTGCATACATCAGAAAGGACGTTTTCTCACGTTCCGGCTTATTTTTAACGAACAGCAAAGGCGCCCATTAAAGCTTCTGTAAATGCAGACTGACCTAGATCGGCGCTTTTCCAATATGGCATGAAGACCTTTTTCCAAGGGTAACAAACTGCGCCATTAACATTGTTATGTGCACATAGCGGCGACTGTAACATTTATTCGGATTTATGACAAAAATCAAGAAACAGTGCATAATGCAGCTAAATGACAGTGAATTTGGTGCTCTAAGTGAATAATCTGAATTTCATAAAACTTTAATTAGTTCAGGAGGATTCCGTGAAACTAGTTACTGACGAAAATAGATGTCTTCATCCTCGTTATGCCGTTGGTGGTAAGGGTTGTTTTCGCTTTGTCGAAGCTCAATTCTGATTAGAAAACAAGATGAATATATCAAAAGTAAATTATTAAATAAGAGATAATTCATAGAAATGTACCATATTTACCGTTCAGTATTCGGACAGGCATGCCTGAATAAACAGTGCAGATCCAGATCAGACGCCGCAGAATGCGGCGTCTGATCTGGGTCTGTACTGTTTGGAAGGCAAGTCTTATCCAGCTGTTTTTAGACACATCAAAAGGCAGTATAAATGACTTGTTAAGATTGTTAGATCAAGTATGGTAAAGTGTTAAGATGTTCGAATATTTAAGGTAACTACGGTAGATAAAATTTTATTGCTTTTTCACGTGCAATAGTAGCCACATTTCTGCAGCTGCATATGCATTTTAAATGAAAAGATTTGCACTAAAGTATTTTCATAAAATTGCTGAATAGTTTTTTGTTTGTTTCTTGCTTTCAAATTTCGATTTAGCGATTTGATGTGTATTACAAAATTACAGTGCCCTCTGAAACATATAGGAATGCATAAAGCTGGCTGTTGGGAACTGACTTTTCAGAGATTTAATACGTAGCAAAAAAAAAAAAAAAAAAAAAAAAAAAAAAAAAATTACACTTTAGGGAATCAGATTAATGGTAGATATAGTTATGTAGTTTTTGTTCAGAGGTGATTGTTGGGACAGGAGGTTAATTACTTTTCCATGGAGTTCCATTATAGCATTTGGGTAAATTCTGACTCTCACGTCAGTCCTTGGTCTCAAATTAATGATTAGCCTTAGATTGACAAAACATCTCGCAAAATAGAAAGGGTCTATCAGCATGTTTTGCCACTTTTCTGCTGTTTAACACATGTACCTTCATTTTTGTGGAAAATAAACAAAACAAAAAAAAAAAAAAAAACCCGAAATTTTTCAACCATACTACACTAAATTACCACTGACAAATTTAAATTTGGTCTGCAATTAAATGAAATATATTTTGTGAAAAACTGATATAAATTCAAACTGTCTCATCTATTCTTGTCCAATCAGTCAAGCTTTGTTTTAGTCAAATATAACCCTTGGCTTCCATATACTTTTTTGCTGTTTCCGGTCCTCACCATCACGAAAACATGCCTATATAATTTTGACCCCTTAAACCCCACTTTTAGATAGTAAAACTGGGGTTTACAGGGGTATACATTATTTTTCTTATTTCTGCTCAAAAACATAGATTGTGGGTACTCGTTAGAACCGAGGTGGTTCTAACGAGTACCCACAATCTATGTTTTTGAGCAAAAATATGAAAAATATCAGAGTTTTTTATCTGAAAATTTTCAGTTTTTGGAGGTGAAATTGTCTATATATTTGAATAGGCGTGTTTTCGTAATGCTAACTTAATTAGTATACCCTGTTCCCTATTAATGTGTTCCAACGTTAAACTCCGCCAATGTTCATTCTCATCCTGGCTGTTTTTAGACTACCTGCGGTATTCACGTGAACTTCACCATAATTTCTGTTCCTTTTCGAGAAGAAATGGAAATACATCTATGATCGGAGGAAGTCCTTATCTGACTGCGAGAATGCGCAGGCTAATGTGGAAATTCCATGTTCGCATACTGTGACCTAATTTACTGCAAGAATGCGCAGGCTAATCTGGAAATTTTCTGTTCGCATATGATATATAGACGCCTTTGACTGCATTGCGCATCTTATGGCATTGGACAGGTTTTATATCTTTTCAGTAAAAAAAAAATAACTATGCATCACGAAAACATGCCTATATAATTTTGACCTCCCTAAACCCCACTTTAATATAGCAAAACTGGGGTTTAGAGGGGTATACATTATTTTTCTTATTTCTGCTCAAAAAACAAAGATTGTGGGTACTCGTTAGAACCGCCTCGGCGAGGCGGTTCTAACGAGTACCCATAATCTATGTTTTGAGCAGAAATATAAAAAATATCAGAGTTTTTTATCTGAAAATTTTCAGTTTTTGGAGGTGAAATTTTCTATATATTTGAATAGGCGTGTTTTCGTAATGGAGTGTTTATATTCAAGATTCTCTCTCCGCAGGACCCGTCTCATAAAGCAGTTTGTGAAACACATTTATTACACAATGTACTTAAAGTTATTGCAGATTTAATGAATTTTGATAATATAACAAAACGAGTAGTAGGTTACGTATACCTATGTCGATTAGAGCTGAAACAGGAATAACGTGCATCTCTGCTGAAGACAAATTAAATCAAAGCACTGAGAGTACTGATGGGGGCCTCCAGAACTGATTGGGTTAAATTAGCTGAAATTAACAGAAATTAAAGTCATGTTCGGTACCCGATATCCCATTTCGGTGGAAAGGTCCTTTTTGGAGTTTAGTAAGATCGCGGCTTGGGTTCAACTTTTTACCAATTGCTGTAGATTTTGCGCGTTTTACTTGAATATTCATATTCGTCCGCCGATAGTGCACTCCGTAAGATTAGAATCTTATTTCTTCAAAAGTTTTTTTTTTTATTTTGTAATTTATTCGCTACTTATAAGCATCAGTGTGTATAAGGCTTTTATGTTTAGATGCATAATTTAGCGGTATTAACGTTAGCAGGGAACTATCTGTTAGGTAGTTATTAGGTTGGTAGTAACAGGAAAACGGATTGTCGAAATGTGGTATATAAATCTGGTGGCGGGTTGTGAACAGCCCAAAACCGGCACATGCGCAGAGGTACGTCAGTTGTGACCGTTCCACCTGATTTTACTTTTCTTGACCATGGACTCGATCGCATACTGGCTTTGCTCGCGTACCTCTTCATTGGTGACGTGGTCAAAGTACGGGATGTACAGTACATGTTGTTTGCAGTAACATCTCAATTATTTAGCAGAGACTGATGGTGCTGTGTTGAACTGTATTTCTCACGGAACGGATTCCTCATACGTGTGAAAATTTCGGTCGGATTTGTCACGCGGCGTGAAAAATTCGACCGAGTTTTTCACAGCTGCCGAACGTATTCCTCACCTGTCTGTGACAAACTCGTTCAGTATCAGTTTTATATATAGCACGCAAACGTATTTGTCACCTTTCAAAAAAAAACAACAAAAAACAAAAAAAAAAAAAAAAAAAAAAAACAACAAAAAAACAAAAACAAACTCAAAAAGGTGCCTTTTTTCATGCACGGATTTCTCACAAACGTATTTGTCACAGCTTATGATATAAAACATACGATTAACCATTTAATACAGTTTCGAGGTAATATATTTTTCTTATCATGCATATATTTTAATCGAGTGATAAATTTATTATTTATTGCATTATTATTTTTAACTTCGAATATCATTTGGATATCATAAAATGAAATAAATGAAATATCATATCTGTTTCTTGATACCTATGGATTTGTTCAATAATATCAATCATCCCTTATTCTATACAGATTTCGACAAATCTTATTATAGATATAAAATTGTTGGTACTGATTTCAAATATTCTAATTGTAAAGATATCTATAAATTATGGATATCTGTAAAGAGTTTTATTGATATCTATAATTAATTATGGATATTAATAATTACATATATTGATACCCAATTTGTGAATGTTTTATTTCGAAAAATCGATATCTAAAAATCAGTCTTTATATTGTTATCTTAAACTTGAAATGTAAATTATTGATATAAATCAGCCCGACTTTAATACTTTAAGATATCAATGCGAATTGTTTGTAACAATGGATTAATTTTGGCAATTGATAATCGTGATTGTGAAAAGCCACAAATGATCTGAATTATACATTAAGAAAACAAGCTTATGCAATGAATACCCCGGCAAACCCCACTTTATATAGGAAAAAGTGAGGTTTGCAGGGCTATTCATTATTTCTGCTACAAAAAGTGTGGGTACTCGTTCAAACCGCCTCAGCGAGGCGGTTACTGAGGCGTTTCGAACGTGTACCCACAATTAATGATTTGAGGAGAAATAAGAAAGGTATCAATCCTCTGAAAATCCTCTTCGGCAAAATGCAATGTATTTGAATAGATATGTTTTCCTTATGAGGAAAAAGTGGGGTTTGCTGGGGTGTTCATTATTTCCTTATTTCTGCTCTAAAACATAGATTATGGGTACTCGTTCGAACCGACACCTCACTGAGGCGGTTCGAACGTGTACCAACAATCAATGGTTTGACTAGAAATAAGAAAAAATAAAACAAAATCATCTGAAAATTTTCATTATTTTTAAACTAAAAAAATACAATGTATTTTGATAGGCGTGTTTTCGTTATAGAATATCACTTTTTACCTATGTCCACAGGTAAATCAAATACATGATATACACAACCGGACCGACGACCTATTCGTCCAATTGTTTAAATCACACACACACACACACACACACACACACACACACACACACACACACACACACACACACGGGCTGTGGAGCCTAGTCATACAAGAACGCCCTAACCAACTGCACCACCACGATCCTTAAAAAAGAGTTTTCATGGAAAAGCATTTGAACGTAATTTTCCTGCAGATAGAATTATCAGGTTACCAGGTACCGTTCTGCGATGGCACACGATCGAATGCTTCACAGATGTGAACAGTTTGACCAAATTCGACAAAGTTATCTCATATTCAGCAGAATACATCACATGTGAAAAATCCGACCGAATTTCTCACACCTATATTTGCCGATAATGTCTCGTGTAAAATATTCGACCGATTTATGTCAAACGTGAGAAATTCAATGATATTCTACACGGCTGTGGAAAAATCGACCTAATTCGTACAAGTTGTGACTTATTGGACAGAAAACGTCACATGTGAAACATGCGACCGAATTTCTCACACCTCTATTCACCGAAAGTGTGTCGCCTGTTTGACATCTGACCAAATATAGCACGCGTGAGTAATTCCATCGAATTTTTCACAGCTGTGAAAATTTTCCACTGAATTCGTCACAGTCATGATATATTCGACAGAATACATCACATGTGAAAAATCCGACCGAATTTCTCACACCTATATTCTCCGAAAATATCACATGTAAAATATCCCACTGAATATATCAAACGTGAGGAATTCGATCGAATACGTCACAAATGTGAACAATTAGACCTAATTCATCACATGTAAAAAAATCCGACCGAATTTCTCACACCTATATTCGCCGATAAGGCCACGTGTAAGATGTTTGCCCGATTGTATCAAACGTGAGAAATTCAATGATATACTGCACAGATGTGGAAAAATCGATCGAATTCATACAAGTTGTGACATACTGGACAGAAAACATCACATGTGAAAAATCCGACCGAATTTCTCACACCTACATTTGCCGAAAATATCAAATGTAAAGTTCCGACTGAATATGTCAAACATGAGGAATATGATCGAATACTTCACAGATGTGAACAATTTGACCTAATTCGTCAAAATCATCACATATTCAGCAGAATACATCACATGTGAAAAATCCGACCAAATTTCTCACACCTATATTTTACCAAAATGTGTCACATGTAAGAAATTCGACCGTATATGTCACTTGTGAGGAATTCGATCCAATACTTTACAGCTGTGAAAATATGGAAAAATAGACTTAATTCGCCACACAGTTATGACACATTTGACCGAAAACATCACATATGAAAAATACGTTCCAGTTTCTCACACCTATAATTCACCAAAGTGTGTCACATGTAACACATCCGACAAAATATATCTAGCACGTGAAAAATTCGACCGAAAACTTCCCTGCTGTAAAAATAAATCGACCGAATTATTCATAGTTGGTTTAAACAATAGTTTATTAAATATAATGAGTACAACACAAACATACAAAAATGACATAGAGGATCAGATAACAAGCTAATTAAAGCTTATGTGAAATCTTCTCCGAATTATTCATAGTTGTGACATATTTGACCAAATACATGTCATGTGAAAAATCTGACCGAATTTCTCACACGTATATTTCACCGAAAATGTTTCCATTCATTAAAAATTTGTTTACTGGTGTGCAAGCAATAGAAATTCTAATGTGTGACAAACTCGTTTGGGTTAAAAACTCTAAATCCACAAAACGTATTCTTCACCTTTGTCCGAATGTAAAAAATTCGGTCGAATTTATCACACCGGCGTGAGGAATCCGTTCCGTGAGAAATACGGTTCAGCAGTGCTGTCTTTCCAAATCCGTTTCAGATTTGCTAGTGCCGCAATTTTTTTTTATGCAATCTTGGACAGAATATCTGATTTGAAATCCACATTAGAAATGATCGATCCTAGATAGTGAAACTGTTAACTGTTTCAAGCCTGGTAGTCGCTCACTGATACCGGCTTGTTCGTCATCACGGTTGTCTTGTCAGGTCCAATTTCGAATGGTGATTTTGTCGAGACGACACGCATATCCGTGTGTTGAACCGTATTTTTCACGGAACGGATTCCTCACGCCGGTGTGATAAATTCGACCGAATTTTTCACATTCGGACAAAGGTGAAGAATACGTTTTGCGGATTTAGAGTTTTTAACCCAAACGAGTTTGTCACACATTAGAATTTCTATTGCTTGCACACCAGTAAACAAATTGAAACATTTTCGGTGAAATATAGGTGTGAGAAATTCAGTCGGATTTTTCACATGTCATGTATTTGGTCAAATATGTCACAACTATGAATAATTCGGTCGAATTATTTTTACAGCAGGGAAGTTTTCGATCGAATTTATCACGTGCCAGATATATTTGGTCGGATGTATTACATGTGACATTGGGGAATTATATAGGTGTGAGAAACTGGAACGTATTTTTCATATGTGATGTTTTCGGTCAAATGTGTCACAACTGTGTGGCGAATTAAGTCTATTTTTCCATAGTTTCACAGCTATAAAGTATTGGATCGAATTCCTCACAAGTGACATATACGTTCGAATTTTTTACATGTGACACATTTTGGTCAAATATAGGTGTGAGAAATTCGGTCGGATTTTTCACATGTGATGTATTCTGCTGAATAAGTGATGACTTTGACGATTTTGGTCAAATTGTTCACATCTGTGAAGTATTCGATCATATTCCTCATGTTTGACATATTCAGTCGGAACTTTACATTTGTTATTTTCGGCAAATGTAGGTGTGAGAAATTCGGTCGGATTTTTCACATGTGATGTTTTCTGTCCAGTATGTCACAACTTGTATAAATTCGATCGATTTTTCCACATCTGTGCAGTATATCATTGAATTTCTCACGTTTGATATAATCGGTCAAACATCTTACACGTGGCCTTATCGGCGAATATAGGTGTGAGAAATTCGGTCGGATTTTTCACATCTGATGAATTCTGTCGAATATGCCATAACTGTGACGAATAAGGTCTAGTTGTTCACATCTGTGAAGTATACGATCGAATTCCTCACGTTTGATATATTTAGTGGGATATTTTACATGTGATATTTTCGGCGAATATAGGTGTGAGAAATTCGGTCGGATTTTTCACATGTAATGTATTCTGTCGAATATATCATGACTGTAACGAATTCGGTGGAAGTTTTTCACAGCTGCGAACAATTCGATAGAATTACTTTCCTGTGCTATATTTGGTCAGATGTCAAACAGGTGGCACATTTTCGGTGAATAAAGGTGTGAGAAATTCGGTCGCATTTTTCACATGTGACGTTTTCTGTCCAATATGTCACAACTTGTACTAATTAGGTCGATTTTTCCACAGCCGTGTAGTATATCATTGAATTTCTCACGATTGACATCATTGGTCGAATATTTTACAAGTGACATTATCGGTGAATATAGGTGTGCGAAATTCGGTCGGATTTTTCACATGTGATGTATTCTGCTGAATATGAGATAACTTTGTCGAATTTGGTCAAACTCTTCACATCTGTGAAGTATTCGATTGAATTCCTCATGTTTGACCTATTAAGTCGGATATTTTACATCTGATATTTTCGGCAAATATAGGTGTGAGAAATTCGGTTGGATTTTTCACATGTGATGTATTCTGTCCAATATGTCACATCTTGTATGACTTCGATCGATTTTTGCCACATATGTGCAGTATATCAGTGAACTGTTCATGTTTGTTATAATCGGTCGAGTAGATTACACGTGGCAGTATCTGTGCACAGCTGTGAAAATTTCGATGGAATTACTCACGTGTGCTATATTTGGTCAGATGTCAAACAGGCGACACACTTTCGGTGAATAAAAGTGTGAGAAATTCGGTCGAATTTTTCACATGTGACGTTTCCTGTCCAGTAAGTCCCAACTAATACGAATAAGGTCGATTTTTCCACAGCCGTGTAGTATATTATTGAAGTCCTCACGTTTGACATAATCGGTCGAATATTTTACACGAGACATTAACGGCGAATATAAGTGTGAGAAATTCGGTCGGATTTTTCACATGCTATGTATTCTGCTGAATATGTGATAACTTTAACGAATTTGGTCAAATTGTTCACATCTGTGAAGTATTCGATCGAATTCCTCACGTTTGACATGTTCGGATATTTTACATTTGATATTTTCGGCAAATATAGGTGTGAGAAATTCGGTCGGATTTTTCACATGCGATGCCAAAGACAGTTTAAAAACGCGTGTATAATTTTTATTATGGTCAGTTTTTAGTCTTTCTTTTATGTTTTTTTTATTTGGTCAAATATGTCACACTTGATTTTGGTCTGTCAGATTTCTCACATATGTTGTATTTGGTCGGTTTTGACGTATTCGAGACTTACCATTGGAAAACGCTTATCATCGCCCTAGCTACTTTGGTTTTGATCTAATCTTGCAAATAACATATGGATTTGCTTGGGGTGAGGGCTTGAATGTTTTCGAAAACTGGTGATAACAACCTTTCTGCCATTGAGTTATGCCCCCTTGTCATTGTCCTCTACAGGACTATAAAGCATCACCAGCTTTTGTGCAGGTTGCTCTCATGTGAGCCGTATAGGCTCATTGAGTCTGCTGTTGCCGGTCATTTTCAAAAATCTCATAACGATGTCCGCACGGGCGCCATACTTCGCCGTAAGGAGGTGCTGGAACCGTAAGGGCGCCGTACGATTTCCAAAAAACGTAGCCCGTAGCCTTTGGGATTTCTAAAAAATCGTACGGCAAATCGTAGACAATTAAATCGTACGGCGCCCGTAGCCGAATGTTACTGAAGGATAATTAAGCCACGGATACAACTGGCTTACTGTTCCTGTACGGCGCCGGTAACTCCCTTTCCGTACAATTATCGTAAAATGTATGGGTTCCTACGGGTTTCTACGGGCGCTTTTACGTTTTTGTATAAATAATCTGAAAGGAGATCCTTTGGGAACATAGCATCCAAAGTTTGAAAACTGCCAACTCGGTTTGATTGAGTCGGTTCATGAGAGATAATGACGAATGCTACATCTCTCACGCCACCTAGCCCCGGGTTGAGCGCGACAGTTCTCAAATAAGTATCAAACCCTACGGCCCCAAAGGACCAGAAAATGTAAAAATAACAACATTCAATCGATGTACGGGGAATCGTTCTACCGCTCCATACGGCACAACGACAACTATTGTGATATCTAAACAATCTGAAAGGAGATCCGTTGGGAACAAAGCATCCAAAGTTTAAAAACTGCCGACTCGGTTGATTGAGTCGGTTCATGAGATAATGACGAATGCTACATCTCTCACGCCGCCTAGCCCCGGGTTGAGCGCATCTCAGTTCACAAATAAATATCAAACCCTACGGTCCTAAAGGACCAGAAAATGTAAAAATAACATTCAATCGATGTACGGGTAATCGTTCTACCGCTCAACACGGCACAGCGACAACTGTTATGATCTATAAATAATCTAAAAGGAGATTTAACTCCGCACTTTGACAAAATCGTAAGCCTGAAGGATCGCACGATGTCCGCACGGTCGCAGTAGGGTCTCCACACGGGCTCCATATGCTTTCAGTAAGGTCCTGGGGAGACAGTGTAGGCGCCGCACAATTTCCGTATGGTCTCCGTAACGTGCCCGTATGGCCCCTGTACGATTTTGAACCAGCGTGAAGCCGAAAACCTTTACAAAAAAATCGTAAGATGTCCGTATAAATGTAAACGCAAAAATCGTAGCCCCTAGCAAATAAATTGGACATTGAGGAATATAACACATCAACATTGAAACGATTATCATATACGTAAAGATTATTCTTTGTTGTGTTAGGCGTCCGGTGTCATTTCATCATCGAATCAATTTCAACGGATATTGCTCAATGTTCAATCCATTTTATGTAAATCAAATTTGAGATAAAATTCTGTGTAGCTCTTTTATTAAACGTTCTAGTTACTAATTGCACTAAAGCAATAGAACCCTAAACTTCGGGCACTTTCAAGATTTATGGACTGTCTTCTGGCCAGGGCCTGGGCTATCGGGCTGATGTGACCCTAGCCTACGCCATATCAACCTGGTGGTCGTGGCTCTCTCTCTAGGACAGTCCATAAACATTGACGGTATCCGTAGCTTTGGTAAATATTTTTAAATATATGTGTCACAGGGAAGGAAAAGGCACTTGGCCCGACCGGGAATCGAACCCAGGACCTCTCGCATACTGTGCGAGCACTCTACCTGTGACAATGTCTCCCTGTTTAAATAGATTCGTCCCCAAAACTGCTCAGAACCGTGCTGGTACCGATGAGACAGTCCCTTTGCTGCTTGCAGCCCGAGCACGGACCCTCACACTGGCCACCGAATGTCACAAAGCACATGGCCCGACCGGGACTCGAGCCAAGCACCTCTCGCATACCAAGCGAGCACTATAGCCAACTGAGCTACCGAGCCACACGATCAATCTGTGAATATGGTCTTGGGCCGGGTGTCTGTTGAGCCTGAGAAATCTTAAATTAAAATATAATATTTGCAGGCTTCGTTATCCATTACGATCAATAACGATCCATGCATCCATATATATATATATGTATATATATATATATATATATATATATATATATATATATATATATATATATATATATATATATATATATATATATATATATATATAAAAACCCACGCGTGCCATCGCAGAACGGTACCTGGTAACCTGATAATTCTATCTGCAGGACAAATACGTTCAAATACTTCTCCATGAAAACTCTTTTTTAAGGATTGTGCTGGTGCAGTTGGTTAGGGCGTTCTTGTATGACTAGGCGCCACAGCCCGTGTGTGTGTGTGTGTGTGTGTGTGTGTGTGTGTGTGTGTGTGTGTGTGTGTGTGTGTGTGTGTGTGTGTGTGTGTGTGTGTGTGTAAACAATTGGACGAATAGGCCGTCGGTCCGGTTGTGTATATCATGTATTTGATTGAGCTGTGGACATAGGTAAAAAGTGATATTCTATAACGAAAACACGCCTATTCAAAATACATTGTATTTTTTTAGTTTAAAAATAATGAAAATTTTCAGATGATTTTGTTTTATTTTTTCTTATTTCTAGTCGAACCATTGATTGTTGGTACACGTTCGAACCGCCTCAGTGAGGTGTCGGTTCGAACGAGTACCAATAATCTATGTTTTAGAGCAGAAATAAGGAAATAATGAACACCCCAGCAAACCCCACTTTTTCCTCATAAGGAAAACATATCTATTCAAATACATTGCATTTTGCCAAAGAGGATTTTCAGAGGAAAAATTTTGATACCTTTCTTATTTCTCCTCAAATCATTAATTGTGGGTACACGTTCGAAACGCCTCAGTAACCGCCTCAGCGAGGCGGTTTGAACGAGTACCCACAATTTTTATAGCAGAAATAAGGAAATAATGAATAGCCCTGCAACCCTCACTTTTTCCTATATAAAGTGGGGTTTGCCGGGGTATTTATTGCATAGGTTTGTTTTCTTAATGTATAATTCAGATCATTTGTGGCTTTTCACAATCACGATTATCAATTACCAAAATTAATCCATTGTTACAAACAATTCGCATTGATATCTTAAAGTATTAAAGTCGGGCTGATTTATATCAATAATTTACATTTCAAGTTTAAGATAACAATATAAAGACTGATTTTTAGATATCGATTTTTCGAAATAAAATATTCACAAATTGGGTATCAATATATGTAATTATTAATATCCATAATTAATTATAGATATCAATAAAACAATTAAAATATTTGATATCAGTACCAACAATCTTATATCTATAATAAGATTTGTCGATATCTGTATAGAATAAGGGATGATTGATATTATTGAACAAATCCATAGGTATCATCAAACAGATATGACATTTCATTTGTTTCATTTTATGATATCCAATAATATTCGAAGTTAAAAATAATAATACAATAAATAATTAATCTATCACTCGATTTAAAGATATAAAGATATAAAAATATATTACCCTGAAACTGTATTAAATGGTTAATCGTATGATTTATATCATAAGCTGTGACAAATACGTTTGTGAGAAATCCGTGCATGAAAAAAAGGCACTTTTTTGAGGGTTTTTTTGAAAGGTGACAAATACGTTTGCGTGCTATATATAAAACTGATACCGAACGAGTTTGTCACAGATAGGTGAGGAATACGTTCGGCAGCTGTGAAAAATTCGGTCGAATTCTTCACGCCGCGTGACAAATCCGACCGAATTTTTCACACGTGTGAGGAATCCGTTCCGTGAGAAATAAGGTTCAACATCCGTGCATGACGACACACAAATCCCTTGAACTCAATCTCCAGCAATGCCATATTCGAGTCTGATGTTGACAATTACTCTGCTTCCAATGCGGACGTTCCCTCCATAGTTTGCTAAGGCATCAGACACCTAATATCCTTTAGAGGAAGATGTTGAAAATTGTGGGTGACACATTCCATCTGTGATGTTTACCTTTCATTTTTGTCATGTTCTAACATTTCATTATGTTTGGTTCTAACCGTTTCCCTTCAATTTTCTTTTGAATTCAAGTTCTTGTTATCTTTAATCCTTTCATCCCTGCAGACCAGTACGGCTCGTAACCAGCCGTCTCATCAGGATCTGCACTGTTTGCCATTCTGTTAATAATATTTTACTTAAATTAAACCCCTTTTTGCAACGATGGATGTGTCCAATTTTAGAAACTCTGGGGTGAAAGGGTGATTTGGACTGAAGTTGTGACAATAAAGGACAAAGCCGATATATCAAATGTCCGTCATCAACTAAATACTGAACCACAAGCAATATTGTTTTTTCTTTTTTTTATGAGTTCGCACTGTCCGTTCACTTTACATTGGACAACTTGTAACGAGTGGCATTTCAGATTTCGAGGACCAGTCTAACAGCTCATGTGAAGGCAAATCTACAGAGGTCCTACAGCTGAATGAGAAGGTTGCATTTTGTTGGTTTTAACTGCCTTAATATCTAAAGACGATAAAGTTAATGTTAAAATTGCTCAGCAGACAAGAATTTTTTTTCAGTTAATCTTTCATGAACCAGGCATAACGAAATAGAAACCAAATCGCAACAAGCTCAAAATATGAACAAATTTATTAAAATCACCTTAAGCCATGAAGCCTTAGAAAATAAATCAAAGCACTGACAGCACTGGTGAATCGATTGCCTCTGAGCGTAGGATGGGAAAATGGTCAGAAATAGTACATTTTCAATAAAAAGTGCAAGTTGTTCCTCTGAAATTTTCACTTTAATGAGAATTGATTCACTTTCAACTCAGAATTCATTTGTGCACTTAATTCCCGTCTGCCCACATGTCCCTCTTTACGAATGACAACAAATTCTTCAACTGCTTCCATTTACTTATACCATCTTTTCAAATGATGTTTTAGACAAGGTATCTAAATCGCTCGTGAACAAATTTCTGTTCAAATGAGCTGTGTTTAGAATTTTAAAACCTCTTGTTAGATAGTTGTCTCTCAAACAATGCCACTTGAATCCTTAACCCTTCAAACGCCAAGCAAAATGTAGCGGACGACATTCTATTTTTTTATTATTTTTTTTTCAGAAAAAATAAGACTTGGTAATTCTTTTGTGAATCGTTTGCTAGGGAGACGATTCACAAGAAATGTCAAGTCTTATCTTCTCTAAAAATACAAAAGAAATCAAACTGTCGTCTGCTGCAATTGTTATTAGCACTATAAGGGTTTATAAAAAGTGGTGGCAGGGGTTCAGACAAGTTTAGGAGGCCAAGCAACAACCTCAGCGTTGTTACATGGTTGATATAGAAACATATGTTTCAAAATACCGTACTAACCATTAGTATTCGGAGATTCGCAGACCGCGGCGTCAGATCAGGGACTACACTGTTTGCCACTCATCTATCGGATTTCAGACATATCAGTAGTTGGTAAAATGGAGTTATTTAAATTTTAGGAAAAAAATGAAAAGCTGTTAAGCTATCCGGGTATTTAAGATGAATATGGTAATATCAGACAGACAGGCCTGAGCAAACAGTGTAGATCAAGATCAGACGCCGCGCAACGCGGCGTCTGATCTGGGTCTACACTATTTGCCACCCATTCCACAGTTTTAGGACACATCAACACATTTAAAATAGACTTGTTCAAATTTAGGAAAGGTATCGTAAATAGTTAAGGTGTCCGAATATACAGAGTAAATACAGTAATACGGGATAGACAGACTTGAGCAAACAGTGTAGACCCAGATCAGACGCCGCAGAACGCGCCATCTGATCAGGGTCTACACTGTTTTTGCTACTCATCAAGCATTATTTTAAACACATCAACAGGTAATAAAGTGGACGATCAAATTTGAGTACACGTATGGTAAGGAGTTAGGTGTCGTTCAAATTTGAGTACAAGTATGATAAGGAGTTAGGTGTCGTCCAAATTTGAGTACAAGTATGATAAGGAGTTAGGTGTCGTTCAAATTTGAGTACAAGTATGGTAAGGAGTTAGGTGTCGTTCAAATTTGAGTACAAGTATGATAAGGAGTTAGGTGTCGTTCAAATTTGAGTACAAGTATGATAAATAGTTAGGTGTCGTTCAAATTTGAGTACAAGTATGATAAAGAGTTAGGTGTCGTCCAAATTTGAGTACAAGTATGATAAAGAGTTAGGTGTCGTCCAAATTTGAGTACAAGTATGATAAAGAGTTAGGTGTCGTTCAAATTTGAGTACAAGTGTGGTAAGGAGTTAGGTGTTCAAATGTTTAGGACAGATATAAGTAAGTCAGACAGACACAGGCCTAGACCTAGAATAGACGCCGCAGAACGCGGCGTCTGATCTGGGTCTACACTGTTTGCTATTCATCCAGCAGGTACTCAAATGGACTTGTTCAAATTCCAGTACATGTATGGTTCGTTTGGAGTTTAACGATCCAGTCAACACTATTAAGGTCATGTCGAGCCAGTCAATTTATCTGTTTACCTAGCAACACTTTTTCTGAACAGATTTAGTCCTCTGAGTTACCAGCACTTTTGCACATTCTTTCGTCAGACACTGACAATTGCCCCTCTTTAATCAGCGGAAGAGGTAGGGTCGAAATGACCGTAGAAAATGTTTCATGATCTATCTCCACGAAAGAATGTTGCTGGATCCGGCGGGGATCGAGCCCGCTACCACCTGACCACTAATCGGACACGCATGCAGGTGATCCACCGAGGCCGACAAGTATGGGAGGTAAATTAAGGTGTCCGAATATTTCGGGTTAATACGGTATGCTGTTATCCCTGTTATCATGTTGCTTATCATATCGATCTTCAGACAAACCACCAAGAATGGTTGCATTACCACTCAAAACACGCCAAAAGAATCGCATATTTAATAAATAAATAAATAAATAAATAAGTAAATAAATAAATAAATAAATAAATAAATAAATAAAGTTTTTACCCTGAGTGTTCGGATACTTTAAATGCTATACTGAGCCACCTCACGACAAAACCAATAAAATGGATTTGCGCCCAACGAAGACTCAGATCAGCCTATGCGTCTGCTCAATCTGGACAGTCTTCCTCGCTGTGCGCTCAATGGGTAGCTAAGGATCCAGCCTTCTTTATGCGGACAGTCTTTGGCTTGTCAGAGTGTGCAAATAGAATACACAGGCCGATCTGGGCGCTCACTATTTTCTAATACATGTATGTCATACGGTATATTTTCTCATGGCACGACCTCATTACAGTGTTACTCATAGGTCAAGGCGAGCGTATCAGGTCATTTTTGATCTTTTCGTCGCTATCTTGCGATCTAGCACGGGTTTCTACTCTGTCTGACTCAACTCTCCAAGGAAACAAATGATTGTCATTTGTTATAAGCAGTGATGTTCTTGTCTATTGTTGAGTAGCTGGTGATATGAAAAGATAGTGACAGGCCGTACATCAAAGAATCTTATCTCCCCTTTTCATCAGGTGCTAGTGTATATTCCATGTTGTAAACAGCCACCACAGCTGCAACGTTTTACCAAAACTTTCCCTGATTTTTTTTGTTGTTGTTTTATCTTTGTGTACTGCTGCGAACTCTTTTCTTTTCTGCTTTTATACTTTATTAGGCCATGTCCGTGCGTTCATCTGTCTGTCTGTCTGTCTGTCTGTCTGTAACACATTCGGAATATTTCAATTGCAGAACTATGCAAGCTTTGGTCTTTTAAGTATTGATGTGCATGAAAAAATATTTAGCCCATAGAATTTTCTTTTCTGTCTATAGTTTATGATATAGTTATACCCCTTTTTCAAAAATAAAAATTATTGTTATCAAACTTTCGAAAGAAGTATTAGAACTACAATTTTGATTAAAAAAACAGCTTAAATTCTGTAATTTTGCTGAGTTAGCAGCCCTTTTTCGCAATTGGCATTTTCTTGAATTTTGAATCAGTTGGGCTAGAAAACTGCATGGTTTCTTAAGAGTAAGGTTACGTGTTTTATATATTATTCAGAGTTATTCGCTTTATTATCTAATAGAATTCATACTTTAGTACTTACAGTAACTTAAAAGAAAAAAAACAAACAAAACACAAACAAACAAAAAAAAAAAAAAAAAAAAAAAAAAAAAAAAAGACAAACAGAAAACAGAAAAACAAAAAAAAAAAAAAAAAAACAAAACAAAAAAAAAAAAAAAACAACAACAACAACAAAAAAAAACAAAAAAACAAACAAACAAACAAACAAAAAAAAACAACAAACAAACAAAAAAACAAAACAAAAAAAAACAAACAAACAAAAAAAAACAACAACAACAAAACAACAAACATTAATGTTATAGAGGTACTGAAGTTTTGCGAGTCTGCTGAACGTTAAAAAATAGCAGACCCATGTTTTTGTCAGATTTTTACTTGTTGAGCTATTATGTCAGTTTTCAAAATAAAAAAAAAATGCTTTTTTGATTAAGGTGAAGATAAAATGATTACCTTAAGGGCAAATTCATTAAGTTTTTGACTGAGTTATGCTCTTTTTTCAAACTTAGTTCAATTTTTACCCAACCATAGTTAAAAACAATACTTTCTTTTTTAACTGCACGGCGGTGGGTTGGGTCTCACACTATGCCGGCGCCAACCTAAACCTTTCATGGGAGTGTTGATGCCTGATCATTTCGAAAACAAGCCTATTCAAATAGCCTGGAAACCCATAACTCCGTTCACCTAAGTTTCAGCAATCCTGCTATCAATTTTTTATTGCTCGAATGATTTTTGTACATATATTTTATATATTTGACTAAATACCAATGAGAATCTTAAGATTAAAAGAAATAAAACTCACATCTTTACATTCTACAATCTTCAGAAAATGAAGGTGGTCTTTTGGGCACGTTCTCATGACTCCGTTCACTCAAATTTCTTTGATTATCACAGGCAACCAGATTCATTCTTTGCAATTATTATAATTAGGGGATAACTGCTTTCAAATTTGGCATTTGGGGAGGTAAATCGGCGGTTTTACGGTCGGAAATTTCGTTTTACGGCGACGCGTCTGCGTCGCCGTAAAACGTAATTTGCGACCGTAAAACCGCCGATTTACCTCCCCAAATGACAAATTTGATGCAGTTATCCCCATTCTAATGCATTTATTCATTTTTTCTATTGAAAAAATGTACTGTTTGCACAAAACGACAAGTGCTGTGAGCTGCGTAAAACCAAATGCCAGCCAATGAGAAGCGACGTTACATGATGACGTCGGATTTGCGACAGTATATCGCAGAATATACCGTCGCAAATTTTTGACGTTATCCAATCAGACGTCGCGTTACATACGCGAGTGCATTAGAATGAGCATTTAATTTAGACTATAACTGTTCTAAATTGTTGATACTATTTATATTCATTCACATGCATGTCACTGGTTAGTGAGTTTTGGGGGGTACCCTCAAACTATTTAGCATTTTGTGACAAATTTTGATTTTTATGCATAAAATTGTAAGCGAAAACTGCATGATTTTCTTCAAAATCAGCTGTAATGTTAGTTATTTCTTATTAAATTTAATGTGGCATAAATTTAAAAAAAAAGATTTGTTTTCATATTATTCTAAGAAGAGGGTGGACGGAGTTATGAGGTTGAACGGAATTATGAGAATAGGCCACCCCCGAAAACTGAAAATTTTCAAATAAAAAATCTAATATTTTTCATATTTCCGCTCAAAACATAGATTGTGGATCTCGTTAGAACCGCTTCTATGTTTTTGAGCAGAAATAAGAAAACTTATGTATACCCCTGTAAACCCCAGTTTTACTATATAAAAGTGTGGTTTAATGGGGTCAAAATTATGTAGGCATGTTTTCGTGATGATTTTGACTTTGTTCGGGCTCTTTGGTTCAGCCAGTGATTTTCATTAGCTCTCAATGTCAGTGTCTGAGGTGATTGTTACGACCATTTCTTTGTTTCATCATTGTGATTTGATTTACATTTTTTTGGTGATTGCCCACTGATTAAGTTAGGGAGCCTCTATTTGAGCCGAACAATTATTTTGTATTATTTTTGGGTCAATTGTTTATAATTGAGTCATAGAATACCAACGCCGAAATTTCCCTAGGGTAGTTGTCCACGTGATTACGAGGGTGAGTCAATAAGTAACCAGCCTATCCCATTTCCGATGGACCGAGACGGTCACGATTTTCATGCTTTGTTTCAATATATGTTTTGTACATGGGTACAAAATTACATACGTATCGAGTCATTCTTAAATAAGATATTGAATGTCAAACATGGCTAGTGATGCAAAGGCATGCTTTTCATCTAAAGTTGAGTACCGTGCTGTAATTCGGTACTTGTATTTAAAAGGTAAAACAGGCAAAGAAATAAACGGCTAGTTAGCCGATGTTTATGGGTCTTCTGCACCATCTTTTGCTCAGGTTAAATTCTGGGTAGGGGAATTCAAACGCGGTAGAACGTCTTTAGAAGATGAAGCCAGGTTTGGACGCCCACTGGATGCCACCGACGAAGAATGTGTAAGAAAGTTCGGGATCTGGTACACTCTGATAGGCGAATTCAGGTGCAAGAAATAGCGCAGGCATTAGGCATTTCACATGGTAGCGTTTCAACAATCTTACATGATCGTTTAGGTATGCGCAAGCTAACAGCCCGTTGGGTCCCCAAATCCCTTAGCGATGAGCAAATGGCAACCAGAGCATCAGTATGCAGCGCCTTGTTGAAGCGTTTTAGGTCAGCAGATGATTTTCTTATGCGTCTGATGACTGTAGATGAGACTTGGGTTCATTCTTATGAGCCAGAGAATAAAGCTCAGAGTCGTCAGTGGGTAGGGCCTGGGTCCCCGAGGCCAAAGAAGTTCAAGACGCAACCATCTGCTGGCAAGGTGATGGCCACAGTATTTTGGGACGCAAAAGGCATTATTATGTTGGACTTTTTACCCAAGAGAAGTACAATAACTAGAGTGTACTATGCAAAATTGTTAGACCAGCTTAGAACCGCCATCCGTGAAAAACGCCGAGGTAAACTCTCTAAAGGTGTTTTGCTGCAACAGGACAACGCGAGAGTCCACACTTGCAAAGTTGCAATAGATGCTGTAGAGCGAAACGGGTATGAATTAATACCACATCCTGCCTGACCTAGCTCCTAGCAACTTCTTCCTATTCCCAAACTTGAAAAAGGATATCCGTGGACTTCATTTCCGGTCTGATGAAGTCGTGACGGCAGTTGAGGAGTGGGTCAATGGAAAGGACCCTGACTTATTCAGTTCTGGGCTAATGGCACTTGAACACTGTTGGTCTAAGTGCATCACACTAGAGGGCAATTACATCGAAAAAGAAGAGGTGGATCTCAACCGGAAATAAGTTAGGCTGGTTACTTATTGACTCACCCTCGTATCATAGACCCATGTAATCAAATCGCTTGTTAGACGGCGCTATTCTTGTCGCTGTGACGTCACAGTGAATTTGACAGAGTTTTTTTTTTTTTTTTTTTTTTTTTGTAAAATTTTCTGGGACATTTGGGACATTGACAAACAGTGCAGACCCAAATCAGACGCCGCAGAACGCGGCGTCTGATCAGGATCTGCACTGTTTGCTTAAATCACAGGAAATTAAGAGTTAAATGAAACAGTTTTAAGCCCCCCTTCAGGACAATTTTCCCACCCTTTACTAAGAGACAATCGACCCACCAGTGCTCTCAGTTCTTTGACTTCAACATTTTTACTTAAAGTGAAGATTTGGTCCAGTAAGAGCGATTGGAAAACGCCAATAGCCTTTTACTTCTGTCGTTCTAAGGCGGTGGTTCGGGTGTTGTTCGTTATTTGAGGGGCTTTGTGGCTGTTTCACGAAAACATGCCTATATAATATATAATTTTGACCCCCTTAAACCAAACTTTTACATAGTAAAACTGGGGTTTACAGGGGTATACATTATTTTTCTTATTTCTGCTCAAAAACATAGATTGTGGGTATTCGTTAGAACTGCCTCGTCGAGGCAGTTCTAACGAGTACCCACAATCTATGTTTTAAGTAGAAATATGACAAAAATATGAAGTTTTCATCTGAAAATTTTAATTTTTTTATGATACAATTTTCAGTATATTTGAATAGGCATTTCGTAAAGTGCCGATGCTTTCTAGGCTGACGTCAGTGGGGAGCAATTTTTGTTTTTGTTTTAAACGTAGACCTGAGCAAATTCTTTCTTTTTGGAGTGGGTCCCTTTTCAGGAGAGATTTGGTGTGCAGGAAAGCGGAAGTCACTAAAGTTGACTCCCTTATACAAAATCGCGGAAACTCTACCAAGTATACTCAGTATCTAATGGTTTTGTTTTAAACTGAATGGATCATATGTATGATTCGAATAAAACACGGGTCTTGTTTACCGCAATTGTTTCAAAATTTGAAGGTCTGTTTGGTTATCAGGTGTTGTGTCTGAAATGCAGGTCTGTTATGTTATCAGGTGTTGTGTCTGTAATACAGGTATGTTTGGTTATCACGTGTCACGTCTGAAATGCGGATCTGTTTGGTTATGTCGTGTTTAATTAAAATGCAGGTTTTTTAGTTATCAGGTGTCATGTCTGAAATGTCTATCTGTCTGGCTATGAGATGTCATGTCTGAAATCAGATTTGGTTGGACAGCAGGTGTCGTGTCTGAAATGCAGGTCTTTTTTGGTTATTAGGTGTCGTGTCTGAAATGCAGGTTTGTTTGGTTATCAGATGTCGTGTCTGAAATGCAGATCTGTTTGATTATCAGGCGTCGTGTCTGAAATGCAGATTTGTTTGGTTATCAGATGTCGTGTCTAAAATGCAGATTTGCTTGGATAGCAGGTGTCGTGTCTGAATTGCAGGTCTTTTTGGTTATCAGATGTTGGGTCTGAAATACAGGTTTGTTTGGTTATCAGATGTCGTGTCTGAAACGCAGGTTTGTTTGATTATCAGATGTCGTGTCTGAAATGCATGTTTGTTTGGTTATCAGATGTCGTGTCTGAAATGCAAGCATGTTTGGTTATCAGGTGTCGTGTCTGAAATGCAGGTTTGTTTGAATATCAGATGTCGTGTCTGAAAAGTAGATCGGTTTAGTTACCAGGTGTCGTGTCTTAAATGCAGGTCGGTTTGGTTATCAGGTGTCGTGTCTGAAATGCAGCTAGGTTTGGTTATCAGATGTCTTGTCTGAAATGCAGGTTTGTTTGGTAATCACATGTCGTGTCTGAAATGCAGGTTTGTTTGGTTACCAGATTTCGTGTCTGAAATGCAGGTCGGTTTGGTTATCAGGTGTCGTGTCTGAAATGCAGGTCGGTTTGGTTATCAGGTGTCGTGTCTGAAATGTAGGTTTGTTTGGTTACCAGATGTCATGTTTGTAATGCAGGTTTGTTGGATATCAGGTGTCGTGTCTGAAATGCAGGTCGCTTTGGTTATCAGGTGTCGTGTCTGAAATGCAAATCGGTTTGGTTATCAGGTGTCGTGTCTGAAATGCTGGTTTGTTTGGTTATCACGTTTCGTGTCTGAAATGCATGTTGTTTGTTACCACGTGTCGTGTCTGAATGCTAGCCGGACAGAAATATTGCAAATCCTGATCAAAATACAACTTTAGAATAATTTGATATACGGTAAGTTTTCACACTTACAATATTGCATGTGCGCCTAGCGAAGCCTCAGATCAGCCTGCGCATCCGCACAATCTGATCAAAGTCTTCGTAGGACACTCTGTATCTAAAGTTTCTTCAGACGGACAGCGAAGACTGAGTCTACGCTGGGTACACATGCAATCCTGAAGGAAATGCTGTGGCCCGGTTCATATATCTAAACGTTTAGAATAAATACAATAATCTAACACATGAATTATTCTTCATTGCGTTTTTTGTCCTACTATTCAAGTGTTTTCGTTTTTTTTGTTTGTGTTCCTTTTTTACCTGGCGAAGGGATACAGATTTATGTAACAGGCAAAATGGTTCACCATCTGTTTCCCGCCATATCCGAACCGCCATTCTCAGGCTCTTCGGAACTACTTTTCTCCAAACCGACACATGGTATTACCTGTTGCTACTTGAACTGTCTATGAGTACTTACCTGGAATGAACTCACCTGGCGCTCTCACAGGTAACATGTGATCCGCACTGGGAATACGCGTTTAGCAAAAAGGTACTTCATCTCATGGGACAAACTGGTTAGCCACAGTGACTGTACATCACGAAAACATTCCTGTATAATTTTGACCCCCTTAAACTCCACTTTTATAAGTGAAACTGGGGATAAAATGGGTATACATTATTTCTGCTCAAAAATAGATTGTGGGTACTCGTTAGAACGGCCTCGGCGAGGCGGTTCTAACGAGTATCCAAAATCTATGTTTTTGAGCAGAAATATGAAAAATATCAGATTTTTTTTTATCTAAAAATTTTCAGGTTTTGGAGGTGAAATTTTATATACATTTGAATAGGCGTGGTTTTGTAATGATCTTTTGTTGGCAAAGTTGAACAGTCTCAATTTTTCCTCTTTAGGACAAAAAATTTTATAAAAATCTACGAAGCTTATAAAAATTGTTGAAACTATGATTTAAATTTAAAAGTATTTCTATTAATGTGACTTCAGGAAAGAAAATGCATAAACTAGTGAGAGCTAACATACACATAAACTGTTTGAAAATTCATGCTTTGATTAGAAGAATAAATTGCAAACTATTCTGATGTACAGTTGCGCAAGATGTATGCTTAAGATGAAAGTAATCATTTTCAAAGAAAGAGCACTCAGAGTTTGAATTTGTCGTCCACTTGTGGCCAAATACACAATAGCCCCTTGTGGCCAAATACACTATAGCCGAAACAAATCCTTAGTATATGCATGAACCAATATTAAAAGTGGAAAAGCCTTAAAGGAAAGAATTTACTCCCATGAGCCTTACATTGAGAAGGGAGGCAATGATATTTAGGTAAGAGTGATCTCCCTTGTAGTTGTAATAGTTAAAATGAGCCACAACGTCGCAAAACGTACCTTTGGACATGTGCGCGCAGCGAAGATTCAGATCAGCCTGCGCATTCGCACAGTCAGATCAGAATCTTCACTGAGCGCAATTTGGATAGCCAAGAACGTAAAGTTTCTTCATGCGGGTGCGCAGGCTGATTTTAGTCTACGTTGGGCGCATATGTGAGAAGGTACATGTTCTCACGTTGTGGCACAAACGTTTCTTATAATTATAAGGCACTCATATGTCAGAAGGTATGTGTTTTTTACGTTGTGGCACAAACGTTTCTTCAGCAACTCATATATCTTGATCCGGCCGCATGTGTTCATGAATTATTTCTTCATCAGAGATAATGTACATGTAATATCCCAGCGGGTACATGACGTTTATACAACGTCGCATTAACGTCGATGCAACGTCATGACGTTGCATCGACGTTCATTCGACGTTGTCTTAACGTTGCGTGCCCGCCAGGAATGATGTCCGTTTTCGTTTGACATGAAAAAAAAAAATGGGCAAAATCTTCAGTCAAACAGGCGAGAACGTCAAATGATGGTGATGTCATCCCGAACGGTGCCAGATAATCTTGACCTATTTTCTGACTCATTCAGGTAGACATATTACGAATAATAGTATCTGTGCCGCGTCAGGTGAAAAGATCTCTCAGAGAATAGGCAAATTTACATAGCTCCAGATAGGCACTTTTTTTTCAGTCAAAAATTTTTTGACATTTTTTTATTTCTCCATAAAGACATATGTTGTAGGTACTCATTAGAAGCGCCTCGGCGAGGCGCTTCTAATGAGTATCTACAACATATGTTTTTATGGAGAAATAAGAAAACTATTTTTCTGATACCCGCTCTTGTCTGGCTCTATGGGCAAAAGCAAACCCCGCACCCATGCTTCAGACAGATAACGCGTTTGGACGATATCTGCACTTTGTTTGTAAGAGTTTTACGGCCCAGTCAACACTATTAAGGTCATGTCGAGCGGGTCATTTAACCTACTTATACATTTAGCTGAGTAGGCTCAGTCATCAAAGCGATTAAGAGACAACTGCTCTTCTTGAATCATCAGAAGTGGGGGTGGGGGAAAGATGACTGTAGAAATGATTTCAAGAACAATCTCCACGAAAATTGTGCGGCCAAGCTGTGATTCGAACTTGCGACCTATGACTGCAGTCAATCGCGCAACCGAACGCACTGTGGCTGTTTATTTTTGCAATCAAACCTGTGTCGTAGTAATGCATAAAAATGACCGTTTTGCTTCTTTATTACCCGGACCTACCATGTTTAACCAAATTATTCAGTCAGACAGGCATGCATAAACCGTGTAGACCTACACTGGAGTTAAGGAGGAGTTTAGTTGTCCAAATATTAAGGAGAAGTATGGGCAAGCATAAAGTCCGAGTGATAAAGTTCCATTACGAAAACACGCCTGTTCAACAATAAAGAAAGCGTGGCGTTTCTAACGGGTACCCACAATCTGTTTTTGAGCATAAATAAGAAAAATAATGTATAACCCTGTAAACCCCAGTTTTACTATATAAAAGTGGGGTTTACAGGGGTCAAAATTATATAGGCATGTTTTTGTGATGCTCGGGAACTCGTATTATGACAAGTCAGGTCATTTATTCCCAATATAATTATTAATAACAAAATGGAATGATATTCTGATGCACACACTTATTATCACGAGAGCATAATAAAAAGTATTGTCAGGAGAATATACTAAAAGTATTTTCTGGAGAATATTATTTTAAGCTGGGATTCCAGTACTTAAGAAGTTCACACAGTCGACTCTCGTTATCTCGAATTCCAAGGGACTCTCTTAAATACTTCGAGATATCCGTTCCTCGACATATCAGATTTGCAGAATTGAGGAAAAATTAATCGAACAACCACATTTAACAAATGTATATTTAATTTGACTCCCGAAGTTAGAGATATATTGAAAATATTGTGGAAAAGAGGAGAAATTGCTCCTTAGGAGCAATTTCTCCTCTTTTCCACAATATTTTGTCACCTGTTATTAGATTTTCATGTTTAAGCAGGGACCGGATTTTCACTTTGAGATAAGCAGGTATTCGAGATAAGCGAGGTCGAGATAACGAGAGTCAACTGTATATGAAAACACAGGAGACAGAATAAAAGTTCAACAATTTTAATTAAAGTTCACCTTTTAGATTTCAATGTTCATATGAGATATGAATTCATATAAATAAACATGTAAATGGGCGACAAATTACAATATCTAAGCGTATAGGTTATATTATATTCAAATTATCATTAAGATTTTAGTTGGAAAGTCCAAACTATAAGAAATATGCATGCTGGTACTGAAGTGTATTGAAGCATTGAAGTATTTAGTTTCGTAGGTAATTCGTAGGTAATTCCTAACTAACTTATCTTTTTCCTCAAAACATTCATCATATTCAAAATATTTTTTAAAATCAGTAAGCCGTGCCCTCAGACAATCCAGGGAACAAAGACAGCAAGCCATGAAAGGACATATTTGCTAATGCAACAAATAATCATAAAAAATATCTATATCCCTTTTAACCCTTCTCTTACTAAACACGACATGCCCTGTCTTAGCAAACAGTGTAGATTCAGATCAGTTGGCTTCTGACGAAGCCAACTGATCTAGATCTGCACTGTTTGTCATTAAATATGTGATTTTCTATCAAAAACTCGGATCAAGTATTCTGATGGGCTGGAAATTAGAAATGGGCGTGGCATCTTAATTTATTCAGCATGAGAAGGGTTAAGTAGGAAATTAAAATGTTTGAGGTACACCTTTTAAAATCAAACTCATACCAGATATATATCGAATCTTGGGGAAATATGCTTAAATGCATGCGTTAGAAAAACTCATAGAACGCGGTCCGTTTCTTGCACGCCTGGAGAAAACTTGTGTGCCAGAAACTAATTGATTTTAAAAAGCAAGAGTAATTGGCCAAGGCCGAGTACTCAGTAAGTTTTCACTGGTTTGTGAGCATACACAGCTCTAGTGCACCAAACATGGTGTGGTATATTTGTAAAGAGTCGCCAAAATACTCAGGGTTTGCTCGACTAGCTGTCCGTCTATTAGGTAGTATGTTTAGTGGCACGAGACAGTATCATTGTCATAAATAAGGCATACAAAATAATGCTCAAGCAGAACATACACTTTTCCCCAGCTAGCATTCTTCATAAATCTACAGCGGGCCGTTATCGGCCCGTCAGCTACCCTGACGGGCTGATAAGGGCCCGTTATAGATTTATGCAGAATGCTTACTTGGTCTTCTGCATAAACACGGAACAATTCATGAATTAATGTGGACAAAAGTTAATTCATCGGTTTGGGTTGGAATTTTTCATTACTTCCATAACCGGTGCTTATAGACAGACAGTTAAATGGCCAATTTTCAGGCTGTCAGAATATTTTGTCAGAGGTACAAGACGTTATAGACTGTTTGAAAATATTTGTTATGTCGCTGTTAGACTAGTTCCTAGACCTTGATGTCATGTTTTATCGCTCCCTAAAATAAGCTGATTCAAATATATTTATGATACCTTGTATAGCCAGTCTCTAATAGTTGGTCCCTGATGTCTCCAATGTGAGTGGCTGCATCAAAGTGGTGAGGCCAGCTGTAAGCATTAGATGGTCCTTAATTCATTAAGTAAATTAATAATTATAATTCATTGATGAAAATAATATTAATATCCGATTAGTAGCTAGTCTAGTCGACAAACTGAATGGTATGTCAAACTGTCATTTCTGGAAAAAAATGAAAACTATCATCAATTTGTCGTCTGCTGAATTAGCCAGAGAGTGGTAAAGTTAATAAACGTGCCTATCATAAAGAGACGTCCTCATACAGACTACAATAAGAACATGATGATGCGTCATGAACTAGTTTATTCTGGTAACAAGATGATAGCAACATCAGGAAAAGTAGGTTTCATCGGTGACGTCATTACTGCCAGTTCCAGACACTTTTTTCCTGACTCATTTACCTGTATTTACAAGTGATGAGTAAGTCGATCAATCAACATAATCAATGCAACTTTGAACATCTTTTATTGTTTGTTTTCTTATTTTATTATCTTACACGGTTAATGTGACAATAGCTTTTCCATGATGCTGAAGCATCAAACAGGTATTGAAAAATATGGACCGTAACGGGAGAAAACGTACCTTATGGCATGTGCGTCCAACGAAGACTCAAATCAGAAGAAATGTTCATCATTGGCTATTCAAATTGTGCCTATTGAAGATTCTGATCAGACTGCGCGAATGCGCAGGCTGATCTGAATCTTCGCAGGGCACACACTTCCGAAGGTACGTTTTCTGACGTTGCGGCTCATATATTTGTCATAATGTGCATACAGTCATAGCAATCAACTGTGCCATTGACTTATTCAGATGACAATGGTTGTACATTGTCCAAGTACGATGATACTCCAAAGTACTTTATGGGAAGAAGAAGCAGATGGTTGATTCTTCTTTACAGAGATTGTATTTTTTTCCGGTGCGTGCTTGTAAATATCGGGGTAAATATAGTTCTTTTGCAGCAGAATTAATCTTTTTGTTTGTTTGTGTGTGTGTGTGTGTGTGTGTGTGTGTGTGTGTGTGTGTGTGTGTGTGTGTGTGTGTTGGGGGGGTGGGGCGGGGAAGGGGGGTTGGGGGGAGGGGAGGTGTGTTTCTTTGTGCGTGTGTGTTGGGGGTTGGGGAGGAGGGGTTGGGGGTTGCCATTAACATACCTAATAAATTGTTCCCTGATAAGTTGCTAACGCTGATAACGCTGAATTCTGCTTTCCTTATACACGCTGATGCTTATAAAAGGCGATTCAATAAACAAAACCTAAAAAAAACAACTTTTGAAGAAATAAGATTTTTATCCTACTGAGCACAATATCGGCGGACGAATATGAATACAAATAGTTAAACGCGCCAAATCCAGCGCTGGGTAAAAAGTGTAACCCGAGCCGCGGTCTAAATACCAAAAAGGACCGAAAAGGAGCTATCGGCTATCGAACAGGACGTTTATTTATGGTCATCACGAAAACACACCTATATAATTTTGACCCCCTTAAACCCCACTTTTATATAGTAAAACTGGGGTATACAGGCGGTTCTAACGAGTACCCACAACCTATGTTTTGAGCAGAAAAGTATCTGATTTTTTTTTTTTAAATCTAAAATGTTTCCTTTTTGGCTGTAAAAGTTTCAATATATTTGAATAGGCGTGTTTTCGTAATGCTTTGTTTTATTTCAGCGTTAATCCCAATCAGTTCTAGAGGCCTATAGAATTTCAGGTAGCCGTCCCTTACAGCACTCTTTGTGCTTTGATTTGTTTCAATTGTTCCAATCAACTCATAAGGGTCATGTTAGGCGCGGTCAGTCTACCTGTCCACACTTTTCCTAGGCAGACTTAGTCCTCTTTAGATTTATTTATACAATGTTTAAAGATTAGCTATAATAGCTGGTCTACCTTATGGTTTCCTGTTAAAACTAAAAATACAAATAATAATAATAAAAAAGAAACATTCACCGTATCTACACGTATGTACAGTAAGAATTAAGATAAATCATGATGAAATTGAGAAATCTTAAAATTGGGACTACTGATAAACAATTCCAACTTAAAATTGAAAATGTCTTAGAGAAGACCGGGTAAACTAAATATAGAGTAAGTTTGGAATATGTATCTGATGTCGAACCATTAAAATATCTCAAATGGTATATAAAAGTATGTCACAATTTTAAAATGCACAATTTAAAAGTCGGACAAGCGATATATAATTCAGAACAGAGAGCAAGGCTATCACAGCATTCATCTTAAAATAATGTCTACTCTGCAACTCTGCTTGAAGATGCAATATGGATAACAAGGCAATATTACACACAAACGGAGCACGGTGAATGAACCACTTCCTCACGCAACACCGCCCATCCCTCGATCCGCGGTTGAAGGGACTCCAAAGTGTGCAGTATCGATTACCGACACCTACATCATCGAACAGATGCACATTTGTCAAAGATAAAAAAGAACACAAAAATGCTGCCATTTCCTCTAAGCGGTTAACCAGTACATGTGCACATTCTATCGACAGAAACTGACAACTGCCCTTCTTGAATCAGCGGAGGGGAGAGAATGACCGTAGAAAAGATTTCATGATCAATCTCCGCGAAAGAAAGTTGCCAGGCCCTGCGGGGATCGAACCCGCAACCTACTGACCACCAGTCGGACGCACATCCGACTGAACCCCGAGGCCGGCAGTACTTCGATTATAAAGATTTATGAGACTGGAAGGGACATGGGTTTATTAGAGACGGTACGAGGAATGCCCTGGAATATTCTTTTCTTTTTGAAATGGCTCATCCCAATGATTTACTTGGAAGTTTTCGGTCAATTTTCTTTGATTGTGGAATTCTGGTTTCTATGGTGATACTGAAAAGGAATTACTTTGTGCACGATCTCCAAAAATAATTCATTTTCATGACAGCGCTCCTCTTCGCTAAATGACCATCGAGAATGTCTGCTTTATAAAACATAGATTAATAATTTCTCAGGCCACGCGCAGGTGGTATAAGAAGACATAATACGAACAAACAGAAGTTAACAAAGTACGCAGACATGAACTACAGGCTGGCTTCAGTCGTTTCTGCAATTGTTTTTTTTTTTTGTCATTCTTTATCACTTCCTGTAGCTGTATTTGTCTCTTTAATCCCATTTCACTGTTTCATTGTTTTACTGCAGAAATCTATATCTATTTTTTCCACTATGGAACATAACTTATCAAATCATTATAAGCTGTACTAGATTGTATATCTTTGAAAAGAAAAGAGAAAATGATAGAAAAGATAGAGTCTTGAGACAAACTAACATGAAAAAAGGTAACAAAATATGCACGCACGCGCGCGCGCGCGCGCGCGCGCGCGCACACACACACACACACACACACACACACACACACACACACACACACACACACACACACACACACAGAGGGAAAAGCCATTGTTTTGAAAAATTGTTCATTATAATTCAAACAACAGTTACACACACACACACACAGAGGGAAAAGCCATTGTTTTGAAAAATTGTTCATTATAATTTAAACAACAGTTCTGAAAGTTTCTTTCAGTGTTACAAATTTTTAGACGAGAATAAATCTTTCAGTTTTAACATTTTGAATCATCTATAAAAAATAATGTTCTGTTCTGAACTGCCATAAAGCGGGAAAAATGGATATTGATACTCTATTGTGATTCAGAAATAACATCATTTCACATTACTATAAAATCATCCTGTCTTTTCTGAGCTTCTGAAACGGACCTTTCCATCTTTGAATTCGGAAACTAGACTGGCTCCAGTCTCCAGTGAATATATTTATACCCCCAGCATACGAAGTATGCAATGGGGGTATATAGTTTTTGTCTTTTCTGTGTGTCTGTCAGTCTGTCTGTTAACATTTATTTTGTGTCAAAGATATCTCAGGAACTACTTTACACCTTTATGCACTACACATGTATTATGAAAACAGGCGCTTCAGGGCCAGGTTTATTAGAGTTATATCCCTTTTTTATATTTCGTTATTTTGATATGCATTTATTTTGTGTCAATTTTGTGTCGAGATATCTCAGGAACTACTTTACCTAGAAACTTGAAATTTTGTACACATGACAAGTATGACTAGTTGTATTGTGGGAAAGAAAATAAGGGCCATGGGGCCAGGTCCCTTAGAGTTATTTTCCTTTGTTGTTCTTGCTATTAAATTTTGTATTTTTCTTAATAATTTCTATACCCGTTTTCAGATTTTAATGAAATTTATTTTACACATACACCTTTATGCACTACACATGTATTATGAAAACAGGGGCTTCAGGGCCAGGTTTATTAGAGTTATATCCCTTTTTTATATTTCGTTATTTTGATATGGATTTATTTTGTGTCAATTTTGTGTCAAAGCTATCTCAGGAACTACTTTACCTAGAAACTTGAAATTTTGTACACATAACAGGTATGACTAGTTGTATTGTGGGAAAGAAAATAAGGGCCATGGGGCCAGGTCCCTTAGTTATTTCCCTTTGTTGTTCTTGCTATAAAATTATGTATTTTTCTTAATAATTTCTATACCCGTTTTCAGATTTTAATGAAATTTATTTTACAAAGAAAGAGTAAGTGGACATGCTTGCAAAGAAAATATTTATACCCCCGGCATACGAATTATGAAATGGGGGTATATAGTTATACCCCCGGCATACGAAGTATGCAATGGGGGTATATAGTTTTTGTCTTTTCTGTGTGTCTGCGTGTCAGTCAGTCTATCTGTTAACATTTATTTTGTGTCAAAGTTATCTCAGGAACTACTTTACCTAGAAACTTGAAATTTTGTACACATGACAAGTATGACTAGTTGTATTGTGGGAAAGAAAATAAGGGCCATGGGGCCAGGTCCCTTAGAGTTATTTCCCTTTGTTGTTCTGGCTATACTGATGGCCATGGCCGGGGGGTATTAGTGAGCATATTTTTTTTCTTTATAATCCTGTTCAATGATCCACTTGAATAACACTAAAATAATATCATGACTATAAAGGCTGGTCACTAGTGACCAGCCTTTAAAGTCATGTTATTATTTTGGTTTTTATTTAGTGGATTATCAAACAGGATTATTTGAAAAATATTTAGTCACTGGAGACCGGAACCAGTCTATTCGGACACATGTATTATTGCAATTAGTGGTTTCAACTAAACTCCAGAACATAATATGACAAACAGTGTAGATCCTGAGACGTTACAAGCCGTCTCATCTGGTTCTACACTACTTTCAAAGGCATGTGTTTTTGTTTGCTCTGCAGGGTTGAGATCGTTAAATCAAGCTGAGTTTTACGAGAGTTGCTCTTCTAGCATAGTGTTCAAATCCGCTCCAGAGATATGCGCCGCAACGTCGGAAACGTACCTTCTGACATGTGCGCCCAACGAAGACTTAAATCAGTATGCGCGTCCGCGCAGTCTGATCAGAGTATTCGTTGTCCGTACGAGGAACTTTTGCATCCTTGGTTATCCAAAATGCGCCCAGTGAAGATTCTGATCAGACTGCGCGAATGCGCAGGCTGATCTGCATCTTCGCTGGGCGCACTTGTCCAGAGGTACATTTTCTGACATTGCGGTTCGTATGTATAATTTTATTCATTGCACAGTCAAATTGCTGACACATGCAATAATTGCTTTTTGTTATCTTCTCCGAATATAAGACATTGTGCCATCTGGAAACGATCAGAACCAAGGAGAAGTTAAAAGCTCTCAAGGTTATTGAGACGCTTGTACAAATTTAGAGGTAGTAGCTTCTGCAGCTTCTGGCAGCGTCTATGTAAACATGACCTGGAAATAAGGTCATACTCATAACAACATAAGTGTACCATAGTTACTCGGCTACAAAACTACATAAGACACAAAATGCTAAATTTTGACCGCATGAACTAATATAGACTGGCATATGCCCAAGAGATAAAAGAATAAGAAATACTCTACTATGTCCACCAAAATAATAAGACATTGCTTCTCCGTTACCATTTCTCGCCCAATTTGAGCTTTACAGGAAAACATTACGAGAAATTCTGTGAAAGAAAGAAAATATCCTATTTCTAGAGAAACAGATTTATTGAATGGACTGTTGCCAGTATAGTTCTAAAATTATTCAGGCAAACCAAAAGAATTAATCGGGCAAATAATAATAATAATAATAATAATAATAATAATAATAATAATAATAATAATAATAATAATAAAATTATCATCATCATCATCATCTTCAACATCATCATCGTCGTCAAACAGAGAAAAAACAATGAACTGCAAATAGAGACGAAGTCTGTCTCCAGACTCTATCTTTTCTATCATTTTTTTCTTTTCAAAGGTATAAAATCTAGTACAGCTTATAATTATTTGATAAGTTATGTTCCTTGTAGTAAAACAGTGAAATGGGATTAAAGAGACAATACAGCTACAAGAAGTGATAAAGAATGACAAAAGAACAACAACAAAAAGAAAAACAAAACAAAAAAACAACAACAAAAAACAAAAACAAAAAAACAAAACAAAAAAAAAACAAACAAACAAACAAACAAACAAAAAAACACACAAAAAAAACAAAACAAAAAAAAACAACAAAACAACAACAACAACAACAAAACAAAAAACAAGTAAAGAAACGACTGGAGCCAGTCTAATAGAGACGTTAACATTTGAGTTCACAAAATCATATGAGCTTTCCAGAATAGTTTTTGTTTTATTCTCAACTTAGCATCCCAAAGGGAACTAACCAAACAATTTAGATCCAGAGGATATGGCGTCTGATTAAGATAAACACTGTTGGTTTTAAACGAAGTTCTATAAAAAATAAAAATAAAACAAAAATAAAATACATCAGAATCCTTCTCAATCCTTAAGACGCTGAGCAAATTTGTAGCAGACGACATTCTTAAGTTTTTATTAATATTTTCATAGAAAATAAGACTGCATTGCCTATAAATCGTCTGCAAGGCATCTTGAAATGTTCAAGCTTTATTTTCTCTGAAAAATAATAAATATAATATATTCGGCCGCATCACACACCAACGAACTGATTAAAGCCCGAAGACTTTACAACCACCGTGAGAGTTTGGAATCAACTTCCTGTCCGGAAGCTGTTCAACCTGATTCCGTGAGTAATAAACAGACGTAAATCAGTTATTCCTTATGGAAAACAGGTAAACACAAATTTTGCACACACACATATGAGCAAATTACAGTTTTTTTTTTAACTCTTTCGGTGCCAAATTTCAGACGACACTTGTCTGCTTTTTTATTTTAACAAACTGTCGTTTGGAAAGACATTTATATGTAAAGTTGAAAGACTGAATGTCAAACAGCGTAGATCCAGCCGTCAATGAGCCGTCTCATCTGGATTTATGCTGTTTGAAAAAGCCTATTAGTATCGCCTGTGGCACTGAAAGAGTTAAACAATGACTAACCGAGTCCACTTATGTCGTTGTGGTGACATTGAAAAGTTCTCTTTATTTCTTATTATGGTGTCGTTATAACCAAATTAACATCTGTTATTGATGCACATTTTACAAAGACATTACTCTCAGCCCGCTACATTTTGTCACTGTCCGAAGAAATAAATGAAATAATATTTGAAAAGTTCAAAATACATGTACATCATTGAAAGAAAATGATTTAACTAAAAAAATATACAATTTCCTGACATAGCTGTAGCTGGTACATATTCACCTAAATATTACACCCGTCCTCTCTCCTTTTGTTTTTTTTGTGTTACTCTCTCTCTCTCTCTCTCTCTCACACACACACACACACACACACACACACACACACACACACACACACCGATGCGATACTTCATTCGAGTCCTATACCGACCTACCGTTTCTCGACAAATGTTTGCTGCTCTTCTCTTTTTGTTGTTGTATTTTTGTTACAAATAATGGTGATGTTACAGTAAAACTTCAAGGACTCGAACACCGCATCAAGAAAACATGCCTATATAATATTGACCCCATAAAACCCCACTTTTATATAGTAAAACTAATTATTTTTCTTATTTCTGCTCAAAAACATAATTTGTGGGTACTCGTTAAAACCGCCTAACGAGTACCCACAATCTATGCTTTGAGCAGAAATATGAAACATATCAGAGTTTTTTTTATTTGAAAATTTTCAGGTTTTAGAGGTAAAATTTTCTATATATTTGAACAGGCACGTTTTTTAATGGATGGCTCGTTTATCGTGGCTGATTCGAACTTATTGACCAGACCCTGGGAAATTCTTCCGATAGCTCAAGAAAAAATATTTAGGGATATTTACTCGTAGGTAAATTTTCTTATTTTATCATGAAAATGCATGTTGTATGTACTCATTCTAATGAGTGCACTCAATATACAATTATTTTATAGAAGATTAAAAAAATATCTAAAAAGATATCAATAAATTATTCCCATTGGCCTTCTGACCTGGCGCTATGATTAACCCTCTCTCCGTGGCTCCAACTATTCATGTCTTGAACAAATACCCATGGTCACATGCCGTTGGGGTTCGACTGTACATAAACTTTATTCGCATTTGTAGCCAGTTTGATCATGTTGGTTGCGCCTAAAGACAGCTCTTATAATGTTTACCTGTAAGATGCTTTCTTGTATCAAAGCTAGCATTGTAGTCACCGCCTTCAACAGCTGCCCACGCGCTGGCTTTCAGTTTTTCTGTCTGTATGTGATATTTTTGTATTGTGGTTTTTATGCTTTAAGCTTATTATTAGATATCATTTCGAATTAATGTCGCAACCCAAGGCGAAATGTTGGATCCTGAAAAAGTGTTTAACTCCTCTGTTTTTTTTTTAAGCAAGTTTTAAGGCCACCTTCTGATATTGTTTATTCCTGATTTTGTGGCCTATGGTTGCTGAGTTATGTTTGTCTCTTGTTCTTGTGTTTAATCTGTCTTATCAGGCTGCTAATCAGGCAAATATGGAACTGATCGCCTTGCTAATCCTTTACTTATATATAGGCAGTACATGTGCTTATTTTTTTCCCTCTTCCTCTTGATGTCACAGTTAGAATTGGATCCTTGATTGTGGCGATCCCTGAAATTCTTCATTGATTTTTAGGTAGATTATTTGCAATCGAGCCATAGTATACAAACGCCAAAATTTCCTTACGCTAGTTGTCCACGTGATAATCATCGACCAATGTAAAAAAAAACGCACGTTGGAAGAAATCCAGGTAACGGTTATTTATAGCCGCGCTGACGTCTGAGCGCTGTTGATAGAGGGTTATCTTTAAAAACTGGACTGGGACATTCGGGACATTGGCAAACAGTGCAGACCCAGATCAGACACCACAGAACGCCACGCCTAATCAGATTCTGTATTGTTTGCTTAAATTATAGAAATATAAGGATTAAATGAAACAGTATTATGTCCCCGTATAGGACCATTTTGCAAGCCTACACTCAGAGACAATCGACCCACCAGTGCTGTCAGTGCTTTGGTTCATATACTGCTGTTCTTAATGCCAACCTGTATTGTGTGTTGTTATCTTCATTATTATTAAGTTGATTCACATATTCCATTGCTTCGAAAGCTGCGGCCTAAACCTGATGTTGGGTCGGGCGCATATCTAGCATATCTAGCAGTCTAGCAGTCTATTCTGACCTTGCAACTGTTCACTAAAGAACTAGCACTCCACTGAATGGTGATCAGTTCAGTCTTTTCTGACCAGGCAGCTGTTCACGAAAGATCTAGCAGTCCATTGAATGGTGATCATGTCAATATATTCTGACCTTGCAACTGTTCACTAAAAATCTAACAGTCCACTGAATGGTGATCATGTTAATATATTCTGACCTTACAACTATTCACTTATAAGATCAAGCAATCCACTAAATGGTGATCATTTCAATCTATTCTGATCTTGCAACTGTTCAATAAAGATCAAGCAATCCACTAAATGATGATCATTTCAATCTATTCTGACCTTGCAACTGTTCACTAAAGATCTAGCAGTCCAGTAAATGGTGATAATCTTAATCTTTTCTGACCTTGCAATGTTCACTAAAGATCTAACAGTCCACTAAATGGTGATAATTTTAATCTATTCTGACCTTGCAAATGTTTACTAAAGATCTAGCGGTCCACTAAACGGTGATCTTTTTAATCTATTCTGACCTTTCAAATGTTCACTAAAGATCTAGCAGTCCACAAACTGGTGATCATTTTAATCTATTCTGACATTGCAAATATTCACTAAAGATCTAGCAGTCCACTAAATGGTGATCATTTTAATCTATTCTGACCTTGCAAATGTTCGCTAAAGATCTAGCAGTCCACTAAATGGTGATAATTTTAATCTATTCTCACCTTGCAAATGTTCACTAAAGACCTAGCAGTCCACTAAATGGTGATAATTTTAATCTATTCTGACCTTGCAAATGTTCACTAAAGATGTAGGGTCAACTAAACGGTGATCATTTCAAACTCTTTCTGAGTCTGGCCCTGCAAATATTCACTGAAGATCCAACAGTCCACTGAATGGTGATCATTTCAAGTTCTTCCGAGTCTAATCCTGCAAATATTCACTGAAGAGCCAGAGGAAGAGCTCATCAGCAAGTCGTCTGGAATCTGATCCTGCCGCTGTTCACAGGTTTCCGAGGACTGTCCATGATTGAGATGAAAAAGACAACACAAAACAGCAGTTTATCGTAAACAGAAAGAACAAACAAAAAGGAATTGCAGTAGAAATACCACCTTGTAACCGTCAACAGAAAACTTCTGGAGTTTTATTTTGGTTCGATGGGCTTGTTACAATAAATCATATTTTCTGGAAAACAATAAAAAACATCAGTTTGTAGTCTAACGAATTTGCCCAGAGAGTGTTGAAAGTTAGTGAAGCAGCAGGTAAAATGCAAGATTATGATTCATTAATTACGAAAAGGTTGGAAAATAAGAACAGTTATTGAAAAAAACAAAACAAAAAAAAAAAACAAAAAAAACAAAAAAACAAAACAAAAAAACAACAACAAAAAAACAAAACAAAAAAACAAAACAAAAACAAAAAAAAAACAACAACGGAATATCGGGTCACATTTTCTCTTAGTGATTAAGATCAAAAGTGACAGTATGGGTGGCAGCAGTAGAACACTGAAATTTAAACACATCATGCCATCTCTAAATGTTTAAGATCAAAATACAAAACTTACTTACAGTAAGGACGGTGGTATGTGAAAAGAAGTGAGGAAATCTTGACATCACTTCATGGCTAAGATCAACAGTGCCCAATTCAACCTACTAATATAGAAGACAGAATTTGTAGCACTGAAAGTTGGGCATGCTGACATCTATTTCACCATTAACAGCGCACACTCCAACTTGACAGTAAGGATGGAAACGTATGAATCATTGAAAGTGGACTAAACTCAACAAGATCAACAGCAGTGAATATTTGCAGAATCAGACTCAGAAGAACTTGAAATAATCTCCATTCAGTGGACTCCTAGATCATTAGCGAATATTTGCAGGACTACATTCAGACGAACTCGAAATGATCGCCATTCAGGGGTCTGCTAGATTTTTAGCGAATATTTGCAGGATCAGACTCAGAAGAGCTTGAAATGATCACCATTTAGTTGACTGCTAGATCTACAGCGAATATTTGCAGGATCAGACTCAGAAGAGCTTGAAATGATCACCATTTAGTTGATTACCAGATCTACAGCGAATATTTACAGGATCAGACTCAGAATAGTTTGAAATGATCACCATTTAGTGGGCTGATAGATCTACAGAGAATATCTGCAGGAACAGACTCAGAAGAGCTTGAAATGATCACCATTTACTGGGCTGCTAGATCTACAGCGAATAGTTGCAGGATCAGACTCAGAATAGTTTGAAATGATCACCATTTAGTGGACTGATAGATCTACAGAGAATATCTGCAGGATCAGACTCAGAAGAGCTTGAAATGATCACCATTTAGTTGACGGCTAGATCTACAGTGAATATTTGCAGGATCAGAAAAGTTTGAAATGATCACCATTTAGTGGACTGCTAGATCTACAGCGAATATTTGCAGGATCCTCGAGGCAGGATCAGACTCAGAAGAGCTTGCAATGATCTCCACTAGTTGACTGCTGTATCTTAAGTGAATATTTGCAGGATCAATCTCAGAATAGCTTGAAATGATCAACATTTAGTAGAAGTCTGGATCTTTACTGAATAGTTGAAGGATCAGACTCAGAGTAACTTGAAAGTATCACCATTCATTGAACTGCTGGATCTTCAGTTAATCGTTGAAGGATCAGACTCAGAATAGCTTGAAATTAATCACCACTTAGTGGACTGCTACATCCTCAGTTAATAGGTGAAGGATCAGACTCAGAATAACTTGCAATGATCACTACTCAGTGAACTGCTAAATCTTCAGTTAATAGTTGCAGAATCAGAAGAGCTTGAAATGATCATCATTTAGTGGACTGTCAAATCTTCAATTAATAGTTGACGGATCAAACTCAGAAGAGTTTGAAATAAATACCCCTCACTGGACTGTTAGATCTTTAGTTAATAGTTGAAGGATCCGACTCAGAAGAGCTTGAAATGATCACCATTCAGTGAGTGGACTGCTAGATCTTCAGTTAATAGATGCAGGGTCAGACAGAAGAACTTGAAATGATCACCGTTCAGTCGACATTCTTTCGCCAAAAACTGACAACTGCCCTTCTTGAATCAGCGGAAGGGAGAGAATGACTGAATTCATGTTTGTATTAAATCGACGTTTGCTTATGTATATGCATTTAGGTTAGAGACTATTGCTGAATTTTCCTTATATATTACATGTATTAACAGTTCTGAATATGTTCTGAGACGACAGATTTTTTTATTTTACGTCTAGAGAATAGACACTAGGTTCATGCCTGAGAGCAGTCCCTTTGAAAAGTCCAAAACTAGAAAGAATGTAATAGGTTATGTGATATGTAAGAAGTTTCCGTATCTTTCCGTGCCCAGAGAGAGAGAGAGAGAGAGAGAGAGAGAGAGAGAGAGAGAGAGAGAGAGATATTGCTGGTCTCGTGTTTACGTTGGCAGTAGGGATGGTAACTTTCTATATGCTGATATATAAGGATGTGCTAAGATACTAGGATGGTATGGATTCTTTGGACTCAGATTATAAATATGGGTGCCAGTTTTCGAATTAAGTCATAATGATGGGATTTTAGAACTACGGGCGAGGGTTGTGACCACATAAAATCGATTTAAGCTCCCCAGCCCCCCCCACCCCCCCCACCCCCCCACACACACAAAGTAAGTTTTTACTGATCGTTCCAAGGCGGTGCTTCTGCTGTGGTTTACTATATATGTCATTGTATGTCTTTGCATGTATGTCCTGTTGAAATTTTTGTTTTGGATAGCCGTTTGGCCAATATTTTGGGAAAGAAACTGTCCTTTTGGCTTTCTGCTTGTAGTGTTTTGGTTAAGGTGCCGTTGCTTTAAGTGCGTCCTTCTTTCCCTTTGGTGTCTTGGAATGGGAGGTGTTAGGTAATTGTATCGATTCCTGATCAATGCCTTCCTTTTTTATAAGAAATAATTTTAATGAGTTTTATAATTTGTGACGCTGGTTGTAAGCTGTGCACTGTATTTTTTTTATGTTTCGTAGACAACCTCTGAAAATAGATTTATCAGATGTGGCGATTTTCACTAATTTCTCTATTAAAATATTATTGTGATAGTGTAAAAAAAACGTATGTGTAAACATTGGTCAAATAATTGAAAACATTGTTAAAGGGATGGGTCTTATTTTGCTTATATACCTGTGGCGCACCCTATTCCAAACACCTGATATTTTACACCCCGCTCCCCGCCGCTCCCCACCCCACAGGGTTCCATCTATTGTAATGCGAACAGGACTGAATAAAAGCAACTTTTAAAGACTTATTTATTGTAGAATTTAGTTATTTTATCTGGGTCAATAGATATTTTCAAGTAATAAGGCCAAGCGTATTTCCTTTCACCACTAAATCGTAGAAAAACGACACCGAACGTACGTCCGATGAATGATGTAAAAAGATAATGAATTTTACAGTAGTTCGGTCTTCAAAATTTCATTTTCTGTTAAAAGATCCGAACCATCAATTAACAGCTAATTATTTTTACTTCCTGTTAATCACGTGATCGACAGCCACCGACTTCAATCAATATTAAAATAAATTAGAGCACTTAATTAATTCTTTTAGAATCGAAGGAAATAAACGGACCGCAATGTCAGAAAACGTACCTTCGGACATGTGCGCCCAGCGAAGATTCAGATCAGCCTGCGCAAATGCGCAGGCTGATCTGAATCTTCACTGAGCGCATTTTAGATAGCCAAGGATGTAACTTTTCTTCACGTGGACAACGAAGACTCTGATCAGACTGCGCAGATGTCAAAGCTGATTTGAGTCTTCGTTGGGCACACATGTCAGAAGGTACGTTTCCTCACATTGCGGTTCAATAACCGTGGAAGCCATGATGAAAAAACAAACAATCTATTTCCTGACAGTTTTTACATAATATCTTTAGCTGATTGAATGTGAAAGATTTATTAATAAATAGAGTGGAATAGGTATTTAAACATGAAATGTTATTAAGAACATAAATGAGCTACCTGTTACCTTTTATGGCCTTTCAACGATATAGACGCCCAGACGAAAGTTATATAACCAGCACATTCCATTAAGATTTTGTGTAAATGTTTGTTTTTTTTGTTCCATCTTAAACCAAGAAACCCAAAATGCCTATTTCCTCGCCTTAGGCAAGGCTAACATGAGCATATTTCCCAGTTCCAAGACTGGGTCGTACATTTTGCTATCTTTGACTACCATTCAAGTGCCAGTAACAACAGCAGACAACATTTGGATTTTTTTTCTGTCATTATTTTTACGAAAAAATAAGGTTTATCAGTTCATGTGAATCGTCTTCTAGGAGGACGATTCACATGAAATGACAAGCCGTCATTTAATAATAATAATAATAATAATAATAAAATAATAATGACAATTAAATAATAATAATAATAATAATAATAATAATAATAATAATAATAATAATAGAATACTCCTTGCTACAATTTTGCTTGGCGCTTTATCGGTTAAATTTCTAACTTATATGAATATGCATAAGTAAAGACGTGTGGAACTTTTTTCTGAAGAATAATTGCTTGTAAATTCAATCTTTGGCATTGTTTTTTTTAAAAAAAAATAATAATGCATTTTAACGGCAATTTTCCCAATTATGAGTACCTGTTGTTCAGTAGTTGACGATAAAAGTACAGGCGGACAGCGAAAACTGATCAGACTTCGCTGGACGCACATGACAAACGCTTCGTTTTCTCACATTGCATTTCAGTTCATCCGTCCATCAACGAAGGAAACGACATTTAACCCATATATGCCGAGTGGATTCTTCTATCTTAACTCTTTGGACCGGTCAATTTCCAGTAAAAGAGGTATCTGGTTAGTTTTTATTATTACCATTTTTTAATGAAATGCATGCACTTAAATGCAAACAGTGTAGACCCTGATCAGACGCCGCGTTCTGCGGCGTCTGATCTGGGTCTACACTGTTTGCCAATGTCCCTTTTATGGGATGCTAGGCTTAAATGGGTCAAGCAGGATATTATTACATATCGACCTCTACACGTCCTTTCCAAACCCACTTGAAATTTAACGCATTTGCAAACCCTAGAATGCGTTAAATTTTAAGTAGTTTGGAAAAGGGGCTGGATGGCGGTGTGGATAGTGTTAAGATGTGATGCTTAACTTTTGTCCGAATGTATATATTTTTTGTATAGCAATTATGTTTTGTGAGTGTGTGCAGAGGTCGATATGTAATAATCTCATTTTCCGATAGACTGGCTCCAGTCTCCAGTGACTAAATATTTATTCTTATAATCCTGTTTGATAATCCAATAAAATAAAACCAAAATAATATCATGACTATAAAGGCTGGTCACCAAAATAATATCATGACTATAAAGTGTGACCAGCCTTTATAGTCTTGGTATTATTTTGTTTTTATTTTAGTGGATTATCAAACAGGTTTATAAGAAATATAGTCACTGGAGACTCGAGCTAGTCTGCTTTCCCGCTTGACCGCTTAAATGTCGTTTTCTTCATTGATGGACGGAAAGATTAAAAAGCAACATGAGAAAATGCACTGTATGTCATGAGCGCCCAGCGCGGACTCTGATTAGCCTGTGCATCCGAACAGGCTGATCAGAGTGTTCGCTGTCCGCCTGATGAAGCCTTGGACGGTTGGCTCTTCAAGAAATGCAACCCGAGCAAAGAATCTGGTCTGACTGCGCAGTCTTCGCTGGATACACGTCTGAAGGTGTGTTTCCGCACACTGCGGCTCAGTTTGTTTTAACTCTTTCGGTGCCAAATTTTCGACGACATTTGTCATCTTCTTTTTTATTTTAACAAATCATCGCTTGGAAAGACGTTTAAATGTAAAGTTGAAAGACTGAATTTCAAACAGCGTAGATCCAGATGAGACGGCTCAATGAGCCGTCTCATCTGGATCTATGCTGTTTGCAAAAGTCTATTATTATCGCCTGTAGGAGTAAAAGTTAAACGTCACTTCCATTGCCTCATTTGGTAAATCTATTACCGTAATTACGCTAAATAATGGGACACCTAAACTCCTTACGAATAAGTCTTAGTAATTTTGACGAATGCCAGTCTATTTAGAATGATGCTAAGTCTTGAAGAAAAGATGAGTCAATGGAAGAAACATAAACGCAGCATAACAGTAGTACAGTCGTCTGCTTGAGTAATGCTTCTTGATAGATATTATGCCTTGATAGTTTTCAAATAACTTCTGTAGAGGCTGTTTATTTCACCAAAAGACTGTTGGATGATTGCTGTATTAAAATTGCGTAATTATCAATAACAAATGCACCATTTATAAACAAGAGAAAACATATACCTTTATTTCTTCACATGTTCATCGCTACAGTCAGAGAGTGGCCAAACTACTTTACGTTGTAGTCCTTTTGTTATTTTCGAATAACGTCAACTAAACCTAACACTGATGATGTCTACGTGACAGACAGTAACGTTATTCAATGGCTTGAAAATGGTTGATTGTATAAAAGTACATAGACAAATATAGAAAATTATAGTGTTTTTAATGAACATACAACTCTGAATGGATGGAATATGAAAGCCGATATGATAAGTGTATGATTGTTCGAATTACATAAATACTTGACAAATAGTTTTGGATCAATGTACGAAATATGTAAATTAAAATTACAAAATATATTTACCCATTTTAGACTAAATAAACTACCCCACCACTATATATTGGATGACCCGATTTCCATTTTAGGTATATCAGGCTTTGTGAATGAGATATTCCTTGAGCAAAAATGGATTGGAGACCCTGATCAGGCGCCACATTCTGCAGCGTCTAATCTGTGTCTGCACTGTTTTCCAATTACCTTTTTAGGAGTCTCCAGACTAAAATGGATTAACCCGCAAAAGTATGCTGCCATATCAGGGTATGTGAGCCGCGAAACGATAGGGACTATCTTTATGCACACATATTTTTCATTACGAAAATACGCCTATTCAAATATACAGAAAATTTCACCTCCAAAAACTGAAAATTTTCAGGTAAAAAACTCTGATATTTTCATATATCTGCTTAAAACATAGATTGTGGGTACTCGTTAGAACCGCCTCGCCGAGGCGGTTCTAACCAGTACCCACAATCTATGTTTTGAGCAGAAATAAGAAAAATAATGTATACCCCTGTAAACCCCAGTTTTACTATATAAAAGTGGGGTTTAAGGGGGTCAACATTATATAGGAGTGTTTTCGTGATGCTTGACCTTTTGGCTATGCGAACAGTGATTGCCCACATCAGCAACTATATCCGTATGTCCGATCAGTTTGGCCTAGAGTATTTTCAGATTAGTGATGCAGTCCAACAATTAACAAGCAATTTTCGAAGGCCTTATTAAACAGCGCGGATTCGCAGTATTAAGTAAAGCAGATATATGCTTCAAATCCACACCTATCGATCAAGGTAACAGATTCTATGTGCATGTTTTTTTTTTTTTTTTTTTTTTTTTTTTTTTGTCATTTTAGACGCTAAATGTGGTTGGTTTATGTGAAATAAACGTCAAAAAGATTGCCTTTGGAAACAAAGAACACACTACAGATTAGAAACACAACGCCTGGGGCCATTGACTATCCATGAAGCGGCCAGCGAAGACTGGTCATACTGACTTTCACCCGGCTTAACCCATTTATGCAGAAAGATCTCTTATACCTGAGGTTTTTAGACAGGTCTATTCCTAAAAGAAGAGGCGTCTGGTTAGTTTTTATTATTGCCATGTTTTATAGAAATTTCTTTATTCAATGCAAACAGTATAGACCCTGATCAGACGCCGCGTTCTGCGGCGTCTGATCTGGGTCTAGACTATTTGCCAATGTTCCATTTATGGGACGCCAGGCATAAATGAGTTAAGCGGACCTCTATTTTCCAAGAAACCAGAATGGGCTCAATGATACTAAGGAAAATAAAAGTGAAAACGCACTATGGTGTATGGTGAAGTACAAGGAGACTTTGTACGGCCGCCATACGGTACTCAACACCAGCTACAGTGCAGGCAAATAAAATATATAAAGGTGGCCCTTGGATAACACATAAAAGAGTAATAATCGGAATCTCAGTTTTTATTGGGACTCCGCATATGACAGCTTTGTAATTTGCAGGGCTCACTGAGTCCATCCCCTGATTGATTTAACCAGTCGGTGGTGGCATAACATCCAAGTTATGATAAGTTATAACATTCTTTAAATTGTTCCAGCAATTCGGAGTTTCCTCTACGAGGTTTTTTTCTATGCATCTTTTGAATTTATAAACCAGATCACAATGTAATTCGGTGCCAGACAGCGTATACGGCCCTGCAAACTACAGTCAGAGGCTAAAGGTAATTTCACAAAAAATATTTTCTCATAGTCTTTGATGCAGTTTAATTTTACAAGATACTTAAAATTGTGTAACACCGTAAAGAAAATACTGATGTTCTGTAATGATTGGAAAGGTAAATGATGCATGCCCAAAATATATGACTTTGATAAATTTCGGATTTCTGTCTTCTCAGATACAACAATTAAAATTAAGAGGAAATTTAAAAAAAATGCAGATTTCCATTGACGTCACTGTTGATGTCGCTCAAAAACTGCCCAAAATGTCTTACACAAAATTTAATTCTTTGTCTCTCAAGTTTGCATAGAGAAAATTCAATGAGAATCACAATGTATAATACATAAATCGTCCAGCTTTTAAATGATGTGAACATTATAAAGATATAAACAATTATTATTATTATTATTGTAAACATGAAAATGCATTGAACTGTATGGGATTTTTGACGCTGTGGAATTACTTTTGACCTCTGACTGTACATTGCTGTCAAGCCAAGACGCCATTTTAAGAGCATGTGTTATTTGTTCTCAAAGGTAACCTATATAAATTTTATTTGACGTCACTACAGCTGTTACTTAGTGCCGTGTGGCGGCCGTGATAAGTTTCCCCGTACTTCATCATAGTGCAGGCTTATTTTGTTGGATCATTGAGTCCATTCTGATATCTCCGCTTAAGTGCGGCGGTAGTGGACGTAAACAGCCTCTAAAATACACTGCTGTCATATCAAGAGCCTCGATGAAACTGAGGCTCCGAGTTGTATTCGTGTTTGTATTCTTTGTTTCCAAATGCAACCTTCTTAGATTTTATTTATTGCTCCTGTCCAAACTCTGGAAATATTCATCTGGCATAAATGGTTCATCTTGTTTGTATGCATGTTCGACTTTAATCATTGAAATCAAATTAATCATGTTTGGTATCTTTGCTTCTATCTTCAGCTGCACGACGGAACTTTGGACAACCTCAGACTGAATGGCGACTCCATCCTAAATCTTTGTCTCAGTGCCTGATCACCCAAATCCTGTTTTGGTGGAATTTGTCAAAATGTTTTCTGTTACATTTGTTAAAATCTCTCTCTCTCTCTCTCTCTCTCTCTCTCTCTCTCTCACACACACACACACACACACACACACACACACACACACACACACACACACACACAGAGAAAGACATCTTTGCGTCTGAATACATGACTTTTGACGTGGAGTAAATTGATTGGAGTAAATTTAAGGCGTCAATACACGCATGAGGTATAAAACAATGCATGCTCACTGACCATGACGCAGCACGGGAATATCTTTTTAGCATTGCAATTGTGATATCTCCTTTATGACGTAATGGCTGAGTAAACATTTTGTGTTTATGTTTTTTTCATAAATACACTTGTTTGTATCGCTTGTTTTACAAGCATGTATATTTCTGATATGTGTACTTATTATTAGATTAAGGTAAAGTATCGTGCCGTTAGATAGTTTTGTATTTTAGAGAAAACTGTGTAAAATTCATCACTCAGGGCAATATGGCTAATTATTATTATTTTTTTTATTATGAATGTTTGATTTCAGGTCAGTAAAGATGTAAGTGAAACATGTACTATTTTATAATTTTAAACCATATAAAGTTCATAAAAGTAGTAGAAAATATTCTATCAATTGTCTTTTCATTATGATGATGAACTTACGATGAAAAGTACCTGATGGACACTGAAAATTTGTACAAACTGGGGTTGGCAGGGGTATACATTATTTTTCTTGTTTCTGCTCAAAAACATAGAGGCGGTTCTAACGAGTACCCACAATCTATGTTTTGAGCAGAAGTATGAAAAATATCAGATTTTTTATCCCAAAATTTTCATTTTTTGGCGGTAAAATTTTCAGTGTATATTTGAATAGGCGTGTTTTCGTAATGTGCTAGAGCCTGTTCTGAGTATCAGGACCTTGTCGAACGAGGAAGACTGCTCCCTACGAGACTGTTGACTTATGGATACTGAAGAACTAAATGGGAGACATCATGACCTTTTTCAATCACTAAAACGTGGTTGTTTCCAGACTTATATCTGATGGTTTTTACCACAGTCAAGCCATGAACAGATTTTCTTAATTCCGGACTTCAATTTCCGTATTTTCTTGAATCTCTTTTCAGGCAGATAGGCATAGTGGGCGAAGCGTGCTTAATGGGTTATGCTTACTTTTCGCGCACGCCTGATTACACCCATTTTATTTTGGGCCCATGTCTGCCTGTCTGAACATTCCTAATTTTGTCTTTGTGTATATCGACTATATGATTTTCGAAATACAATTTGGTATGTTGACCTCAGACGCATTCTGGAGATAATCAAGTACGGCTACAATTACGACATTTAGCACCCCGCCCCCCACCCAAATGACAACAAAATCAGCTCTTCGTTGAAAACAGAACAAACACTTCACACACTTTACTGAAAACAATCGGAATGTCAAGTTTTGTGTGTCAGGCTAGCTTGTTTCGGACTAGGCCTCATCAGTGATTCATATGAAGTTTCAAATATATATTACACTGGTTGTCTGGATAACGTTCACGTCTCTGAAATAGAGCATTTCATTTTAAAAATCAATGAGATTTTGTTAAAAAATCTATGAGACTTTGTGATTTGTGAATCAAACCTTTCACGCAAAAAGGCGGAGTATAACGCTTTTCGACGGACAAAAGCCTAGGCCTACCTGTACATCCTCGCAATCAGTTCAGGGTTGTATGCTTCGTTATAGACATTTAGACAATGTGACAACTGTAGAAACATTTGAAGGAAAGAGGACCCCTGATCAGTCCACGCAAAACAAAATCATTTGTCTTCAAACATCGGCTTTTTTCAAGATCTGTAACACACAAGAAAATGGCCCTTAAGCTGTATTCAAACAGCGAGGGCCTACTCCAGAGCTTATTTGCTCATTGGTACATTCCTCCAATTGTGATATTGTTATTGGGCAACGAAGGTCCTGATCAGACAGCGCAAATACGCAATGGTTTTGGCCTTCTTTGCACGCGTTTTTCACAAGGGTGTTTTTTTGGGTTTTTTTTTTTTGCGATTCATATCATATTTGTATCCGTGACATGGCTCAACTATGAATGATTGATGATCGTTATTGGAGGCTCATCAAGAAAGAAAGAGCTTTTTGTTTTCGCGAATTGCACAGGCCTTGATCAGCATGCGTTTCCAAGCAATCAAGTCAGAGCATTCGATTTTCGCTTTGACACACCGGCTCACAAACAAAACCTATATAAACCTTATTAGACTCTAGGAATGCGCGGAAGCGCAGGCTGAGTTTCGCATTAATTGTTTGTATTCTATGCTTTAGGTTATGATTGACCCGGAATTGTATTGGCAGCCAATTAATTAGTGCCTGCAGTATAGTCTCTTTAATATAAATCAATTGTACGAAAACTTTATATAGCTCCAACACTTGATAATCAATTAACTGCCAGCTTTTTTTTTAGATACAAGTGTTTGATAGACTCTGTGCATGATTGAGGAGGAGGCCCATGTTATTTGTATTTTTGATATCCATCACGAAAACATGCCTATATAATATTGACCCCCTTAAACACCACTTTAATATAGTAAAACTGGGGTTTACAGGGGTATACATTATTTTTCTTATTTTTGCTCAAAACATAGAGTGTGGGTACTCGTTAGAACCGCCTCGGCGAGGCGGTTCTAACGAATACCCACAATCTATGTTTTGAGCAAAAGTATGAAAAATATCAAAGTATTTTTATCTGGAATTTATCAATTTTTGGAGGTGAAATTTTCTATATATTTGAATAGGCGTGTTTTCGTAATGTGTTTGTAGGATGTGGAGTGTTTCTTAAAGTAGCTTTTATGCAACTATAAGAGAACATAGTCCCACATATTCAATGATAGTTTTTGTACTGTCCCATAATAGCATTGTCCGTATAACGGAAAACTCCGCGGCCGATTGGTTTAAGGCATTGATTTTCGGATCGCGAACCGCTCATCGCTGTTGTTGGAGATTTGTAATGAGCGTCTACAATCATCATAGATGAGAAGCTAGCTACTTATTTACCGAAGGTTGTTGGTCTCTTTAACCAATACTCCGGTTTTCATTCTTCTATGTGTCTTCATGTCCTAGGGCAACATTTATAGATTGTTTTGTTATTTATAAACCCTTATCTGAAGAGGATTATTTCACTTTTAAACATAGACACACTATATTAAACTGGGCTGCCAGTCATAAATCAAGAATAAAATAACGAACGGTGTAGATCCAGATGAGAAGGTTACCTTGGTTTACGGGGGCGGATCACAGACTCTATGACGTTGCCGACCTAAAAAGATTATTAGGGGGCCGGATACATGCTGTAAGCCTTTCTTCAGGCTCTCAGTGGTTCAGTAGTGTTTTTTTTCTGTTTTCTTTTTCTCTGAGTGTCGGTGTTTGTCGCCAGTTCTCAGACTTGTTTCATCGCAATGATTTAATATGATTTACAAGCTTTTCTTTGATGTTTAATCAAATGAATTACGGAGCCTCTGTGCGAGCAAAACAATATCTAAATCTAAGGTGAACATTTAGAGCCAGTGAAATCGATTTACCGTATTCGACCTAATTTACACACCGTGCACTTAACTTTTTCAAAAATACTTGAAAAAATTGCGGTAAGATATGTATCTACCTACTGAGGGTACACTTTAAAAAAAGATCGACAAAGGACACATTAAATGATGATTATGCGATGTTTTGTGTATTTTTTCTGATTTTCTTGATAAAAGCATATGTCGTTGGTACTCATTTGAATTGCATCGACACGTCGATGCAATTTAAATGGGTACCCACAACACATGCCTTTATAAAAAAATAGATAGATAAAAGTACACCGGCTGTTATCTGAAGACTATGAAACTGCTTGACTGTGCGCTTGTAGGGACATGTGCGGTAATTAACAAACAGTGCACATGTCACAAACCAAGAAAAGCAAAGTAAACCCAAAACTGGCTCCAGTCTCCAGTGACTAAATATTTTTTCTCATATTCCTGTTTGCTAATCCACTATATATCATGACTATAAAGGCTGGTCACTTATAATCTGGTCACTAGTGACCAGCCTTTATAGTCTTGACATTACTTTGGTTTTATTTTAGTGGATTATTAAACAGATTATAAGAAAAAAATATTTAGTCACTGGAGACTGGAGCCAGTCTAAGTAAACCCAATCTCCCTCTTCCCCAATCACAATGCCAGACAGGATCCACCCAACACAAGAATAAGACAACCAACGAACAGGACAAAACATAAAAAAGACACCACAGCGAGCAGCCACCACCCAGTTAGCATTCTTATAGATCTATAGCATGCCGTAATCGGCCCGTCAACTACCCTGACGGGCCGATAACGACCCGCTATAGATTTATAAAGAATGCTTACTGGGAAGACCATATAAAGAATACAAAAATACCAGAACCACCTCCTTAGAATGGTCATTAGTTAAAACTGCCGTTGGTATGGTGATAAGGTTCAAATGGTGTAAACAAACACGAAGTCCGTCTTGGGACTATTTGTGATTGCCAGACGGGAATGCGTATACATGGCAGTCTACTAAGGGCATGTAATCATCACGAAAACATGCCTATATAAGTTTGATCCCCTTGAGCCCCACTTTTATACAGTAAAACTGTTTTTTTATTACAGTAAAACTCAAAAACATAGATTGTGGGTACTCGTTAGAACCGCCTCGCTGAGGCGGTTCTAACGAGTACCCACAATCTATGTTTTGAGCAAAACTATGAACAAATCAGAGTTTTATCTGATTTTTTTCTCAGTTTTTGGAGGTGAAATTTTCAGTATATTTTCGTAATGGTCATTCTTGAGATTGAATCTTATCACCTTTAAGGGGAATGGAGACATTTTCAAGAGAGCAAACCATGTCAAAATTTTGCCTCCCTTCTGAAAAGGGGTCTTTTCTGAAAGAAAAAAAAGTACTTCCCTTTTAGAGTACACCTCTTTCAAAAGCCGATTGGTGGATAGGAAAGCCAATAAGCAGCGCTTTTAAGATACCCACGCAAGGACCAAAACGTAACAGATGGACGGACAGACAAACAGACGGACGGACATGCAGTATACCGCGCCCAACAAACATAGTTTACCTAGGGGGGTTGGGGGGCATAAATAGCAGAGAAGCTACCAAGTGTACCCACTTGGGTACCCCCTACGACGTGAATTACACTTGCCTTTGTCAGACGGCATACGCAGATAGTCTGGTGTCGGACCGCGGTTTAACAATACGTTTTTGCAAGGTACCTTTTTGACTGGCTCTATTTGCCTGTCTCCAGGTGCGTATTGATAACATTACAATAGGAAACACATGGCTGCCAGCATAGGCAATTCAACGTTCAACATAGAGGTTTTACGTTTCAAACATGTATGCGAAGGCTTCAATGTCGGGAAAATATACCAAATATTTGAATATTCATATCAAGCCTCATTCTGTCTGAAAAAAAAATGGTGTAAAAAAAAAAAAAAAAAAAAAAAAAGAAAGTCGTTTGCTGCGAATTTTGCTTGGCACTTTGAGTGATAAAGCACCTTCCATACAACAGCTGTGCTGTTGACCGTTAAAAGACGATATTTCTGATGCAGCTTGTGCTTTCTGTTTTCGATGAAGTTTCGTTTCTTTCAGATGTCGTTTTATGCAGTCTAACCCGTATCCGATGTTTTGAAATGACTGTGTTCCATGATTGCGGACATTCTAGGTATCTCTATATTTACTTGTGTTAAATGTGTTGCGAAATGTTTGAATCAAAGCACTGAGAGTGCTCATGAGGGGCTGGTGGGGTGTGTGTGTGTGCGTGTGTGTAGTGTGTGTGTGTGGGGGGGGGGAGGGGGGGCAGGGGGGGGGGTGCCAGAAATTCTATATGCCTCTAGAACTGATGGGGATTTACGCTGAAATTGAAAAAGTCACACATAAACAGTATACAAATTTATTAATAAAATGTCATCTGAGAGCAGAAAGCCAGGCATGTGCTACTGACTTTTAACATTTTTCGGATTTGGTGACTTGGTATAGATCACATTTTAATGATTTAATCGGGACAAGCCCGATAGCCCCTTTTCAGTCCTAGCTGAAGTAAGTGTTTAGTAAGACCGTGGCTCGTGTTACACTTTTTACCCAACGCAGTAGATTTTGCGCAGTTTACTGGGCCCAGTTGTTCAAAGCGTCGTTAGCTTAACGAGCTCGTTATGGGTCATTTCGTTAACTGTTTTAGCAGATTCAATATACAATATTCTGATATTTTTTGCTGAAAAAAATGTGAGTAGCTTTTGCACTGCAAAAGCTACTCACATTTTCTCAGCAAAAAATATCAGCATATTTGCGTATCACTCGATGTAAATTTTAACGAATCGTTAACTAACGAGCCGTCCTCGGTGGCTCAGTTGGATGCGCCGTCCGACTGGAGACCAGGAGGTTGCGGGTTCAACCCCCGCCGAGGTCGGTAACATTCTTTCGTGGAGATTGATCATGAAATATTTTCTACGGTCATTCTCTCCCTTCCACTGATTAAAGAAGGGCAGTTGTCAGTTTCTGGCGAAAGAAAATGCACAATACTGGTTAACCGCTTAGAGGACTAAGCCTGCCCAGTAAACGTGTGGTTAGGTAAACTGGCCGCGCTCGACATGACCCCATTGGGTTGACTGGGCCGTAAAACCTCAACACAAACAATCGTTAACTAACGACCTCGTTAGCTTTGAACAACTGGGCCCTGGAGTTTTCACACTCGTCCGCCGATATTGTACTCAATATGATTCAAATCTTATTTCTTCAAACATTTGAAGTTTTTGTTAGTTGTGTTTATGTACTCGCTGTTTATAAGCATCAGCATATATAAGAACAAATGCGTTCGAATGCATCACGAAAACATGCCTATATAATTTTGACCCCCTTAACCCCCACTTTTATATAGTAAAACTGGGGTTTACAGGGGTATACATTATTTTTCTTATTTCTGCTCAAAACATAGATTGTGGGTACTCGTTAGAACTGCCTCATCGAGGCGGTTCTAACGAGTACCCACAATCTATGTTTTGAGCAGAAATTTGAAAAAATATCAGTTTTTTTATCTGAAAATTTTCGGTTTTTGGTGGTGAAATTTTCAATATATTTGAATAGGCGTGTTTTCGTAATGGGAGAATTGCGCGTTATCAACGTTAGCAGGGAACTATTTGTTAGGTAGTTATCAGGTTCGTGATAACAGGGAAACGGATTGTCGAAATGCTGTATGTTAAATCTGGTCGTGGTTTGACAACCGCCCACAAAAACAAATGGACGTTTCAAATCTGCGTTACCATCAACAATCCACCGCCAGCATGACAGTGATAATTCATACGCCTACATGTATTCCACAAACCGCTTCACCAGATCAAAGTAGCTAACAGATTTAGAAGCAAATCGTTACTAAAATACGAAGAAATGATTAGTAAAATGGGAACAGCGCTCATGATTTCGTGAATCATGTTTCGTAAAATCAAGATTATTAAATAGAACATGACGTTTACGGCTAATATGATAGAATAGATTTAGGGTCTACATTAATTTTCTTTGTTATTTCTCAACGCCAAATTTTCACCGATTAAATCAAAATAAAGTTTAGCGGCGCCTATCGCTAGTGTCTATTACAGAAATCAGCAAAGATATTAATTATAAAAGAACTATTTATCACAGTTTGTCACTTGCTACTGTTCTTCACTATACAAAATACGAAGTTCCGTGCACTTCAGCTGCATCCCATGCATATGATACTTGTTCGACCGGAAAAAGGTTTTATTAATTCGGAGGCCTTTTTTAAGATTATCGGAGCAGATTCCAGCCAAAGATGGTTGGCAATTACCAAACCCGACTGAGCTAGCTCCAGTTCGGAAATTTTGACAAAGAATGGAATTGTCCTTGTATCTGGGCCGCATCAAGCGAAAATGTACCTACGGGACGTGCGTGGACAACAAAGGTCCAGATCAGACTGCGCGGATACTGTCTGCTGCCAGAATCATTGGATACTATACACTGTTTCAATGGTTAGCAATGGCCCAGATGATACCTTGCGCATGCGCAGAATGGTGTGAATTGGCACATTTCGCGCATTCTCGAAAGCACTTTTTGCTTGAAGCGGTCAACCTAATGTTCATATTTTGACAAGAACGGAAGTCTCTTCCTGCTTTCTCTATTATCTTCCTGCTTCGTGAACGTAGAATCTACTTGCATTTTTCATCACAACCTGATAGTCTGGTGGCTGCCGTCTGGTGTCCTTTGCTTTTAGAACAGCACTCGTATTATTTGAGCGTGGAAGTGGAAGTGGATCTGAAAGTAGAACTTTATCTTCATCTACAGACAAATCATTATTTGAATCGATCATCGCAGGATTATCGTAATCAACATGAAGAATGGCCGTCGTACAAATATTCGATTGATTGCTTGGACGGGTTTCGTTATTAATGATATCAGCATCGAAAATTTCACTACCAATGTGTTCTTGGCTGTTAAATGATTCTGGTAAATGCGTGTCCATTGTGACAGGAAATGACGAGCTGGTTACACTCTCGTGAGGTGAAGAATTGGTAAGCGGGTCACCAGCATCGGAAGTAAACTCATCCGGGGTATTTGTCATACGCGCTTGATTGGTTCCAGGTCTCTGTATTTCTGAATAAAGAGGTGCAGCTTGTGATAAATCGTTGTGTTGAGTTTCAGAGACAGAATAAAACTGCTTTCTGTTTGTGGCATGTCCTGACTGCGGTGAAAGAACGTCGTCAGAAAGAACCTCTGTTTGCATCTCTAAAACATCGCCATTTGACTGATAAGTTGTTGACCATTCGTTCTGAAACAATGATTTGTTTAAAGAAATGAAATAAAATGAGGGGACTGGTGACACGGTATATTATTCGCCATTTTTACAGTGGAGACAACCTTTGAGACCGTGTTTTATTCCCTGTGCTCCAGCGCCTTCTGAAAAGACGTCTACTCTAAAAGGAAAGAATTTTCTTCCATCGGAGCATATTATTTCTTTTTAGAGGAGATATGTTTTAGAAGGGGAACACAAACAAATTTAACAGAGATGCCTCCCCTGAAAGTAGATTTGTTCCCTTTGAATATGGAATTTCTGTTTGTTGCCGGGTCATTTCAGAAGAAACGCGAGGTAATGTACCTTCGGATACCTTTGGACACGTACGCGCAGTGAAGAAACAGATCAGCTTGCGCATCCGCGCAATCTGATCAGAATCTTTGCGGGGTGCTATTTGATATCCAAGGATCCATTTTTTTTTCATTCACATATATAAGATGTATTCTTCTTAATCATAGCTTGATAAGCCAAGCTATTCGAACAAACGTTGAGGCACATCTTATGATTACCGCAACGTTTTTTTTTTCTTCATATTTTAGTGCATAAACGCATTTATTTTGATATCTCTTTATATAAAGCTGTGTAAGTCATAGTATTTTCACTAAAGAATTTGAAAAAGGGGAAAATGCGACTATTATAGTATGTTGTTTGTACTCATCAGAATCGCTTCGATGAGGCGATTCTATTGAGTACCCTCAACATACATTTTCATGATAATAAAGAAAATTTACCCAAAAAATTCCTAATAAAAAAAGGTAAGAGAAAAGTCCAAAGAGTGCCTTGAGCGATCGGAAGAATTTTCAGTCGACTCAAAAACGAGTCACGGTAAACGAGTCATCGGTGTTCGAGTTCTTGAAGTTTTTGCAGGGGAACATGGATGCAAATATTACATGCATTTGTTGACATAATGCAGAGCGATGACTCCGATGAGATAGAGAATGCACAGCATGATCCGAGTCTTCGCTGTGCGCCCAGGTCCGAAGACATATTATCACACTACCCGGCTCATTTTATCTGAAATTACTCAACAGAAGCTCAATTTACTCAGCTAAATCAATATCTGACCAAGATTCATCAAATATGGGATACTGAGGAATGTTCAATTTATCATCGGGAAACAATCCAAAAAAGCTTAAGAGAATATCAATATCGCATAATACAAGGCTGTGTAATAAGATAAGGCACATAAAACATGAAAAAGGCTACAACAAGAAGTGTCAATGAGCAGTGCATATTAGATCATCACGAAAACATGCCTATATAATTTTGACCCCCTTAAACCCCACTTTTATACAGTAAAACTTCGGTTGACAGGGGTATACGTTATTCTTCATATTTCTGCTCAAAACATAGATTGTGGGTACTGGTTAGAACCGCCTCGCCGAGGCGGTTCTAACGAGTACCCACGATCTATGTTTTTGAGTAGAAATATGAAGAATATCAGAATTTCTTATCTGAAAATTTGCATCTTTTGGTGGTAAAATTTTCAGTATATTTGAATAGGAAACATTTTCGTAATGACTGCCTTCTGATAAACTATAAAGCAAAATAAAGCGTAACGGACGGACATATGGACGGACGGACAATATGAAAACAGTATACCCCTCTGTTTGTGAGGGGAATAATGATGGATATATAAAATAGTAAGGAAGATTTCTGGGTAGAGCCACAGTCACAGAACATAGCCTACCAATGACACCAAGAGGAAGAGTAAACGACCTACGACAACACTAGACTGGCTTCAGTCTACAGTGACTAAATATTTATTCTTAAAATCCTGTTTGATAAGCCACTAAAATAAAACCAAAATAATATCATGAACATGATGAACTATAATTGACCAGCCTTTATAGTCATGATATTATATTGGTTTTAGTTAAGTGGATTATCAAACAGGATTATAAATGACCAGCCTTTATAATCATAATATTATTTTAGATTTAGGTAAGTGGACTATCAAACAAGACTGTAAGTGACCAGCCTTTATAGTCATGAAATTATTTTAGTTTTATTTTAGTGGATTAACAATCAGTATTATAAGAATAAATATTTCGTCACAGGTGACTAGAGCCAGTCTACGGGCAACACACATGTTACAAACCAACAACAAGCAAAGGAACCAATCCCTCTTCCCCAGCGATATGATCAAAGTACCAGACAGTACTCAGCATGCAACAAAAAGACATCAAACAGGACAGAACACCATAAACGCCCTCTAGCGATTGGCCACAAGGCCCCAACCCCATTCACAAAGCCGAGGAATGCCAGATACAGTAAAAAAACTTCCGATTTCTAAACCTTTCACTCCTCAGTTCCTGAATTGGTCTCTTTCATCTTTGAATTTGGACTGTCCATCATTGAAAATAGGAGTTCGAGTATAAACTGAGAATGGCAGACAATGTAGATTCTAATGAGACGGCTCGTTACGAGCTGTCTCATCAGGATCTACAACGTTTGCATAGGCGTCTGTACTGGTCTGCAGGGTTGAAAGAGTTAATAAAAATTTAAAAAGTTGCCTTTGGAAACAAAGAACACACAAAAGAACGAAAATCGAAAATCGAAAACTCGGCTTTATTAATTATCTTCTTATACAGCTATGTAGTTTTCTAGGCTGTATATGCCACCAAGCACAGGCTTAAGTGGTATTCGATTTTCAAACTAACCAGAATAGACTCAGTGATCCCAAAGGAAGTGAAAAATATAATCTGCAATACGGTGAAGTACAATGAGACGTTTTACGGCCACCAAACGGCACTTTAGACCAGCTGCCGTGAATCAAAATGAAAATCTAAAGGGTGACCTTTCGAAACAAAGAAGACACAAAAGAACGGAATCGGAGTCTCGGTTTTATTACGTCTCTTCATATGCAGCTATATAGTTTGCGAAGCTGCATACACTCCTCCCAGTAAGCATTCTACATAAATCTATAGCGGGCCGTTATCGGCCCGTCAGCTACCCTGACGGGCCGATAACGGCCCGCTATAGATTTATGTAGAATGCTAGCAGGGCTAGCACCGGCGTAAGCCGTATTCGATTTTCAAAGTAACCAGAATTGGTTTAATAATCCCAAAGGAAATACAAATAGATATATAATCTGCACTATGGTGAAGTACGGAGACGCGTTTTGCGGCCGCCACAAGTCGATTTTACTGGTCCCAGATCTTCGCTCTAGGTTCAAACAATTCATTATACACACAAAACAAACAACGTATAAACAGGAAGAAAATAAGCAAAGTGATCAGCAACTGATGGTGACCGCAGTGCTATCATTAGAACAAGAACAAATGATACAAGGAAACAAAACATAAAGCAAAGTAGGCAACCTCACAATGTTGGAAATCAAACAGGAATTAATATAAACATGGCGCATGGAAACAAAACCTAAAGCAAAGTGGGCAACTGAACAATTTTGGAAATCAAACAGGACTTAAGAAAAACATAGCGCACGGAAACAAAACATAAAGCAAAGTGGGCAACCGCCCAATGTTTGAAACCAAACAGGACTTAATATAAACATGGCGCACAGAAACAAACAGAAAGCAAAGTGGGCAACCGTGCAGTGGGTGCCACAGTCTTGGAAATCAAACAAGACAACCCATTTAGGCCTATCGCCCCATAAAATGGGACCTTTGTAAACAGTGTAGACCCAGGTCAGAAGTCGCAACATGCGGCGTCTGAACGTCTGATCAGGGTCTACACTGTTTGCATGAATTGCAGAAATTTCTATAAAGATGGTAACAGTAAAACTAATCCGATATCCCTTCACTTAGAAGACTGATCTGTCCAAAGAGTTTAGGTAGAAGAGTCCACTAGGCATAAATGAGTAACAGGCAGCGAGTGGCCACAGAAAGAATGAATGACACAAGAACCGCCGTCTTAGAACCTTTGGTCTACGGAACTTACCGATTGTCTACCCAGTCGTTTTCTTCCGCCTTGCTGTAAACAAACGGCTGCTATAATAATGACTGTTCCGCCACCGAGTAGGGCCACCACAACAATACCGGCTAGAGCTAGGGTTGACAGATGTTCAAGACCTGTGGGACAGTCAGAGTGATCTCCACATGGGTTGTAATCGTTGCAGACAATCTCGTGCGCTATGCAACGACCATTGTCACATTTCCGTTCCGAAGTCCGACAAGAACCTGAAATTCGAAAAATAAAAGTAATGTCAAGCCTTGATTTTGAATGAGCTCACACAACATGTTTTGTGAAGAAATGAAATAAGATATATATACTATGGGTTAAAATGATCTAAGTCATGACTAAGAAATGTATATTTTTTCACAGATACGTAACCTTTAAAGCGCAAAGCAAATTTGTAGCAGACGACATTCTAAAATTTAATGCGTCATTTTCGAGAGAAAATAAGATTAGACATCAAATGCCAAGCCTTCTTTTATCTGAAGACTGAAAATATTAAAAGTGTCATCTGCTGTACTTTAGGTACTTTGAGGGTTAACACAATGACTTAAGACTGACGTTACACAAGATCAAAGGAAATATGTCCAGGAATATACAAAATCACAGAACATAGGGTACCAATGATACCAAGAGGAAGAGAAAGCAATAACGAAAAGCAAAGCAACCAGGGCCCGAGGTTATAGAACTTATTTTCATGCTCAACTCAGCTGAGCATGAAATCTGTCCTGCTAATAAACCTCAAACTACTTTCAATTGCAAATTCTTTCTTGCTAAACATAGCTGAGAATGAAACGCTCTCTGCTAATAAATATGAAAATGCCAACTAGTGTTGGCATTTTCATATTTATTAGCAGAGAAAAAATATGTGAGGTCAAAGTTGAGTCTCATGTAGGTAAATTATGCAATACCTATATCATTAATTTTACCGGGAAAAAAAATGGTCAAAAATGAAAATTGTGCTAGAATCAAACTATTTGTGCTTTTGTGTTAAAGAATGACTTTCAGGACTGGGTTTTGATTCGGGGTTATTATGTCTAAATAAGGATTTATTAGCGCTCATGTTTGATAAAATGAGCAAAAATATGCCACTTTTGACATTTCTGGCGGTTTTCAACACTTGGCTGGTATAGAGCATACCTGGTGAACTGTCATGGTTAGTATAGGTGTAGATGAGTGGCGCTTCAAATGAGTACCCACAACATATGTTTTTGTGGAGACAAAAGAAGCATAGCAATACTTTTGCTTACAAATGGGCGTATCTAGAGCTCTGGCTTAGAAGATAAAGTTTCTCGTAGGCGGTAATGTTTCTTCTTAACCGATTGTAAATAAACTCCCCCACACTATATACAGGAAGATTCTATTTTTTTTTTTTCATTTTAAATATGTGATTTAGATATTCTGAGAGAAAATTAGTTGAACTATTTGCAAACAGTGGAGACCCTGATCAGACGCCGCGTTCTACGGCATCTAATCAGGGTCTGCACTGTGTGTCAATTACCCTTTTAGGGGTCTCTAGACTACATTGGGTTAAAGAATCATTATTTTCTTTACAATGTATTCGTTAATATAGAAGGTTAAGATCAGTCTTAGTCTGATCTGAATCTTCACTGGACGCATATGACATAAGGTACATTTTCTCTCGTTGACGTTATATTTGCTTCTCATATGTTTTATCAAAGCTTAGTATTTTCTGGGCAAATTCAGCACACGACACATTGGTGATGTACTTTCTTATTTTTTCCATTTACAGAGGGTTTTCTTTTACCTTTTTTTTATATTTATTGCTAATTGTCTCCTTTGCATTAAGACCCTTCTTTTTACTATATGTTAATGGGGAGCATAGGGGTATACATTACATAGATTGGTCAACGTAATGATACAGACCTTGGTCGGACTGGGCGATTATCTGGGCCTTTTGTTCGCATGCGCGAAAAGTTCCCTTTATTATGTTAAGGCTCCTATACTTTCACATTACGAAAACACGCCTGTTCCATTATATAGAAATGTTCAACTCCAAAAACTGAAAATTTTCAGATAAAAAATTCTTATATTTTTCATATTTTAACTCAAAACATTGAGTGTGGGTACTCGTTAGAACCGCCTCGGCGAGGCGGTTCTAACGAGTACCCACAATCTATGTTTTGAGCAGAAATATGAAAAATAATGTATACCCCTGTAAACCCCAGTTTTACTATATAAAAGTGGGGTTTAAGGGGGTCAAAATTATATAGGCATGTTTTCGTGATGCATGTTCAATCTTATGAGAAACTGACAATGTAATCTGGCCGTGCTCTGCGGAAACTTGTCTTCCGGCATATGCGAGCAGCGAAGACCCAGATCAGCCTGCGCATTCGCGTAGTCTGATCAGGGCCTTCACTGTCCGCTGCCAGAATCACTGAATACTATAAAATGTATCAAAAGAGAGCAAAGGCCCGGATGAAACCTGGCGCATGCGCAGGATGATGTGTATCCGCAGATTTTGCGCATGCTCGAAGACACTTTTTCGCTTGGCGCGGATTTATTCCGATACTAGTTGATTATTTTCGCAGAGACCTTTTATAAAATTGATATAACAATTCCATTATAATACTAGGTTTGAGCACCTGCGTCTGCAACTGATCGCGCACAGATATTATGAGCCCACCAGATATGTCCATTAATTCCAGAAACAAAAGTTGCTGTGTAAAAGTTCACCATTGAGCCATTTGCTTTGTTTCATCGCAGTGTTTTTGAGTATTCGTATTTCACTGTGATGTTTCACAGATCGGGAAGAGGACTCCTATGTGGACCGAACATATAGTCATAATTTGGAGCTGCATCAGAATTAATGGCGATGTTTTGCGCAAGTAAAACTTGTTTAAGCGCCCCCCACCCCCCACCCCCACCCACTTCATCCCCTCATCCCCACTCCCCCACAGTTGTTTTCCTACTGACCGTCCGAAGGCGGTTCCTTTGCTGCATGTTTTCTTTGTGCGTCCGTGGTTTCATATCTGGCGTCTGCATCACGAAAACACGCCTATATAATTTTGACCCCCTTAAACCCCACTTTTATATAGTAAAACTGGGGTTTACAGGGGTATACATTATTTTTCTTATTTCTGCTCAAAACATAGATTGTGGGTACTCGTTAGAACCGCTTCGGCGAGGCGGTTCTAACGAGTACTCACAATCTATGTTTTGAGCAGAAATATGAAAAATATCTGAATTTTTTTATCTGATAATTTTCTTTTTTTGGTTGTAAAATTTTTAATATATTTGAATAGGCGTGTTTTCGTAATGTGTTTTGTCCTTATTTGTTCCTCATATCGTCTTCGTTGGTGCCTTGGGAAAGCTGTGTTTCATTATTGTGGCATTTCCTAGGTATCTTCACTTATATTTTTGTGTATCAAAAAGTTTGCAACCTGTTGTCATAAAAAGGATAGATAGATAGATAGATAGATAGATAGATAGATAGATAGATAGATAGATAGATAGATAGATAGATAGATAGATATTCTTTATTTCCTCCATATTGGAGAGTAAGTAGCTCAAAATTGAATTGACAACATATATACAATTGTTAAACAAGGTTCAAAGAAACAAAATAAAAAAAAGAAAAGAAAAATAGGACAAAGATATATGCAAAGATATAAGGAAAATAGGTCAAAGCCAATGGCGCAGCATTATGCGATTGGCAATGGCCAGGTTACTATAGGTAACATATATATGTTAGCACATGTAATTAGCGCAGACGCAGCAGGATCTCCAAAGCTTACATAGAGCTGGAAACTCTTAACGTCTAAGTAGTGGCTAACGGCGGAGCGCTATATATATATATACATGCACATATACATACATATATACATACACATACACATATATATATATATATATATATATATATATATATATATATATATATATATATACACACACACATACATATACTTATACATATGAATGCTTCAATACTATGTAGTAGCTAACTCAACGAACCTATGGCGCAGCATTATGCGACCGGCAATGGCCCAGGTTACTATAGCTAACATATATATGTTAGCACATATAATTAGCGCAGCCGGAGCAGGATCTCCAAAGCTTACATAGAGCAGGAAATTCATAACGTCTAAGTAGTGGCTAACGGTGGAGCCAATCAACTGGACTTGGCGGTCGGATAAAGAATTACGCCATTTCTGTTATGCAAGAGAAAATACAGAAAATTGTCCAACACGTAAATATGCATAGTAATACAAGATAATAAATAATAATAATAATAATAATAATAATAATAATAATAATAATAAACATTCAGCTTCTCAAGCTGATCGTTTTTGAGTAACTTTCGACCACATTTGATGGAGGTTAGAGAGACAAAGGAATCTAAACATCTGATAAAGACTGCCAAGGCTACTATGTACACGATCTACTTCAAGTCCAAGAAATATTAATGTTAAAAATGTTTTATCCAAACTTCTCAAATATGAGAAAATATCTGTATTTAGATGAAATATTTCGTACCATAAATTCAATCTTTCTTGAGCAACGAAAGAACAGCCATGGATACAATGATCCACAATATTGTTATAGTTACAGTTACAACGCAGACAGCTTAATGGAGAAAGTACATTATCAGCAGTACGTGCAATCATTTGGATGCATGAAATGCTCTGAGATAATACATGAAGGTTTTCTTTGGACGATATCCACAGATTATGCGGACTGTAATCAGTATGTAACCTTCTGAAACGATCAAATTCGGGAGCTGAAGTCCTATTCAGCCATGCAGAAACTTCTTTCTCTTGTATACGACATCTCACCAAGCGTTTCCAACTACTCTTATTGGGAAAATTATTCTTTTTTATATAGTCATCAAAATAATTCTTAAGTTCATACTTTTCAAGAATATTACAAACAGAACAAACACAGATAATACCGGAATCACGCCTTTTCAAATATATTTAACATTTCAACACCCAAAACTGAACGTCTTCAGATAAAAATTCTGATATTTTTTCATATTTCTGCTCAAAGCTAGATTGTGGGTACTCGTTAGAACCGCCTCGCAGAGACGGGTCTAACGATACCCACAATCGATGTTTTAGAGCAGAAATAAGAAAAATAATATATAGCCCTGTAAACCCCAGTTTTACTATATAAAAGTGGGGTTTAAGCGGGTCAAAATTATATAGGTATGTTTTCGTGATGTGCATCAAAACAGATGCACGACCTTTGGCCGGACAGCAGCAAAATCGTTGGATTCATCTGTAAGACTACTGGAAGGGTTGGTGGGCGCTTAAAGACATTACGAAAATACGCCTATTCAAATATATTGAAAATTTCACGACCAAAAACTGAAAGTTTTCAGATAAAAATTCTAACATTTTTCATATTTCTGCTCAAAACATAGATTGTGTATGCTCGCCGAGGCGCTTCTAACGAGTACCCATATTCTATGTTTTTGAACAGAAATAAGAAAAATAATGTATACCCCTGTAAACCCCAGTTTTACTAAATAAAAGTGGGGTTTAAGGGGGTCCAAATTATATAGGTATGTTTTCGTGATGCATATTCTACTCGTAACACACGTACTGAGCTTTTACTGTTCATATACCCAAAAGACACCTTTTCTCAAGGTTATGCCCATATTATAGAAATTTCAGCTCTGTATCAGAAACCCAATATAATCCAATAAATGAAAGATTGAAAGACAGTGAAATGATCTATTAACTGTCCTTTCACTTGGAAATAAGATATTTTCTTGATATTTTCTTCTGAAAGAGAAATTTCATTTGTGATTGACAAAAATATGATCTAATCAGGATCAGTTTGTCTTCCTAGTGCTTTACAGTTTGCACACAATCTATGGTCGTAATATTAAAGTAGAGCAGAACATTAAATGACTCCTTAAAAACAATTTTCTAGTACAGCTATTTTACTATGGGCTAAATAGTAACAGCGTTATTTTGTAAATCAATAAATACAATTAATTAAACTTAAGTTGCATACTATCCGACTTCAGTTAAATACTTTCAGTGATCATAATTAAAATTTCTTCCGTCTTCAGTTTAATACTACCAATGATCGTAGTAGAAGTTCTTCCGACTTCCGTTAAATACTACCAGTGATCGTAATGCAAGCTCTTCCGACCTCAGCTGAATACTACCAGTGATCCTAATACAATTTCTTCCGACTTAAATTTAATACCGTCTGTGACCGTATTAAAAGTTCTTCTGACTTCAGTTAAATACTATCAATGATCACAATACAACTACTTCCGACTTCAGTAAGATACTATCAGTGATCAGAATTAAAACGTCTCCCGACTTCAGTTAAATACTATTAATGATCGCAATGAAAGTTCTTCCGACCAGTTAAATATTACAGTTCTTCCGACTTAGTTAAGTACTATCATGTTCATCGGACTTCAGTTAAATACTCTCCGTGATCGTAATACAACTGCTTCTGACTTCAGTTTAATACTATCAATGGTTATGATTTAAGTTCTTCCGACCCATTAAATTCTATCAGTGATCGTAATGCAAGATTTTCGGCATTCATTTAAATACTGTCAGTGATCGTTCCGACTTCAATTAGATACTATCAGTGATCGTATTAAAAGTTCTTCCGACTTTAGTTAAATACTATCAGGCATCCTATTGCAAGATTTTCCGACGTCAGTTAAATACTATCAGTGATCGCAATGCAAGTTCTTCCGACTTCAATTAAATACAAATTCCGACGCTCGTTGCTTATGTTGCTAAGGGGAGGTAATGTAGCAAGTTTGCTGAAATTCCGCCCTGTGGTTTAGAAGGAAATAGCGTGAAGGACAGATTGATGGAAAACGGACGCAAGGAAAATAATGTTAAAACATGAGGGGAAAGTGATGTAGTCGCCACGTGGTTTAGGAGAAGATTGCGTGACGGACAGATGGACGGACGACGGACGCACGGAAAAACATGTTGCTCATGCACACCCTTACCATGAGGTGAAGTGATGTAGCAAGTTTGGTTGAATTCCGCCCTTGTGGTTTTCAGTCCTTTTAGCATTGCGATTACCTCACTTGGGGAAGAGAGAGCTAATCTTAGTGCTTTTCGTACGTTTGTTCGATTTGCGCTTGTTTGGTTTTGTCTGTTTACTTTTCCTCTTTGTGTCTGGGAAGGGCTGCAGCTTGTGATTGTGGCACTCCCTGGACTTTTCTCTTACCTTTTTAGGAGGAGATAGCGTGACGGACAGATGGACGGACGACGGACGCACGGACGGACAGAAATATAATGTTGCTCTCGCACATTCTTAACATGAGGGGAACTAGTGAAACAAGTTTGGCTGAATTTCGCCCGGTGGTTCAAGAGGTGATAGCGTGACGGACAGATGAACGGACGACGGATGCACGGAAGGACGGACGCACAGAAAAATAATGTTGCTCTTTCACACCCTTACCATAAGGCGAAGTTATGTAGCAAAGTTTGTTTGAATTCCGCCCAGTGGTTATTAGGATATAGCTCAGACAAATAGACTGACGACCAACGTAGGGGCGGACGGACGCACGGAAAAATAATGTTGCTCTCGCACACTCTTATCATAAGGGGAAGTGACTAGCAAGTTTGGTAGGATTGCACCCAGTGGTTTCAGAAGAGATAGCGTGATTGACAGATGGACGGACAGACGGATAGAGGCGTTCACAATATTCAATATTCAAATATTCAAAAGCGTGGGAATAACTGTGATCGTAGTACATGCTCTTCCGGTTTCAGTTAAATACTATCAGTGATCGTAATATATGTTCTCCCGACTTTAGTTAACTACTATCAGTGACTGTAATGCAAGTTCTTCCGACTTCAGTTAGATACTATCAGCGATCGTAATACAACTTCTTCCGACTCAGTTAAGTATCATCGGTGATCGAAATGCAAGTTCTTCCGTTTACAGTTAGATACTATTTGTGATCGTAATGCAGGATCTTCCGACTTCATTTCAATACTATCAGTGATCAAAATGCAAGTTTTCCCGACTTCAGTTAAATACTATCAGTAATCGTAATATACGTTTTTTCGACTTCATGTTAATACTATAATGATCTTAAAGCAAGTTTTCCCGACTTCAGTTAAATGCTATCAGTGATCGTTATACACGTTCTTCCACTTCATTTAAATAGTATAAGTGATCGTTATGCATGTTCTTCCGACTTCAGTTAAATACTATCAGGGATCGTAATACAAGTGCTTCCGACTTCAGTTAAATCAAATCAGTGCTCGTAATAAAAGTTCTTCCGACTTCAGTAAAATACTATTAGTTATAATTATAATGCAAGTTTACCAACTTCAGTTAAATACTATCAGTGATCCTAATTCGAGTTCTTCGTGCTTCAGTAAATTACTATCAGTGATCATATTGCAAAATCTTTCGACTTTCAGTAAAATAGTATATGTGGTCGTACATGTAGCGCAGGTTTTACCGACTTAAGTAACATATTCAGTGATCGTAATGCAAGTGCTTCCGACTTAAATTAAATACTGTAAGTGGTCGTAATGCACGTTCTTCCGACTTCGTTTAAATACTATCAGTGATCGCAATGCACGTTCTTCCGATTTCAAATAAATACTATCACTGGTCGTAATACACGTTCTTTCGACTTTAGTTAAAAACTATCAGTGATCTTAATACATGTTCTTGCGACTTCAATTAAATATTATTAGCGATCGTAATACAGGTTATTCCGACTTCATTTAAATATTATCAGAGACCGTAATACAAGTGCTTCCGACTTCAGTTTAATACTATGAGTGATCGTAATGCACGTTCTTCCGACTTCAGGTAAATATTATCAGTGATCGTGATACACGTTCTGCAAACTTCAGTTAAGTACTATCAGAGATCGTAATACAAGTGCTTCTTTCTTCAGTTAAATAATATCAGTGATTGTAAGTAAAGCAGTTTCTTCCGATTTCAGTTAAATACTATCAGTGATTGTAATGCACGTTCATCCAATTTTATTTAAATACTATGAGTGATCGTAATGCACGTTCTTCCGACTTCAGTTAAATACTATCAGAGATCGTAATAAAAGTTCTTCTGACTTCAGTTAAATAATATCAGTGATCGTAATCACGCTTTTCCCATCTCGGTTAAATACTATCAGTGATCGTTATGCAAGTTCTTCCGATTCTCAGTTAAATACTATCAGTGATTGTAACACAAGTGCTTCCGACTTTCAGATAAGTATTGTCATTTTTTTTGCTTCTGCATAAATGTGAAAAAAAAAAAAAAAAAAAAAAAAAAAACAAGTATCGGTTAACCTAACAAATTTTTGCGAAACTCGGACAAAACCGAGAGTAAGACAATCCATTTTATCATCAATTTTCTGTTAAATGCCAATCACCGAACGCAGGAAAACGTGACCAATCGTTGTTACAGTATCTACATGTAAGCCGCAACTTCAGAAAACCTGCCAACGAATATGTGCGCCCAGCGAAGATTCAAATCAGCCTGTGCATTTACGCAGTCTGTTCAGAATCTTCACTGGGTTCTTTTTAACTAGCCAAGGAAGCAAAGTTTCTTCATGCGAACAACGTAGACTGATCAGACAGCACGGATGTACAGGCTAATTTGAGTCTTCGTACGTCAGAAGGCACGCATTCCCACGTTGCTGCTCATATGTATTCAATATCTAGGTATAGAATAAAGTCCTCGATGTGAACCTACATAAACATGCCAGATTCTAGTAGTAGCAAGCATAGCCTCAGATAAGAGGCAGTATCCACATAATATTTATATCAATAATTTTCGGTTGAAAACAAGCGCCTTGTCTGGACCTATGAGCAAGTCATTCTACCTGTATTTTTTTTTCTCTCAAACCCCACACATACTTCCACAACATACATATGGATAAATAGATGTTTAGTAAGTATTGCAAAAGTGCTTTGGTCGATTCAAGGCAAAGAAATAACTAATTTGTCTATTAATAAATTGCGTTCAAAAAGTGTCGGACCTCCAAGCGAAGTTTGGTAATTGTTTATTGCGCGATATTTATCCCCGTATGATTGACTACTGGTGCTTGCAGCGGATGTATTGCGCTTTACACAAGATTGTCTGGACTTTTTTTTGTAAAGTATAGCTTTAAGAGGTTGAACAGTGCAATATGTGTCTAATTCGCGACAAGTTTCTTTTCTGTACCAATATATTCCTATTTCGACTACATAAAACGTGGAATACGAGAAACATGACAAATTCAGTCTGCCAAATTAAAATTATATAGTAGAAGGAAAGAACAGAATTAGCAACAAATGCGACTTTATGTTTTAAAGCAATCTACACGAAAAATTGACAATGTATACATGTACATCTGCGCTTCCTAGTTTTCATGTAACACTGAAATGGTTCGATATAGATTACCGTAATTATCTTACGTATTCGGACAGACAAGCTTGAGCAAACAGTGTAGACTTGATTAGACGCCGCAGAACGTCAAAATTACATAGGCATGTTATCGTTCTGTTAGTACCTCTAATATGCGGGTATACGGGTAGGTTGATTGTGGCTCCAGGATATTTAAACCATTTTGAGAGCAGGCTGCTCGATCGGACTGTTGTTCTGTCAAATCGAAATACACATTATTAGACTATAGTTTACATATGTGTCCAGCCAGTGCAGGCAAACCTGTGCATTAGCACTTTCTGGTCAAAGTTTTCGCTGGGCGTTCGATAGCTAGCAAAACTTCTAATGCTTTTTCAGCGAAGACTGGTCAGATTGCGCGGATGCGCTGGCTCATATAAGTCTTCGGTGGATTCACATGCGAAAAGAACCGGCGTGTGCATGTTATGTGAAACTTGGTGATTTCAGTTTTAAGAAATGGTATGATCGAACACATGTAACAACGGTACATATCGCATATATGCGAACAAGTGCTGCTCAGACGAGACTGCGCATCCAGGCAGTATCGCCGAAGCCATCGTTCTTCGCATACATGTGGTATATGTGTAGTATAGAACTAAACATGTGGTATATGTGTAGTATAGAACTGAGGGACTTTGGAAAATTATGACAAAGTTTGGTTGTCCTGCCAAATTCATAGCAATGGTGCAGCAGTTCCATGATGGTATGCTTGCAAGGGTCCAAAATGCTGGCGAGTTTTCTGATCCATTTCCTGTGACAAATGTAGTTAAGCAAGGCTGTGTCAACACTGTTCAGCATGATGTTTTCTGCCATGCTTACAGATGCTTTCCAGGATGGTGACAATGGTATACCTATTAGGTATCGCTTTGATGGGAAACTTTTCAACCTAAGAAGGTTGCAAGCTAAATCTAAGGTGCAGACAGAGGTGCTAGACGAGTTCCTCTTTGCTGATGACATGGCAAAGGGTGCTCCAACAGAAGAGAAAATGCAAAAGAAAGGTGTGGATCAAGTATCTGATTCATGTGACAGTTATGATCTCACAATCAGTATCAAAAAGACTGAGGTAGTATATCAGCCAGCACCTGGAACGCCTTACAAGAAGCCTATCATCACAGTGAAAGGTCAACGACTGCAAGTTGTAGACAAGTTCACCCACCTTGGAAGCACATTGTCTAGAGTTGTGCACATTGATGAGGAAGTCAATGCTAGAATTGCCAAACCTAGTGCAGCATTTGGCCGGCTACGTGGAAGTATTTGGGACCGAAGTGGAAACAGACTTGACACAAAGCTGAAAGTATACAGATCGGTAGTGCTGCCAACACTATTATACGCATGCGAAACATGGGCAGTTTACCAACGGCATGCCAAAAGACTGAACCACTTCCATACAAGCTGTCTTAGAAAACTTCTAAAGATCAAGTGGCAAGACAGGATTCCAGACACAGAAGTCCTGAAAAGGGCAGGGATGCAGAGTATACATACTCTTCTGAAATGGGCAAGGTTAAGATGGGCAGATGTTACCAAAATGCCTGATGAACGTTTGCCAAAGAAAATCCTCTATGGAGAACTTCAAGTAGGAAAACGCTCCCATGGTGGTCAGAAGAAGCGATACAAGGACACCATCAAACCTCCCTTAAAGACTTCAACATATCAACAGAGTCATGTGAACAGATTGCACAAGATCGTACAAAGTGGCGAGGCCTCATAAAAAGGGGAGCTGTTGAATACGAAGCAAAAAGAATCAGCGAAGCCAAGCAGAAACGTGCACAGCGGAAGGCAGAGCTAAGGCATCACCAACAGAGCTTTCTTCCTCAGACCTCTCTTGCTCTATATGCAACAGGCAGCTTAGAGCTACGATTGATCTCATCAGCCATCTTAGAACACACAAATAATAACACATCACACAGTTGATTAGGATTGGTCATTGTCAGTAACGACACACGAATATTTTAAGAACTAGAACTAGTATCTCTGCCTGCTTTAACGTGCACACGGTATTGTGAACTGGGGCTTGGGAGAGCTGTAAAGACATTGAGTCTGCCATTTATTCCTGGGCTCACTAGGTTCACCAGTATCATAGGAACACACCACAGTTTATCCTGCCCATATATATATATATATTGAGTTTTGATATTCTTTACGGCTATAAATATATATATATATATATATATATATATATATATATATATATATATATGTGTGTGTGTGTGTGTGTGTGTGTGTGTGTGTGTGTGTATGTGTATATATACTGAAAGTAAAAAGAAACAGAAACGCAGGGTAAATTTTATTCCTAAATTTCATTCGTTTGAAAAAGTTTGTTTAATATTTTACTATGATTACAAAACGGTACATGTAATGAACAAAAGTTCCAAATTTCATTGGTTTGTGATCAACAAGTCTCGAGTTATTGAAGTTCATTGGTAGCTACCCCTCAAATCTTGAAATCAAAATCAAACTGAAAATCAGTATCGGGTGTGCCCCCCTCTTGCTGCCGTTGCTGCCCTAATTTTCCTTTGGATAGAATTAACCAAAACATTGACAGTTCGCATCGGGATGTTATTCCATTCATCGATCAACGCATTCCTTAGTTGTGCGAGAGTTGCGGGGGATTTCGGCGCTTCCTAACCCTTCTGTCCAGCTCATCCCACATGTGCTCTATTGGGGTCAAATCTGGACTGTACGGTGGCCATGCTAGTGGTGCGATGTTATTGTTTGCCAGGAAATCCTGAAAAAAAAATCGGGCAACATGTGGTCGGGCATTGTTCTGCTGCAGAATCAGATTACGTTGTTGCACAAGCGGGACTGCAACAGAAAGCAAGATCTCATCCTTATACATTACTGCGGTCATATTGCCCGCAACAATAATCAACTGTGAATTTATCCTCCGAGCAATGCCTCCCCAGACCATAACGGAGCCACCCCCAAACCGATCCCGTTCGACAACATAGGCGTCGGCAAAGCGTTCTCCGCGACGTCGGTACACACGACGTCGACCATCTGCGCGATAGAGAGTGTACCTAGACTCGTCCGTAAAAAGAACTCGTCTCCACTGCCTCATCGGAAATAGCCTGGGCGCATGCGCCGTCAACCACGCCATACGACGCAACCTACGTGCCTGGGTCAGAGACAGACCAACGTATGGACGACGAGCTCGAAGACCAATCTCACGCAATCGACTTCCAACAGTCTTCGGTGAAATTTGTCGATTATGCGTACCTACTGTATCAAGGGCAGTTTCGGTAGCAGTGAGATGACGATTCCGCAAATGTGCCAGACGGATTGTCCTGTCGCGACGTCGCGACGTCACGCGTGGACGCCCAGACCGCGGTCGGTCTGCTAAATGCCCTGTCTCCCTTAAACGTCTAACAAGACGTTCAATTGTTGAGACGCAAACCCCAAAATGATTGGCAACTTGCTGTTGCCTCTGACCCTGCATCAGCAACGCAATTGCCCTACCCCTCTGAACATCAGTCAATCGTACCATGATTGAAAAAAGTTCAAAGTAGTGTAAAAATGAAAAGAAAAATCGGTAAAAGAATCGAAGAGCGTTGTGTATCGTTGAAGTGTACCAAATGATGTGAGGAAATCTTGTGCTGAAGATTTAAACATGCTTGTTTTGCACTAAATTCTGGCTTTCCGTATTGTCCGTGCAATGCGCTGTGTAGTGCACGGTTGAATGATTTCACACACTGGGTAGATAGAACATCGACCAAAGACTCGTATACCCACGGTTCACATGCACAGGACAATCTGTAAAAGTGTATGGCTATAGTAAACACCGTAAAAATGGTTAAAATAAGAAGGAAAAAACTCTACCCTGCGTTTCTTTTTCCTTTCAGTATATATATATATATATATATATATATATATATATATATATATATATATATATATATATATATATATATATATATATATATATCGCACAAGCTACGTATTGTTCTATTAAGGGTAGAAGTCTGATAGTTTTTCAGTTCTTCATACCTTTAAAAATATCCTGGCCAATACTGCACCGTGTACAGTGTCCTTTCCGTAACATCGAGACTTAAATATAAGTATATTTATAGTCCTTCTTTTTAGTCAGATTGGAGAACCGCTGAAGGTGCGGACAGACCGAACCTCACTGGTGTTCTACTCTGACAGAAAACTGTATACTCTAATGTACACTCCAGCATGTTTCATGTACGTGAACAAGATACACGTCAGTAACTGACACCAACCTAGTCGGTTATCAGTTTTTTTTTGTACGCGAAATCCGTAAACTTGCCATTGTTCGTCACCTATTCAGTGTATGAATGTTACATATTTTCTCATACGCCACCTGCGTGTGGTCTGTTATTCATGAATAAAGTATTGTCTGTCTGTCTGTCTTAGACCAAGTAGTTGGCATTAAGAACCACTAGATGGCTGAGCATGCGCATGTAAAGAATATCAGTTTTATACAATAGAATGGATTAATTAGTGACATAGCTCATTACTTTACATGTCTGCTAAAAAAATTACCCTGAGTGCTAAGGGCTTAACTGATAATTACTTTTCACGCGACCAATTGGTGTCACCGGCACACTCCCACGTTTATGAAATAGGATTAAATTGTCTTTTAGCTGTGAACAAAATGGCCCAAAGTTATTTATGTACCCGTCTTGAATACACCTCTGTCTGGCTGACAGCAGACTGGTTTCAAATTGCTGTTTTAATTTGATATACTGGACTAAATCACCAGTAATAATAATAATAATAATAATGATACTAATAATAACCTCTAAACTTGCATTATTTCTGTTCTTATCATGTAGCCTAATACTACTAGAAAAAGAAATTATGACAATCGTTGTACTTTAGACCCAGGCCAAACTGTGTTCACATTACGAAAACACGCCTATTCAAATATATTGAAAATTTCACCACACAAAAAAAAATGAAAATTTTTAGATAAAAAAATTCTGATATTTTTCATATTTTTGCTCAAAAATAGATTGTGGGTACTCGTTAGAACCGCCTCGGCGAGGCGGTTCTAACGAGTACCCACAATCTATTTTTGAGCAGAAATAAGAAAAATAATGTATACCCCTGTAAACCCCAGTTTTACTATATAAAAGTGGGGTTTAAGGGGATCAAATTTATATAGGTATGTTTTCGTAATGAGGCGCAGAATGATCAGGAGGATTGTGTAGCATAAGCATCTGCATATACCGATACTGTATTCATTATCCATATGCTTCTTCCTTTCTTTCTTTCTTTCTTTCTAAATAGCACCCATACATGCAATGTTCTTTATCTATCTGAACTGGAAGTTTGACAGACCATACATTCGTAAGAAGACATGGAGTGCACACCGTGTTGACAAATTAAGACTTTGTAGTGCACTGTAGTCCACTCTGATAAATATAAAAAAAAAGATATCTTGTTTAAAGCACGGGTATTTCCTAAATTTAGCAATGTACTTATCAAGCAGTTGAGATGTCCATGTTGACACCGGTCATTCAATTGATGGTTGATTTCAATATGTTTTATCATCATACTTAGCGTCTTAATTGGCGCGTGCCCGTGTTGTTAAATCACCTACTAAATGGAGTGTGTGAAGATGGCTTTGGATTCGCAACTTGGAATATCGATTTTGCTCAACCATTACCGTTACTTCACTATTCTTTACTACTACGGAATAAATCGAATACCAAACTCCTTACTTCAAACTCCAAGCCAACTTCATACACTTCACTAAATGGACAATAAGTTTGTACAAGTTTGTACAATGCCATATATACGTAATTTTAACATCAATATGGAGTCAAATTTAGTTTTTAAAGTTTATGGTATATTTCATTTTTAATATAAACGTTAACTAGGAATTACAGCGACTGAAAATCGATGACTGTCGTGCGAAAAAGGCCCTTTAGGTGTCAAAAATTTCATAACCGCAAGACAACTTTAAACTCGTTTATAAATTCAGTCCAGCAGCTTTTAATCTGAGAGAAATTATATCAACGGCATCCTTGTACCTTTTCTAGATCAAACGTTATGCTTTTGGCCCTTTAAGAAGTTGCGAGCGACAGCCATTTAAAATAATAAAAGAAAAATCTGAAAGACAGAAAAAAAGAGAGCGTTTATAATCTGGAATATAGTTTTGTTTGTTTGTAATGAGGTTTTATGTCCCCGTCATACATTTTAGGTCATTTTAGAGACAGCTGGTGACACTAATCACAATTGTTTTGGACAAGCTTAGACCTTCTAATCTGTTACATGTAACCAACACTCGGCTCCATTCTTTCCGCCAGCTACCCACAGCTGCCCTACTTGAATCAGCGGTAGGAGGATTTTTTTTCACGGAAAGATGTGCCGGTCCGGAGGATCGAACCCGATCCTCCTGATCTCCAGTCGAACATGAATCCGACATGCGGCCCGGCTGGAATATAGTAGTAAGACTATGTTTCGCTTTTGTATACATATTTCCACCTTCAGCATTTGGAACACCGGTTTCATTGCCGCAAATCACGGAAACATATGAAGTTTTGGAAACGTTTGGCGTCATCAGCCTCTGTTGTGGTACTGACCCAACCTTGTTTTCCCCTATATTTCCATCTAACCAGAATCATAAGTAAAAACTTTTCATAATCTGATCTCTGAATGACTTCAAAGTGAAATTTACTTTGAGTCGTAGAAACGTTAGAGAAAAACAGTGTAATTTGATGTAAGAAACATTGTTAAACAGAATAAAATATCTTCAGTTTTCTTTCAGAAACAAAAGAACAAACAAAAACCCATGGGTTTGTAGAACAAAGATTCGAATTTCGACTATGAAACATTTGCCATAAACCAGAAACATTAGTTCTTTACTGCATATTCTGTGATCATATTTGTATATATTTCAGCACAGATCATTATATAAAACTTAGATGTCTGGCAGCAGCAAAATCACCGAGTCTTTGCTATTGCCAGACGTCTGGCAATAGCAATTTTCTCGAGTTTTTGCTATTACTAGACGTCTGACAATAGCATTTTCCTCGACTTTGTGCTATTGCCAGACGTCTGGCAATAACATTTTTCCCGAGTTTAAGCTATTGACAGACGTCTGGCAATAGACACACCGTTTATTTTTACAACATTTGAACCTAGATTTGGCATCAGTAAAATCGATTTAAAAGCACATCCACAGTATTTTTTTTAACTAATGATCGTTTTAAGGCGGTAGTACTAGTGTTGTTTGTTCTTTGTGTGGCCTTATGGTTGCTCACTGCTGGTCCTTTTTTCACGTTTTTTTTTTTATTTTAATCTTTGTTGTCCTATTTGTGTTTAGTGGATCATGTCTTGGGAGGAGAGAGATGGTTACTTTCATCACGAAAACCTGCCTATATAATGTTCACCCCCTTAAACCCCACTTTTATACAGCAAAACTGGAGTTTACAGGGGTAAACATTATTTTTCTCATTTCCGCTAAAAAAAACTTAAATTTGGGTACTCGTTAGAACTGCCTCGCCGATGAGGTTCTAACGGGTACCCACAATCTATGTTTTGAGCAGAAATATGAAAAATATCAGAATTTTTGTCTGAAAATTTTCATTTTTTTGTGGTAAAATTTTCAGTATATTTAAATAGGCTTGTTTTCATAATGCTTTTCTTTTGCTTGTAGTATGTATATTGTCATGTCGTGGTTTGTTCTTCTTCGTGTCACTGGTAGGTTATATTCTGTGACTGTGGCAGATTCTGGACGTATTCTATGCTATTGTCTTTATATAATGTGCTAGCAATATTGGGGTATGCTTGATGTAAATACTTGTATCGTTTTTACCCTAAATTTACATACATTTACTTATTACCATACTTGTCCTAAAGTTTGAACTAATCCACCTGGACCCAGTTGTTCAAAGCATCGTTAGCTTAACGAGCTCGTTAGTGGTCAAAATGTTAACTGATCCAGTAAGTACAATACCAAATCCACAGGTATTTTTGCTGAAAACATGTGAGTAGCTTTTGCAAATGCAAAAGCTACTCATATTTTTCAGCAAAAATATTAGCATATACTCCAAGCATAATGATCAAAGTTTTATTGTATTTTAACGATACGTTACTTTTGAGCAACTGGGCCTTGGTTACTTGTTGATGTGTCTAAAAACGGCTGTAAGAGTGGCAACAATTGTTCACCTTGATAAGGCGCTGCATTCTGCGGCCTCTAATCATTATATACAATCGAAGAGGCGATTCTAATGAGTACACACATACAATTTTGTGTTAAAATAAGAAAATTTCCTTAAATATTTGTTTTATTAAGCTATCGGAAGAATTTCTTAGGGACTCAAAAACGAGTTCGAATTAGCCATGGTAAACGAACCATCGGTGTTCGAGCTATCGAGCTATCGAGGTTTGACTGTATATAGGGATGTCTTCGGGATTTTTTCTTATTTTATCACTAAAATGTATGTTGTGTTGACTCATTTGAATTGTCTCATCGGTGCAATTCTAATGTGTAGATTCAACATATTATTCTTTCATAGAAAATCGAAAAGACTTCCCTAATTTTACCGCTTTGCCTCCTGAGCTGGCGCTATGATTAACCCTCAGCGGTTTCTCACCGCTGTGGTTCGAGCCTCGCTCGGGTCACATATGGGAAAGCCAAGTTCTGCTTACGGATGGTCAGGTGGTTTCTCCCCGGGTTCTCCGGTTTTCGCCCACCTTTGATGAACGATCGGCTCGATATGTGAAATATTCTTGAATGGGTCGTAAAATCCAAATAAATAAAAAAAAAAAAACCTCAGCGGCTCGAACTACCCATGTTTCGAACAAATTCCCATGGTCCCAAAGACGTTCGAGCCATTGAAGGTCGACTGTATGTTTTAACAGGCCTGGCTCATTACAAAAACATGCCTATTCAAATATACTGAAAATTTTACCACCAAAAAATGAAAATTTTCAGATAAAAAATTCTAATATTTTTCATATTTCTGCTCAAAACATAGATTGTGGGCGCTCGTCAGAACCGCCTCATCGAGGCGATTCTGACGAGTACACACAATCTATGTTTTTGATCAGAAATAAGAAAACTAATATATACCCCTGTCAATCCCAGTTTTACTATAAAGTAGGGTTTAAGAGGGTAAAAATTATATAGGTATGTTTTCGTGATGTGTCGGAAAACTTAGGATAAATACGGTAACTACAACTAAATGTGATAATAGGAATATTTCGAACCGTCTCTGAACGATGTGAATACAAGACGAAAGCCAGCCGCCATAGAGTAGCCTCGATTTCGATAGAATCTGATTGAAAGTTTGTTTCCGACCGTAGCGAACACGTGTTCCTTTGACTGTACCTCTGCTGAGAAACAGGCCTTCATGGGAAAATCTGTAAATAAAATAAAATAAGCTTCATGCTAGTCATTCATGTGTCCAAAGTTTTCTTATATCATAACTTTATACGTCACAGAAACATACCTATATAATTTGACTCCTTTAAACTCCACTTTTGTATAGTAAAAATGGGGTTTACAGTGGTATACATTATATTTCTTATTTCTGCTCAAAACTATAGATTGTAGGTTCTCGTTAGACCCGCCTTGGTGAGGCGATACTAACCAGTACCCACCATCTATGTTTTTGAGCAGAAATAAGAAAACAATATGTATACCCATCATCACGAAAACACGACGATAATTTTGACCCCCTTAAACCCCACTTTTATATAGTAAAACTGTGGTTTACAGGGGTATACATTATTTTTCTTATTTCTGCTCAAAAACATAGACTGTGGGTACTCGTTAGAACTGCCCCGGTGAGGTGGTTCTAACGAGTACCACAATCTATGTTTTGAGCAGAAATATAAATAATATCATAATTTTTATCTGAAAACTTTTAGTTTTTGGTGGTAAAATTTTCAATATATTCGAATAGGCGTGTTTTCGTAATGGTGCACCCCTAGCTTTTCTATATGGGGTTTCAAGGGGTCAATATTATATGGGCATTTTTCGTGATGAGGCTGCCTATGGAAACAAAGAACAGAAAAAAGTATGAAAATCGGAGACTTGGTTTTATTAAGTCTCTTCATACGCAGCAATGTAGATTGAAAAGCTGCATATATCACCTAGGACGGCTTAAGTGGTTTTCAGTTTTCAAAGTAACAAGAATGGGCTCAATGATCCCGGAGGAAACTAGAAAATGTGTTTGTAAAACACTATGCACCCCCCACAACTATATGATTTCCCTTAAACATGCACTGACCGTAAATGTCAAAAATGGCTAAAGTAAAAACTCGAAAAAAAAAAAAAAAAAAAAAAAAAAAAAAAAAAAAGTGAGAAAAATTAAATTGACAATAATGCCAAAACCACATGCACATCTACAGACAATGACAAAAAGTTCTGCAAAGTATTAAATCAGTCGGTATAAAACCGTAGGAGGAGTTGCGAACACAAGTACCCATGGTAATGCACTAAAATAGTATTCAAGCACCAACAATGGCTAAGTTCAAAAGTCAAAAAAAGTAACAAAAAGTATTAAATTGACGATAATGCAAAAAAAAAAAAAAAAAAAAAAAAAAAAAAACACATGCACATCTACAGACCATGGCAGAAGAGCCCGCAAAGTTTGAAATTGATCGGTATAAAACTGTATGAGGAGTTGCGCACACAATGTACACACAGTCTGTCGTCAAATGCTTAAGTCGAAAAAGGGGAATAACTCTGCATGGAGAACCCCGACGGAAAAACGCAAAAAATACGGATCCGCTTATTTTTCACGCTGATGCTATATACCATTACGAAAACACGCCTATTCAAATATATTGAAATTTTACAACCAAACAAAGGGGAAATTTTCAGTTAAAAAATTCTGATATTTTTTCTTATTTCTGCTCAAAACATAGATTGTAGATAGTCGTTAGAACCGCCTCGGCGAGGTTTTTCTAACGAGTACCCACAATCTATGATTTTTTTAGCAAAATAACAAAAATAATGTATACCCCTATAAACCCCAGTTATCCTATATAAAAGTGGGGTTTAAGGGGGTCAAAATTGTATAGGCATGTATGTGTTCGTGATGTAAAGTTTCAGAATCCTAGCTCTAAAAATTCCTGACCGTATGCAAAGCATAATGGACAGACGAACAGAGATTGCTAAGTTTTCAAGTCGAAAAAAGTGACAAAAATTAAATAGACGATAATCAACTATATGCTTTTCCTTACAAATGCATTGACAGTAATACTTAAGCATAAAAATGGCTAAGTTCAAAAGTCGAAAAAAAGTGACAAAAAAATAAATTGACGATAATCATAAAACCACATGCACATCTGCAGACCATGACAAAAGGGCCGGCAAAGATTCTAATTGATCGGTATAAAACTGTTGGAGGAGTTGTTCACTCAAAGAATCCATTGTAATGCACTAATAGTATTTAAGCCCCAAAAATAGCTAAGTTCAAATGTCATAAAAAGGCATAGAAATTAAATTTTCGATAATGTTATAATCACAAGCATATCTACAGACTATAACAAAAGAGCCTGCTTAGTTTCAAATTGATCGGTATAAAACTGTATGAGGAGTTGTGCACACAAGGTACCCACCGTCTGTCGTCAAATGCCTAAGTCGAAAAAGGGAAAATATCCGCAAGGAGAACTACCCCCCCCCCAAAAAAAAAAAAAAAAAGGAACAAACGCCCAAAAACGCCCAAAAACAAAAAAAACAAAAAAAAAAAAACAAACAAAAACAAAAACAAAAAAAAAAAAAAAAAACAATAAAAAACAAACAAACAAAAAAAAAAAACAAAAAAAAAAACGAAATAATACAGGTTTCAATCCTGAAATTAATATTTATTACTTTTTACACATTTTGAACATAGACATTTTTTGAGTTCTAATATTACAGAAGCGTATAGGGAGTAGGTACCTTGTCCCCTTAACTCCTCCCACAGTTTTTGGCTGATCCTTTTGAAACTTTACATGTGCTTTAAGGATGGTCTGAAGATATGCATGTGTTTTTTTCAGAATCCTGAAATTATTTTTTATTACTTTTTACACGTTTGAACTTAGACATTTTTTTAGTTCTAATATTACAGAAGTCTATAGGGAGTAGGTAGCTTGTCCCCTTAACTCCTCCCACAGTTTTTGTCCGATCCTTTTGAAACTTTACGTGGGCTTTTAGGATGGCCTGAAAATATGCAGGTGGATTTTTCAGAATCCTGAAATATTTTTTTATTACTTTTTTACATTTTTACTTAGACATTTTTTGAGTTCTAATATTACAGAAGTGTATAGGGTGCAGGTACCTTGTCCCCTTAACTCCTCCCACAGTTTTTGTCCGATCCTTTTGAAACTTTACAAGGGCTTTTAAGATGGCCTGAAGATATGCATGTGGTTTTTTCAGAATCCTGAAATAATTTTTGCTACTTTTTCTGCATTTTTAACAGACATTTTTTGAGTTCTAATACTACAGAAGCGTATAGGGAGTAGGTACCTTGACCCCGTAACTCCTACCACAGTTTTAAGCGGATCCTTTGAAACTTTACAGGTGCTTTAAGGATGGTCTGAAGATATGCATGTGTTTTTTTCAGAATCTTGAAATTATTTTTTATCCCTGGTTTCCTGCTTCAATACTTAGGTAATTGATATAGGACCAATGGTCCTCTGGTTAACTTTACCATTTTTAACACCTCAAATAAAAATAAGGCGGGGGACATAAATTCCCCATGGAATTTGCTTGTTGTTTATGCTGATGCTATATATAGAATTTTAGGATCTTAGCTCTAACTATTCCTGACCGTATGCAAAGCGTAACGGATAGAAAGAGACTGCAAAGTTCCAAATTCATCGGTGTAAAACTGTAGGAGTTACGCACACAAGGTACCCTCCGTCTATCGTCAAAAACCTATGTCGAAAAAGGGGAATAACTCTGAAAAAAAAACCCAACGGCAAAACGAAAAAATACTGGGTCCACATTTTTTTGTCTTGTTGATACTATATATAAAATTTCAGGATTCTAGCTCTAATCATTCTTCACCGTATGCAAGTTTAACGGACGGACAGACTGACGGACGAACAGACGGACGGACGGACGGCCCAAACCACTATACCCTCTCAATTTCTTCGAAGTTTGGGGCGTAATAAAATATATACTGCACTATAGTGAAGTACGGGGAGACGTTTCGTTTTACGGGCACCATAGGTCAAGGTCATAAGGCAAAGGCTTACTTTCAACAGTTGTTTGTATGTTGCCGACGTTATCTTTTATTTCCAGACAAGAAACATCATACTGTTGGTTTTCTGGTGTAAGCTGCGCATGTACGAAATAAAACATGATGTGTTTTCCTGGTCCTGCGTCTATTTCGAAGTCACATGACACTCTGGTACCACTGCTGTCGCTCTTTCTTATCCCAAGCTCAAGTATTCCCTGGTGAATATCGGTGTCGTGCAATTGGAGGTGGCTGTTGCACATAGTAACTGAAATAATAATAATAATAATAATAATAATAATATTAATAATAATAATAATAATAATAATAATAATAATAAACTAGCTCTTTTATTTAAATTTTTCCACTTTCTGAGCTAATTTAAGAGATGACAAATTTATGATAGTTTTCTTATTTTTCACAGAAAACAGGATTTAACATTTCATGCAAATTGTCTCCACTGGAGACAATTTGCATGAAATGTCAAATCCTGTTTTGTCCATTGGAAATGTCAAATAAGAAAAATATTTCAAAATGTCTTTTACTGAAAACTTTACCGGGAGAGCTAATTGTTAAGAGGACTGACTGCACCATCCTTACACGAGTAACATCTTCTGTGATTTGTTTGACGCATCGCTGAACCTAACTTCGTCATCATCATGACTTATCATAATAGTCTTTTTTCATTACAAAACCAAGTTATTACACCATTTTGACGCAAATGATCCTCATGGGTTGACGCGTGATTAAACATAAATTCATCATCATCTTCATCATAATCATCTATGATTTGTTTGCATTCCTACCCATCAAGTCCTTTTAAAAAATGATCTACCCTAAAGCGAAAGAAATTGCCCCCTATGGGGCAAATTCTTTCGTTTAAAGTATATCCATTTTTATGAGACAAAACAATTGTGAAAGACTTGCTTCTTCTTCAAGTGTATTCATCCCGGTTAACAATTGCACTCGTTCATCATTTCTGCTTATTTCGCCTAGAGAAAATTCAGAGAAAGTCTGATTTATCTCATCGCATTCCTTTATGTAAGCCAAACTTCTGGATTAAATGTATTCAATGCCTTCAAAGGGTTGCCTCTTTACTGCCGTAAACCATCTCCTAGTACGTCATCCTAGTGTAGATGGTCTTTTCTGGTCAAGTGATAAGCTTAGCCCGTTTCGTGCAAATATTAAAACAGAGTGCTCCTGAACACGTTGCTAGAGGCCTTGAGCAGTGTTGCATTTTGCATTACTTTGCATGATCTGATTCAGAACAAATTAGACAGGGCACATCATTTTCTAAAAGATTGCACGTGCGCCCAGCGAGGACTCAGATCAGCCTGCGCATCGGCTCAGTCTGATCAGAGTCTTCACAGAGCACTCTGTGGTAGCCATGGATCCAAATCTGCTTCAGGCGGATGCGCAGACTGATCTGAGTCTTCACTTTTTGCACATGCAATCTTGTAGAAAATGTTGTGTCCAGGCTCAAAAAGCAGAGTTGTCCAGGACGAGCTGAAATGACAGAATATCCAAGAGGAAGATAAACAAATAACGACGGAGAGAACACACGTAACAAACCAACGGAAAACAAAGTAGAACCCTTTTCTCTAGCGAGATAATAACAATGCCCGACAGGACTCACCAAACACAACGACAAGACAAGCCCCGCAGCTAGCCATTACGAAAACACACCTATTCAAATACACTGAAAATTTACCACCAAAAATGAAAATTTTCAGATAAAAAATTCTGATATTTTTCATATTTCTGCTCAAAATATAAATTGTTGGTACTCGTTAGAACCGCCTCGGCGAGGCGGTTCTAACGATTACCCACAATCTATGTTTTGAGCAGAAATAAGAAATATAATGTATACCCCTGTAAACCCCAGTTTTACTATATAAAAGTGGGGTTTAAGGGGGTCAAAATTATATAGGTATGTTTTCGTGATGAGCCACAATGCCCACAAAAGAAATGTTAGCAATACCAGAACCTCCATCAAAGGACGGCAAATAGCAAACGCTAACATGGGCAGGGATTAACAGCTTCACCCCACAGGCCAAACCCAATAGTAGAATGTAGATCCTGATGAGACGGCTCACCCTCAGGATCAACACTATTTTCGAGTCCAGTTTTCGAGTCCAGTTTTTATATCAAACTGGCACTCACATTCGGAACAATGGACGTGTCCAAAATTCAACATGGAAAGAGGCCACTTAAGAAAATCGGAGATTAAATGATTAAATCGATTTTACTTCTATCAAATTTTCACCGAAGGCTCAAATGTTGCATAGTCTCCGTTAACTTATATAGTGAAACAGCACAGAAAGATGAAACAAGGATAAGAGCTCCTCAAAGCTGAAAGCCGCAACTAGTTCAAAACCGGGTCTGTTATTTTCGATACATTAATTATGTTTCTTTAAAGACCATGGTTATTGATTTTATGTACCATGTTGTTTACAATATAATTCGTGACCTGACAGCACCTTCTCAGTCAATTCTCGTTATCATGACAATGAAATTACAGAAAAAGTAACACAATATAGTAATACCGAAAACCATACACTGTCTACAAAGTGTTAACATATATGTTTTAACGTTATAAATTTGAAACATTATTCTGTACGTGCAATTACTGTGCTTTCGACAACTTTCAGAAAGTCGTTTTTACGTAGCTTTGCGCTTTACACAGAAGAATAAAATTTGTAAATTTTTGTCATGATTTAATGCAAAACCATTTGTTGTAACTACCTATGTGGAAAAAAAACATTTATGCTATTTATTAGGTTTTTAAAAATCAAATATTTTCACATTTATTTCATAGTAAAAATGAATTCAAATTATACAGGAAACTGTAGGGTAGGTCACTTGGAGACAGATTTTCAACAAGTTCCGCCTGTTCAATTTTTCTGAATTTTTCACAATATTATTGTGAAACATCACTGATTAAAACTTAGCAAAGAAAAAAAATTCTTAGACAAAAATTGCACAGTTATTGACAGTTATCACCAGCTGCAGTGAAGTCAAATAAGGAACGAAAATAGGAGTCTCAGTCTCACAACGATTTCCGCCCAAAAAGCAATGTGTGCTCTTATTTATGTACAGTCGACTCTCGTTATCTCGAATTCAAAGGGACTGTCTGAAATACTTCGATATATCCGTACCTCGACATATCAGATTTGCAGAATTGAGGAAAAAATAATTCGTACAACCACATTTAACAATTATATATGTAGTTGGACTCTTGAATTTAGAGATATATTGAAAATATTGTGAAAAGAGGAGGAGCAATTTCTCTTCTTTTCCACAATATTTTTTTACCTGTTGTTAGATTTTCATGTGTAGGCAGGGACCAGATTTTTACTTCGAGATAAGCGGTTATTCGAGATAAGCGAGGTCGAGATAACGAGAGTCAACTGTAATTTGTATGAAAATGACTAGATCTTGGTAAAATTTCAGCAGATCTTATTTTTAAATATTTTACTTATTCTTCCCAGAAAACAAGATATGACATTTGGTACAAATAGTCTCCAAGGGACACAATTTGCATGAAATGTCAAATCCTGTTTTTTGTGAAAAAATAAGAAAAATATCATCAGTTTGTCATCTGCCGAATTAGCCCAGCGATTGGTAAGGGTCAAACGAACAGAGCAATGACTAGCTTAAACGAGCTTAAACAAGGCAATTTAAGGCAAATTTGGTTGATCATCGCCTTTCTTTCTATTTAAATAATAGTTCATTATTTTTCTTATATATAATATTTCAAAGTTATAGAAGAACTTAAACTACATCGTTTGAACTTATGCCATGGCCTGCTGTCCGTCTTCCGTCCGCCCGTCCGTCCGTCCGTCGTCCGTCATTAGCATTTTACATTTTCGACATCTCCTCCAAAACCATAAGTTAGATTGAGCTGAAACTTAGTAGGAGGCATTGTGGCAATATGATTATTCGGAATTGCTAAAATTGTTCCGTTCCGATATCCAATATGGCCGCCATGGCAGCCATTTTGAAATTCTTCAAACGATATCTTTTCCCGAACCGTAAGTCGGATTGAGCTGAAACTTGATAGGAGGCATCACAGTGACATAGGGATTCAGATTTGCTAAAATAGTTCCGTTCCGGTATCCAAGATGGCAGCCACGGCGGCCATCTTGAAATTCTTCAAATGACACCTCCTCCCAAACCATAAGTCAGATTAAGCCGAAACTTGATAGGAGGCATCGGAGCAACACAGAGATTCAGAATTGCTAAAATAGTTCCGTTCCGGTATCAAAGATGGCCGCCATAGCGCTCATCTTGAACTTCTTCAAACAACATCTCCCCCCAAACCGTAAGACGGATTAAGCCGTAACTTGATGCGAGGCATCGGAGCGACATAGAGATTCAGAATTGCTAAAATCGTTCCGTAACGATATCCAAGATGGCCATAGCGGGTCATCTTTAAATTCTTCAAAGACATCTCCTCCCAAACTGTGAATGGGATATCAAACATCAAATTTCTAAACTAATCAACAATAATTTCAAGGATAATTCATAACCATTTAATGAATAACAAAGCATCTGGCAGGATTAATATTTGTAATATTGGTTTCGCACCTTTTGCCAAGTATATACATTATAATTCAGGTAAGCTTTCTTGAGCATTTTCTCTGCCAGCTATTTAAATGTATACAGATGTGGCATCCGTACTTAGAGAATAGACCTGTGCCTCTACTCAACTGGAAAGTGTCAACAGTGTTTAAAATTCGGGAATGACCTTTTCCATGAGCAATAGTCCTTAATGAAACACAGAATACTGAGTAAATGGTCTGTACAGAATAATCTGTAAGGATCTATTTGTTTTGTTGAAGCAATTCAAAATCCCGGTCGGCCATTCCAGTTTGTGTCCATGAATAGGAAGAGTTTGGTGGTTGTGACATGCATTGAAGTGTCATTAGTTTTCGAGGCAGTTAGAAGGACATGAAAATCGCTGTTGCTGAATCAAGTGGCCATGACATCAATACTAAGATCTGATTTGGGACCAGGGAAATGTAGCAGGTGAGAGACTTTTTAAAGCATTGTAGTCTATGGATAAATCTTCAGAACAATGTCTGCTTACTCAACATATGCTAAATCTCGCTCATCAATAATGTACGTAGGACTTCATTGTCACTATATACAACTTGAACCGCTTTCAGCGATCAGTAGAGGGCGTGGGTTTGAACTGAATTACATCCATAAGCCCAATTTTAACCCACTGATGATTAACGTCTCCAAAACAGGGACGATGGCAAACAATGAAGACCCAGATCAGACGCCGCAGAATGCGGCGTCTGATCTGGGTCTACATTGTTTGCGTTAAAAACCCAGGAATTTATATAAAAAACAGTAAAAATAGAAAACAGCCAGACATCCCTTCTACTGGAAATTCACCTGTCCAAAGAGTCGAGGTGGAAAATAAATAAATAAAATAAAAAAAAAAATAAAAAATAAAAAATAAAAAATAAAAAAAAATAAAAAAAAATAAAATAAAAATATAAAAGGTTGCCTTTAGAAATTAAAAACAACAACAACAACAACAACAACAACAACAACAACAAAAAAACAACAACAACAACAACAAACACACACACACACACACACACACACACACACACACACACACACACACACACACACACACACACACACACACACACACAAGAACGTAAAGCAGAAGACTTGGAAGAGTCCACTCTATATTAATGATGGGTTAATTCTGATATACGGTATGAGGCTGTGAGCTTACAGTGTACTTATAGATTGAGACTGAGAACAATTCCTCGGAACAATTTCAAAGGCAATAAACCTTTCGGAGATCAGTTATCTACAAGTATACAGGAAATTACGTCTATTGTCAAGTGTGTCAAAGCGGGCACTGACATTACTGTATTAATCTCAAATATACGGACACATTTTCTCCTTAATCTTTACTATTCTCTGGGCTAGTTCAGCATACGACAAATCGATATTTTTCTTATTTTTTCCCAGAAAACAGGATTTGCCATGTCAGCCAAATTGTCTGCAATATTTTTCCCAGAAAACAGGAGTGAAATTTAATGTACATTGTCTCCCGTGGAGTGCTACATGTAAGCGTTAGCATACATGTTAAAAAATATTTGGACCAGTCCATGTCTAAAACTGGATGAGTGGTAAACAGTGTAGACTCTGATCAGACGCCGCGTTCTGTGTCGTTTGATGTTTGATTTGGGTTTTTATTTTTATTTTATATGGATTGAGATTTTTACTTTACGTCACTATAGCTGGTGCTAAGTGCCGTGTGACGGCCGTAAAACGTCACCCCGTACATCACCTTCCCAGCAAACACACAACGTCGCAACAACGTCGTTACAACGTCGCTGCAATGTCATTACGTTGCAGTGACGTTGTAACAACGTTGTTAGGACGTTGTGGACCGGCTTAAGCGGCACTTGATTTTCGAAGTAACCAGAATGAACTCATTGATCCTAAAGCAAATAAAAACATAATCTGCACGAACCCAGCAAACACACAACGTCGCAACAACGTCATTACAACGTCATAGCGTTGCAGCGACGTTGCAGCGACGTTGTAATTACGTTGTTGCGACGTTGTGTGCATAACGTTGCAGCGAAGTAATGACGTTGTTGCGACGTTGTGTTTGCTGGGTTGGTGCAGATTATGATTTTATTTGCTTTATGACGTTGCAGCGAGGTTTTAACGACGTTGTTGCTACGTTGTGTGTTTGCTTGATTGGTGCAGATTATGTTTTTATTTGCTTTAGGATCATTGAGTTCATTCTGGTTACTTCGAAAATCGAGTACCGCTTTAGCCGATGCTAGAGGGCGACTGCAGCCTCGCAAACTATTGCTGCATATGAAGAGGCTTAATAAAGCCGAGTCTCAGATTTTCGTTCTTTTGTCTATTCTTTGTTTCCAATAGCAACATTTTAGATTTTTATTATCCTGTTTGCATAAGGCACTTGATCCAAAATTTAAACTCCATTTTACTACCAGCTGGTGTTTCTAACCCTGCTGGATAAATGAAACAGTGTAGACCCAGATCAGACGCCACGTTCTGTGGCGTCTGATCAGTGTCTACACTGTTTTGATATGACATTTAATCACAAATTTTGAACAGGTCCATTTTACAACATGCGGAAGTTTCTGAAACCGCTGAATGAGTAACAAACGATGTATACCCTAATCAGACGATCTAGGATAAAACTGTTTGCTAAGGCTTGTCCGCCTGATTGCTTAGGGTAAACACAGCTTATAGAATACAGTAACCCGTACCAATGACATAGTGTAGATCCTGATTAAGCGTCAATCTGCGCGGCGTATCATACAATTCTACACTACTTGCTCAGGTCTGTAAGTCAAAATACTTACGGTATACATGGTCTTGTTTCTTACGCTTTAACCTTTACCACTCTCTGGACTAATTCAGCAATCAACAAATTACTTATATTTTTCTTATTTTCCAGAAAACATGATTTGACATTCCATGCAAATTGTCTCAAATCCAATTTACCGAGAAAAATTATAAATAAAAAAAAGAAAAAAGAAAAAAAAAAAAAAAAAAAATCAAAATGACGTCTGCTGAAAATTTTACTAAGACTGCTATGCATTAATCTTCAGAGACATGAAATCGTTTTCGTTTATGTCAAGAAAATAACAAAAATCCGTTTGAGGATATATCCCTGTCAAATCGTCTGTTTCTCCAGTGTATTCGAGAAATTGTTTGAGCGTTTAACACTTACAGGGGATGCTGTGGGGCACATTCAGCAGCCGACAAATTGATGAACGTTTTCTTATTTTTTCTCAGAAAACGTGAGTTGACATTGCATGCTGATTGTCTCCTAAGGAGATAATTTTGCATGAACTGTCAAATCCTTTTTTCTGGGAAAAAATAGAAAAAATATTTCGAAATGTCGTCTGCTGCAAATTTTACCCGGAGTGCTCAACGTTAAAAAAATATAGATTTCAAGAGGTGCGTCATAAATTGGACATTCACATTATTGACCTTTAACATTGTGGGCAAATTCATCAAAATGACAAAATAAATGACGTTTTCACAGATAATAGTGTTGGACATTTCAATCAAATTGTCTACATTTGGACACAATTTGAATGAAATATAGCCTTATTTTCCGTGAAAAAAAAATGTATAAGCAAACGATTCAATTAATACTTCAAGCCTTATTTTCTCCGAAAAAGAGAGAGAGAGAAAACAAAAACAAAAAAACAAAAAAAAAAAAAAAACAAAAACAAAACGACAAAGCTAGCTGTTACAATTTTGAATGCCGCTTCATGTGTTAATAGCATATTCACTTAACTAGACAGGAATTGTCAGACTGCAACAAGGCGCGTCCTATGAACAAACCCATCTATTTACATCCTGCTCATTGATTCATATCCTGTAAAGTATTTGATGCAGTATTTGTAGGAAAAAAGGCCCTTACGTCAGATGCGAACAGCGAAGGTCCAGATAGCATGCGCATCCATGCAGCCTGATCTAGACATTCTCTGTTCGTCAACATATACTACAGACTACATTGATCCTGTAAGCGGGCAATGAAGGCCCTGATCAGCCTGCGTTAATGCGCAGGCTGTTCAGGGCCTGCATTGCCCGCAAATTGCATAAGGGCCCTGTTCGTTTGTTGTGCATCATTCATATCGACAACTTAAACATGTCGTATTCCTCTTCTTCTTTTTTTTAGCAATGCGTGTTGGTTGTTATCTTTGGACACTCATACCATAACAGGCAGATGTCAAATGTTTCATTTTTCCCCATAATTGATGATTTGACATTTCATGTAAATAAGAGATAATTCGCATGAATTACCAACCCCTATTGACTGGTAAAAATAACAAATTATCACCATTTATTGACTGCTGAGTTTGCCCAGAGAGTGCTAACTTTTAAGTAGAATGTCAAAAGATTACTGACAGCTTACATTGCTGTCATAACTGACTTAAAAGCATGCAGCATTTAGTGATTCATCGAAGCCATTTAACTCTGAAATCTCAGTCTGAAATACAGGCGATTATGTCTGCTAATATTTGACAAAATGTGCGTTAACCCTAGTCCTGCTGATCCCGGATATACCCTGCCTTTGCAAACAGTGCAAATCCAGATCAATTGGTGTCAACTGATCTGGATCTACACTGTTTGTTATTAAGTATCTGAATTTGTATCAACAATTTTCACCAAGTAATCTGATTGGCTGAAATTTTGAAGTAGGCATGGCATCTTAATTTATTCAGCATGGTAAGTGTTTAACAGTCGGTTAACCAGGAAATATTGCCCAAATTTCTGCTACTGACTGCGCCTTTCTGTGCCCTACATGTAGCAGCACTGCCATAATACATGCTAACATAGTATGCTCACTGGCTTTATAGCCTTCTAGAAAATATTAACTTCACTAAACTATTACATGTCAATGATAATCTATCACAACTATCATAAAGCCATGACATTTAACACATTTAAGCTTAGTGTCCCGTGAAAGGGACATTGGCAAACAGTGTAGACTGTCTGATCAAGGTCTACACTGTTTGCATTAAGTTCAGAAAATCTTACGAAACATGGTAGTTATAAAAACCAACAAGACACCCCCTATATAGGAAATGAACCTGTTCAAATAGTTGAGAAAGACGAGTCCATACGGCATAAATGGGTTAATGCGAAAGTAACTTAAACGCAATAGGTGGCATTTGGTGTCAAAATCAGTGGACTTTGCAAAATCTATTAAGGGGACTAGATACATTTAGAAATTTTCAGCCATTTTATACAAGGGAATAACTTTCTTGACCTTCTGCTTGCATCCCTGCATATCCCAGCTACATGTAGCATTCTTTATAAATCTACAGCGGGCCATTATCGGCCCGTCAGCTACCCTGACGTGCCGATAACGGCCGGCTATAGATTTATAAAGATTAGCATTCTTTATAAATCTATAGCGGGCCGTTATCGGCCCGTCAGCTACCCTGACGGGCCGATAACGGCCCGCTATAGATTTATAAAGAATACTTACTGGGATCAAGCCCCTTCTATAAAAAGTAGTAAACACTTTAAGAATTTGTTCCCAACGGAAGTGTAGATTCTTTTTCAGAAGGGGACAAAACAGTTGTGACAGAGTTACCTCAATGAATACAACTCCAAGAGGACACTCTTAGATGAAAGTGTTTCCCTCCTCTTTCATAGGTAAGCCGCTTCTACAGGCCCATCTACTTCTCTGAAAAATGTATAGTTTCTCGAAGATTCTAGTATAAGTTGTATTTCAGGCAGAAAAAAAGTATGGTTATTAATTGTTGTGACTACAATATATTGCAGCAAGTATGACCCCTTAATAACATTACTGGGACACAAGCATGCCAGACCAAACAGTATCGACTAAGACCAGACTCCAGAAAAACGCAGCGTCACATTATGCTCTACAGTGTTTGCCACTCAATTCTGTAGTTTTAAGCACATAAAGGACTGATAAAATGGACGAAGGATAAGCATGTTCAGAGGTTCCGCTATCCCAATATTAAGGGTTAATACGGTAATTTGAAAATGAATGTCGTCTTATTTTCTGGTAATAACACACACACGCACGCACACGCGCACAAAGTCTGATCAGACTTCATTGTCTGTCCGCACGAAGAAACTCCATTACGAAAACATGCCTATTCAAATGTCTGAAAATTTTACCACCAAAAAATGAAAATTTTCAGATAAAAAATTCTGATATTTTTCACATTTCTGCTAAAAACATAGATTGTGCGTACTCGTTAGAACCGCCTCGACAAGGCGGTTCTAACGAATACCCACAATCTATGTTTTTGAGCAGAAATAAGAAAAATAATGTATATCCCTATAAACCCCAGTTTTACTATATAAAAGTGGGGTTTGAGGGGGGTCAACATTATGGAGCGTGTCTTCGTGATGTGCATCCTTGGCTTCCCAAAAAAAAAGCAAAGCGAAGTCAGATTAGCCTGGGATCCGATTCTTCTTTGCTGGGGGGCGCACCACTCAGAAGATGTGTGTGTGTGTGTGTGTGTGTGTGTGTGTGTGTGTGTGTGTGTGTGTGTGTGTGTGTGTGTTCTTATTTTCAGTCCCAAATAAAATGTATATCATTTGACAGGATTTATAGATTTATGGCTGCTCTTCTGCACAAAAATACCTTCACGTCACCCACCCGAACACGAGAGAACGATAACGTATTACTGAGTCCCAATACTACGAAAGACCGGTAGTGACATTTCAACTACATACATTCAAGGTTTCAACTTCACGAATTCACGATTTCAGCTTCACGAATTCACGATTTCAACTTCACGAATTCACGATTTCAACTTCACGAATTCAACTTCACGAATTCACGAATTCAACTTCACGAATTCACGAATTCAACTTCATGAATTCACGAATTCAATTTCACGAATTCCACTTCACGAATTCAACTTCACGAATTCACGAATTCAACTTCATGAATTCACGAATTCAACTTCACGAATTCCACTTCACGAATTCAACTTCAAGAATTCACGAATGCAGCTTCAAGAATTCACTAATTCAACCAGGAATTCAATAGTTGAATTCGTGAAGTGGAATTCGCGAAGTGGAATTCGTGAATTCGTGAAGTTGAATTTGTGAATTCGTGAAGTTGAATTCGTGAATTCATGAAGTTGAATTCGTGAAGTGGAATTCGTGAAGTTGAAATCGTGAATTCGTGAAGTTGAATTCGTGAATTCGTGAATTCGTGAAGTTGAATTCGTGAATTCGTGAAGTTGAATTCGTGAATTCGTGAAGCTGAAATCGTGAATTCGTGAAGCTGAAACCTTGGATTAATGTAGTTGAAATTACACTACCGGTCTTTCGTACAATACGGATCATCACTGCAATTTTCCTCTTCAGCTGGCTAATGCCACTGTGTAAAACACACAAAAACCGCTCAACCTAAAGTGTTCTTTTGTCATCCCTGGCTGTTTGTGTCAGATCCAAGATAATTAATTTCCTAGGATACAGATATATCAAATTGTCTCCTAGACCAATACTACTAAAGACAGCCGATTACAGGAGGGTAAATTCCGGACAAAAGAAGCTTTAGTCTAGAAGAGATATTGTTCTTTTGTATTTGGACGGTGCGGTTCGTTACAATCAATACAGGAAGTGTCACATGAAACAATCTCCCTCAATCGGCCTCATCAGAACGAATAACGTGGTCGGAGCGAAGAGCGAAGACTCAGATCAGCCTGCATATTTGCGCAGTCCGATCTGTCTTCGTTGTTCACAGTCTACAGGTCAAACTGATATAAGGCGTAGACTAATGGGATGCTTCATAGCTGGTATATCTCACGTTCGAAATTTTGCAGTTTTGCTGATGTCAGGGTGAATATTTTCTTCCATAAACTGCTGAAGTGGTCTCTTCCATCTTTGAATGTTGACATTTCCATTGGGTAGATGTTCAAAAAAAAAAAAAAAAAAAAAAAAAAAAAAACGAAAAAAAAAACACACACAAAAAAAAAAACAAAACAGAATGACAGTATAAAACCTATTGAGACAGTCCATTACGAGCAATCTAATTTGGATCTACTCTGATTGCGGATGTATCGTTTCGTCTACAGGGTTGGAAGGGTTTAAGTTTTGACTGTCATTTAAAAGTGTGTCTTAGGTATATACGAAATACCAAAGCCACGACCATGCTGCATCTCTACCAATGCACATCAGACTCGTTATTGTCTCTGATTGATGGTACAATATCCATTCATTTATAAAATAACTGAAATGTCCTGATCAGACTGCCTGTGAGCGCAAGCTGATATGAAGATATTGGATGTCGCTGTTCGCATGCATGCGTTGAGAATGCTTTTTGTGCGACCATTACGAAAACACGCCTATTCAAATATATTGAAAATTTCACCACAAAAAAAATGAAAATTTTTAGATAAAAAAAATTCTGATATTTTTCATATTTCTGTTCAAAACATAGATTGTTGGTACTCGTTAGAACCGCCTCGGCGAGGCGGTTCTAATGAGTACCTACAACCTATTTTTGAGCAGAAATAAGAAAAATAAATAAACCCCAGTTTTACTATATAAAAGTGGGGTTTAAGGAGGTCAAATTTATATAGGTATGTTTTCATGATAGAATTTGCATACATACTTTAAGAACCTTTTGGCAGGACATATTCGCATACATGCATTAAGAACATTTTGGCGCGACGCGGCTCATTTTAACAAGATACAAGAAACGATAAATAAGAATTTGTTAATAGTCTATGAGGATTTGCTGCCTGAAAAACTGGCAGGATATTCGAAGCAATATATTAATAAGAGTAATGCAGTAACTGTCTCATGTCTGTGACATGGGCAGGGGGCCAGCTAGACTGGTTACTTGTATTTAACATGGATATGAATGTATTTTCCATAACAAATATAAATGAAGATATCGAGGAAATACCTCAATCACAAAGATCAGGCCCCGAGGTTATAAAATTTTTTTCATGCTCAACTCGGCTGAGCATGAAATTTTCTCTGCTAATAAATATGAAAATGCCAACGATAGTTGGCATTTTCATATTTATTAGCAGAGAAATTTTCATGATCAGGTATGTTTAGCAAGAAAGAGTTTGCAATTGTTAGTAATTTGAGATTTATTAGCAGGACAAATTTCATGCTCAGGTGAGTTCAGTATAAAAAAGGTTTTATAACCTCGGGGCCAGGTTTCCCGAGGCACTGAAAGAAGAGATGAGGAACATACGCTGTGAAAAATGCAAGATATGAAAACCACCGACGCTTAAACAGAGAAGAACTACAACAGATAAAATGCCTTAAAACGGTCAGCAGAATAACTACCGTTGGAGTTGGGATAGGTGGGGTGGATGTGGGGTTAAATCAGTTTCACGACATAGAGTTTTAATACAAACAATAAGTGAAGATACTCATTACGAAAACACGCCTATTCAAATACATTGAAAATTTCACCTCCAAAAAAACTGAAAATTTTCAGATAAAAGATCTCTTTCATGTTTCTGCTCAAAATCATAGATTGTGGGTACTCGTTAGAACCGCCTCGGCGAGGCTTCTATCGAGTACCCACATTCCATGTTTTTGAGCAGAAATACGAAAAGTAATGTATATCCCTAAAAACCCGAGTTTTACTATATAAACGTGGGGTTTAAGGGGGTCAATATTATATAGGCATGTTTTCGTGATGCCATGAAATGGCACAATGACGAAGCACAGTCTTCCCGAGGCATCAAAAGCAGGAGAAAAGAGGAACGAACAATGTCAAAACAAACGCCACACATTACGAAAACACGCCGATTCAAATCTATTGAAAATTTCACCACCAAAAACTGAAAGTTTTCATATAAAAATTCTGATATTTTTCATATTTCTGCTTAAAACATAGATTCTGGGTACTCGTTAGAACCGCCTCGGCGAGGCGGTTCTAACGAGTACCCACAATCTATGTTTTTGAGCAGAAATAAGAAAAGTAATGTATACATCTGTAAACCCCAGTTATACTATATAAAAGTGGGGTTTAAGAGGGTTAAAATTATGTAGGTATGTTTTCGTGATGATACGAAACCACAGACATACAAGAAACAACTGCCTAAGAACGGTAAAACAAATACTGGAGGGCTTCAACCAGTTTTACTCGCGCGAACCTCACCCTTGATTCTGATGCAAAAGTTCTATAAAATGTTTTTTTTTTTTCTTCTTTCTGATAACAGTAAGTTTTAAATTAGCATAAGTCATATAGTGATATACATCCAAGCATATCAAGCTATAATTAATCTTAATATGTGGATATCACAGACAGGCCATAATACCCTGAGGACTGAGAAAAGTACATTAAAATTTAATATGTGCAGATATGTTTTACGGCCGCACGCAACACAAACGCAACGTAACAAAAATGAAAATATGGGGATACTCAGAAAAGGCCACAATGCTGATAGGAGCTGCGTCTGTAACGATCGTAAAGGGCAATACCCAGTAAGCATTCTTTATAAATCTATAGCGGGCCGTTATCGGCCCGTCAGGGTAGCTGACGGGCCGATAACGGCCCGCTATAGATTTATAAAGAATGCTACCTGGGGAACCAACAAGAGAAAAGAGACCACATACAAGGAGTTGCATTTATATAAGGGGAGGTGATAATATTTTACGGGGAGTTAATTCTGTTAAAATTGTTAACTGGAAAAGTGATTCTTCGCATATGCCGTGAAGGTCTCTTCTGGCTTGCAGAAAAGAACTACAGTTTTCTGTACCAGTCACCGAACTTCGCTTCGATCCCTTAACATTGTTTGTCGTTTGTATTATCCTTGGAATTGTTGGCAAGCTATGGTACATTCTGATGTGATTTGTTTCATATATATATATATATATATATATATATATATATATATATATATATATATATATATATATATATATATATATATATATATATATATATATATATATGTGTGTGTGTGTGTGTTTTAATTGTATTTTTAATAGAACATTGTTTTATCATGTACATTTGCCAATCTATGATACCGAAATACATGTCAATCAATCAATATATTACTCTGAGATGCTTTCTCTCCAGTTTGATCCATCTTTTGATTTGCCTTCCACTTGCCTTTGTGAGCTTTGGGACAGATACAGGTTCAGGCCTTTATGTTGCCATCCCATGTTTTCTTCTGACTGATACTTCTTCTCTCTTCATATGTTTATTGTAGAATTGAATTTTCCATGCTAGAGGAGCATACGAAATGACTGTATCACCCAATTTTTCGTTTCTTGACCATAGTAAGGAACATCATGAGAGCCATATATTGTTATCACACCGCAACATTGGTGGAGTTGCCGCCCACGTTCGGGATGTGCAACAGTTTGCAGTGGCATATCATTTTGCGGTGGCATATCATTTCTAAAGACTGGCCCCGAGGTTATAAAACTTTTTTTCTTGCTCAACTCAGCTGAGCATGAAATTTGTCCTGCTGATAAATATCAGATTGCTTACAACTATTGTTGGCATTTTCATTTTTATTAGCAGAGAAAATTTCATTCTCAGCTGAGTTAAGCATGACATTTTTGTAACCTCGGGGCCTGGATTCTTTTCCTGAGTTTTGAATTCAGAGCTATAAGTCTCACAGTCATAAAAGGAAGTGAATGTAATTATCTAACGCATAAGCACCCACTTTTAGGCGAATCTGGTGTTCTGCTCTTTCACCTTCAGTTTTGCAAGTATAGCACCGCTGTTGGATTAACTTGAGAAATGCGAGTTCTAAGGCTTTAATATTGATAATATCTTGAAAATAAAATCTTGTGCATTGCATAACTTCCATAGTCAGTGATTCACCATAGTTTTAATCTCACATTTTCACTTATCAAATGGACTTCTTAGCGTTAATATGTGATTCTGCTTAAACCGTTTATTGCCAGGGCTTTGTTCTTAATTCAGTTTATTTAAGCTTGTACAAATCACTTTGTTACATCGGTTTGCTGTTCTTTTTATAGGCATTCCCAGTCTATTCTGAGGCAGTTTAGTGGAGTCCATCAGTGCGCATGCGCTTAGATGGTGCCGCTTCAGACTAGATGCTATCTCAAGGCAAAGCCAATATCCATGGAAACCGCCCAACTTGACTGTCCCTTAAACTTAGGGTACATACAAATAGTGAAAGTTCAGACCAGCCCTTACATCAAACTAACTTAGTCTGGGTTTTCACTCTTCTGCTCTCCAAAGTTAGCTGGGAATAGAGGATAAATAAGGCCCTAAGCCATTCGTTGTATTCATATGCCCCAAATATGCTGTGAAAAGATTTGTACAAAAAGTGTATGTCAGTAAATACGCCAAATTATTCTATGTGCATGTAAAAGATATATCTTAATATACTCTTTATCTGTTTGAAATGGTGAAGAAATTTTACCCACAAACACATTTGACTGCATATATAAATAGCTTTGGTTTGCAGTAGAAATGGAAATGCCACTATCATGGATCATAGCCCTCCTTAGGTATCGGAAGACTAGAGGGACAGAAGAGTTTTGAGACATTAATACTTCACAAAACTTAAAAAAAGGACATGTTTTGAAAACAAAATGAACAAACGATAAGTAATTGCAACGGAAGCACCGCCCCGGAACGGTAAACAGTAGGAATGTTTGGGAACTTAAAAAAGTAAACATCAATATACGGAACGGTCAGGAGGAAAACTACTGGCAGGTGGATGGAGGGACGGGGCGAGGCGAGGTGAGTGGGGGTGGGGGTGTAAACTAAAACCATTTTTTTTTCTCGCGAAACCTCACCCTTAATTCTGATGCAGCTCCAAATTACAAATATATGTTCGGTCCACATAGGGGTCCTCTACCTCATCTGTGAAATCTCACAGTAAAACACATATAATCAAAAACAAAGTGATGGTGATAAAATAATGCAAATGGCTTAATAGTGGTCAGAAGCTGGAACACAAGAAAATCACAAACATGACTACGGATAAGCCAGACCGTAGGCATTGGTAGTGAGGCGTTGTCCGCAAAAACAGACTGAGGTGGGAGCCGCCATGTAGTCTGAGGACCGACCGACTCACTGTCGTGCAATTAAAGAGGGAAGCAATTATCTATCATACTTGGGTTAACAATCATGCTTGCAGTTTGCCGTAGAATATCCATGTTGTGACCTATCTTTTTTGTAGCGATTGACAATCTTTTAAATTGTACGGAAAAATCCACTTTGCCAGCAATCTTTGTGGATTTATAGACTAAGTACACGAAGACTCGTTAGCGTTCTGATCAGGTCACTACTAATCAAACAAAACTAAATTGGTAAGAAATCATACAATCGTAGGCTGTCAATATTACTTCATTGCTAACCAAACAAAAAGTCATGAAAAATCAAAAAATCGCAGACTCATGAAGCTCATGTAAATATAAATGATGTGCACGTAGGAAAAGGTCCTCATGCCAAAGGTAAATAGTGATGGTCCAGATACGTGTGCGCATCCGTAATTCTGAGCTGGGCATTTTCTGTTCGTCGATATATACTACAGAAGCGGGCAACGAAGGCCCAGATCAGCCTGCGCATTCGCGCAGGCTGATCAGGGCTTGCGTTGTCCATCAATTGCGAATGCGGACACTAATGCTGCTCTTATAAAAAGACAGGATAAATCATACATTGTCGCCTGACCAATCTTTTATAATAGCTCAAATTTATAATGGAACTGCATATTTATTTTAGTATTCCCAGCCCTTTGTGATTTTTTATATGTATGTACATATATAATGCCTTGTATTTTGTATGCTTTATGGAGGACCATATGGTAAATTAGTTTCGTAAACTAAATATGCCATCTCCTTTTAATAACGAAATTATTTATTATTATTATTTATACATTCACATACTGATAATGCTTATAAAAATAGATATGAAAAGTAACCAATTGCAAATAGATCGAGCTCATATACAGAGATATAAAATCATACAATCGCATACTACTGAAGTTCATGTAAATACATGTGAAAAATCATGCAAGCGCAGAAAAATAATGCTCATATAAAAGATATGAAAAAATCATACATTCACGGACAGATAATGCTTAAATAAACATATACGAAAAATACACAATTTATCGTGCACATATAAACATATATAAAAAACTATACAATCGCAAATTGATGATTCTCGTGTAAATATATATGGAAAAATCTTGCAAGCGAGCTAATGATGCTCATATAAAAGACATGAAAAATGAAGCAATCGTACTAACTATCTCCCTCCACTTCAATCAAAACTAAAGATATGAAAAATTATTGAGTCAAAGACTTTCAGTGCTGCTTCGCCATAAAATTAAGTCAGACATTCATTTGCTTAGTGGCGTATTCATTTAGTCAGCCAGTCAGGCAAACAAGCAAACAATCAGTCAGTCAATCAAAGTTAAAGAAAATAAGAAAGACGCATCAACGGACAATGAATGAGTCAATTACAAACTAAAAAAAAAATCAATTTCGAGCTATTGTTCCGTCAGACCGCAGACAATGTAGACGGTATATTGGGCTGTGCCATGCAAAAACGTGTTTTCGGGCTTTTGCGGACAGCGAAGGCCCAGATCAGACTGCGCATCCACGCAGTCTGATCAGAGCCATCACTTCCGCTAACGGAATCATTGGACACTCTATAATCTAAGGAGAGCAAATGCCCGGATGAGACCTTGCGCATGCGCAGGATGATGTGATTCCGTACATTTTGCGCATGCTCGAAGACACTTTTTCGCTTGTCGCGGCCCGTATAAGTTTTTCAGCTTTGTTGATAACGACGCCGATTTTCCATTACGCTGTCTTCAGATTGCATCAGTACACTGTACGTGTATCATTAGAAAACTAGCCTAGGTCTAATTACATGGAATCTAGGGCACCGACGGTCTGCGTAATGAAGAGGCGATTGTCGTCTACGCCCATGGGCGTAGACAATCTTAGACTTTGTCATTGCTATAGAACCGCTTTATGAAAGGTCCAGGATTGTTCCAATACTATTTCCCATGGACTGGTCAGCTTTATTATAACAAAGTATTTGCTTTCACGAAAAGCTTGGTCTGCGCTATTATTTTGTGCTAAGCGTTGACCAACCGTTTTGTGAAAGCTAATTCTTGTATATCTAAGTCATTGTAAGGAGGATAAGCTCACATTCTTCACGGAAAGCAAATCTGTGCCTCGCTTCTGAAGAAGAGTCTGCTCCAAAAAGTAATAATATTATCTCCTATGATGCAAATCTTTCCCATTAGGAAAACACGCCTATTCAAATATACTGAAACTGAAACTGAAACTGAAGGTTTCAGATACTTTTCATATTTCTGTTCAAAACATAGATTGTGGGTACTCGTTAGAATCGCATCGCCAAGGCGGTTCTAACGAGTACCCACAATCTATGCTTTTGGGCAGAAATAAGAAAAATAATGTAGACCCCTGTAAACCCCAGTTTTACTATATAAAAGTGGGGTTTAAGGGGGGCAAAATTATATAGGCACGTTTTCGTGATGAGAGCAGATCCTTTCGGGCAGGGCTTTGGTTGCAAGAAGTAACGAGGAAGTCGTTCTCTCTTGTATAACACATAGTAGAAAGTCTTCCGTGTATTAAAAATCCTCTTATGTTGAAATCATCATGAAATTGCAATGCTACAAACGAATTGTTTGAAATCATTCTAACAGAAAGACATCTCTTGACAATATAATGGAATCATTCGCCATTAGAAAACAAATGCTGTGATAAGGCGACTTGAAAAGCTCTGTAATATCAAATTTAAGGGAAACAGAACACGTTCAGGACGGCAGACTAAAACAGATACCTGTTCAAACAGTGTAGATCCAGATGAGACGGCTCGTAACGAGCCGTCTCATCTGGATCTACATTGTTTGCCATTCTGTATTTGAGTTTAGACTGACAGCTCTATTTCCATCAGTAGACAAGTCCTAATTCAATGAAGAGTTTACTTCAGAAACTCGGGGATGAAAGGGTAAAAATTGATTTTGCAATGGCCTCTGTAAATGGGCCTACTGTAAAAAGGAAAGTAAAAAAAACCCCTAAGTGGGCAACAGATCAGCAGTAAATGATATCATCAACTCATATCGTATCTGTGAGTAAACAAATACAATACGAATCGATCATAAATTGAGCCGAAACATGAGAAAACGTACGCACTGACATGTGCGCCAAACGAAGACTCTGATCGGCTTGTGTTTCCACGCAGTCTGATCAGAATCTTCGTTTTCCGTATGAAGAAACTTTGCATCTATGGTTTTCCAAATTACGCTCAGCGTAGATTCTGATCAGACTGCTCGAATGCACAGGCTGATCTGAATCTTCGCTGGGCACACATGTCCGAAGATACGTATTCTGTCGTTGAGGTTGAATTCATAATGAGAATAGACAGTGTAAACAAACGCCATCTGGAACAAACTAGTGAAGTCTAGAATAAAGACAACTTAGATAAATGTGGGCTGGGTCTCAGACTCTATAAAGATTCCGACCTAAATCGTCCATTAGAAGGTGGATGTCTTAAGATCGTTTTTGTTCAGGTCCTCCCTTGTTCAGCTAGTGGTTTTCTTTAGCTCTGAGGTGATATATTTGATTTATACATTAATTCTGTGATGTTTCACTCACTGAGGTAGAGTGCCTTTGTGCGATATAAACACTCATTTATTATTATTATTATTATTATTATTATTATTATTATTATTATTTTACAATATTACAACCAAGGATAACGATTTGGTACTGTAAAATCGATTAAACACCTCCCGGATATTTTTACTACAGACCGTTCTAAGGCACAGGGTCTGGTGTTGTTTGTTTTTTGTATGGCGGGGCTACGGGGCTTTTTTATATGCTCCCAATTCTTTATCTTATTGTTGTGTTAGTGTATTCTGTCAAATATTTTGATCAACGTGTTTGGGAAGAAGGGACCGGTTGGTCTGCTTTTTTTGATTTTTGTCATGGTCTGTTTCTTCTTCCTTTTTGGTGTCATTGGTTTGCTATGGTTTGTGTTTGTGGATCTTCCCGAGCATCTTCTACATCATTTTTGAAAATAGGTCTGTTCCAAATGATACAAATATAAAATTGATACTGTGACTGACATTAAAAATGTGCCAGCGCATGACAAAACCTACAAAATGGCAGGTGTGCCCAGCGAAGACTCAGATCAGACTGGGCATCCGCCCAGTCTGATCAGGGTCTTCGCTGTGCGCTCAATGCCCAGTAAGCAGTCTACATAAATCTATAGCGGGCCGTTATTGGCCCGTCAGGGTAGCTGACGGGCCGATAACGGCCTGCTGTAGATTTAGGTAGAATGCTAGCTGGGTGGATAGCTCAGGACCCAAGCTTTCGTCATGCGGACAGCGAAGACTGATCAGACTGGGCGGATGCCCATGCTGATCTGAGCCTTCGCTGGGCGCACATGCCATTTTGTAGGTTTTGTCGTGCGCTGGCTCAAATATAAAGATTAACCAGGATAGGCCACAGTCACGAAACACAACTTTCCCCTGGCATCGAAAGAAGAGGAGCCATAATTCAGTAATTGTTAGTGTTACCACTGATGATCGATTATAATCGATCATCAGTCACTTTTGCCTCTTGTGACTGATGATCGGAAAGATTTATTATAGTCGACTTATCGGAAAATTCTATTTTTAGAAACATATTCTCTCAAGTTTTATTTTTATAGGTAACTTATAAAGAAATGAAATTCAAAGCTGTCTATTTGGGTCATTCTAGATTTATGGTCAATAAAAGTGAAAAAAAAATGATACAATAGCCTTAAATAAATCAACCAAAAAGTACTGACATTCTCTTATTTCTCCACGAAAACATATGTTGTGGGTACTCATTAGAAGCGCCTCACAGAGGCACTCCTAATGAGAAATCACAACATATGTTTTTATGGAAAATAAGAAAAATATTATCTGGATACCCCTCTTATCTGGAGCAATGAATAAGTACCTAAATTAAGAGTGAATATATTTTCTAAAAATCGATTATTAATCGATGATCAGTAGGTTTTACAAAACCGATGATGGACTATGAAATTCTGACCGATTCCCAACACTAGATATTGTGAATGATTTGAAAGGGAACGTCTTCCAAATAACGGGTCCCATAGGGCATAATTTCGTGCCTGAAGGCGTCTTTGTGTTCATTTCCGTTTGTCTCGTATTTTCTCAATGTATGTTGATTTCACCTTTAACTGATGATGTTAAAGAAGAACTAACTATCTTTAAATCAACCAGTGCCGCAGGTGTGCTATTTTTTTTATATTGTCTTGTAAAAGGAAACAAAAAGAAAAAAATAAATAAATAAATAAAAAAATAAAAAAATAAAAGAGAAAATGATATTATATGTCTCTATACTGTAGCAACAAAATCGATTTTCTGGACTAAATGGATTTACATGTTAACCTGCATTTCGAAAGAAACATATTTCTTATTTTTTTTTTCATTTTATTTATTTTTATTATTATTATTATTATTTTTTTTTGTTTAAGAGGAAATATCCGAAGATTTATCTAAATTATCGTAATTTAAGTAACACCAGTGTCAGCTTTATTTTGATTCTTCAAGCGCGATTTATTACGAGTATACATTACATTACGAAAACACGCCTATATAGTTTTGCCCCTTAAACCCCACTTTTATACAGTAAAACTGGGGTTTACAAGGGTATACATTAATTTTCTTATTTCTGCTCAAAACATAGATTGTGGGTACTTGTTAGAACCGCCTCGTAGAGGCGGTTCTAACAAGTACCCACAATCTATATTTTGAGTAGAAATATGAAAACTACTAGTATTTTTCATCTGAAAGTTTTCATTTTTTTGGTTAAAATTCTCAATATATTTGAATAGGCGTGTTTTTGTAATGAATATCGAGTTTCTCAGGAAAGACCATATTTCATGGAATATGAAGATCCCAAAGCAACGCACAAGACCAGCACTTCGTTGCAAATAAACAATTAAACGAAGAGAGCATCATGAAAACATACCTATATAATTTTGACCCCCTTAAACCCCACTTTTATATAGTAAAACTGGGGTTTAAAGGGGTATACATTATTTTTCTTATTTCTGCTCAAAACATAGATTGTGGGTACTCGTTAGAACCGCCTCGTCGAGGCGGTTCTAACGAGTACACACAATCTATGTTTTGAGCAGAAATATGAAAAATTTTAGAATTTTTCATCTGAAAACTTTCATTTTCTTGGTGGTAAAATTTTCAGTATATTTGAATAGGCTTGTTCTCGTAATGGATTATAGGTGTTACGTGTACACATGATACGTAGGTCACGACTGAAATTATAATCCCTGACGGCGAACGTATTAATAATCATAAACATTTCTCTCGCCTAGGTGAGAGAAAATGTTTACGGTTATTTCTACTTTTTTTTAAGTATATAGAATAATCAACATTTGCTGTGGTTATTGTTTTAATATACAAAGTATATGCCTTATTATTGTCTATTAACAAAGTATCCCATGCGAGAAGGCAAATCCCACACCCCAAGTGGTTCATCTGTTGCAGTTCTTTGTGCGTGCGTCTGTCATTGTAGATACAGTGAACAGAAAGAAAGGCGATGATCAGGAATCAATACAATTACAGTCGAACGTCAATGGATCGAACACCGATGGCTCGTTTACCATGGCTTATTCGAACTCGTTTTTGAGTCCCTACGAAATTCTACAGATAGCTCAAAAACAAATATTTAGGGAAATTTTCTTATCTTATTATGATATTGTATGTTGTGTGTACTCATTAGAATCGCCTAATCAAGGCGATTCTAATGAGTACACGCAACATACCATTATTGTGTAGATCGAAAATATTTCCATGAATTATCGCCATTTGTTGCCTGACCTGGCGCCATAATTAAACCTCAGTGGCTGCATCTCTCGAACACATTTCCATGGTCCCAAAGATGTTCGAGCCATTGAAGTTCGACTGTACCTAACACCGTCCGTTCCAAGACACCAAAGGGAAAGAAGGACTAACACCTTCCGTTCCAAGACACCAAAGGGAAAGAAGGACTGACACCTTCCGTTCCAAGACACCAACGGGAAAGAAGGCTCCGATTTTCGTTCTTTTTTGTATTCTTTTTTTCCAATAACGCTTTGCGTTTAGTCAACATCACGAAAACACGCCTTTTCAAATATATTGAAAATTTCACCACCAAAAACTGAAACTTTTCAGATAAAAAAAACTCTGATTTTTTTTTCATATTTCTGCTCAAAACATTTATATTTTTGAGCAGAAATAAGAAAAATAATGTGTACCCCTGTAAACCCCGTTTTACTTTATAAAAGTTGGGTTTAAGGGGGTCAAAATTATATAGGCATGTTTTCGTGATGAGAAAAAAAAAGTGTATTTGTTGACCAATATCCCTCACGTATAATCGGAGCGGCTACAGGTTGGGAGAGGAAGGAAGGATAAGGAAATTGTTCCATCGGACAATGAAACTAATTTGCTTGCAATGTGTCCGAAACTACCTCGCTCTCTTCGGAGGTTGGCCTAGGAGCAACTCCAGAGAATGCGTAAAAATCCATTTGAGAGAAAGACAAGAAAACATTGATGCAAAGCAACAATACGCCGGAAAACTAATCTGTCATGCATTACTTAGCTCCCTATAGATCGTAGTATAGTGAAAAAATGTTATAATTTATGAAAGGTTGTAATTATATTAAATTATCGCAATACTCAAAGACAAAAAACATTATTGACGTTATCAGAGCTATGTAAAAAAAAAACAAAACAAAAAAAACAAAAAAAAAACAAAAAAAAAAAAAAAAAAAAAACAACTATGGTCGTCTGTTTTCCAGCCCGCATACATAATTACATGTCGCCATCCATAGCCTAGGCCGAACATACTATATCCGAAATCATCTATGTAGCAGTGTTTCGTTCTTTTCTCCACTCATTAAGTTTTCTTTCGACCCAAATCTTTTCATGCTTAAATATCAAATTAAACTGTATTATTAAACCAGCTTATAATCCGTTCGATTTGAAAATGCACATTTCCAATCGTAAACAAGAAAAATACCTTTTGTTTCTTCTTCGTAGTACGACGAAAAAAAACGAAATGAAAAAATTCAAACGTGTACGAATATTGACAGCAACAAGCTCATTTCAGGTCGAATGGTCAAACTGGGGCTCCTACGGGAAAACTGCCCATTTCTGTTTTAAATGAGCAAAACCCACATTGCTACATTCATTCTACACAGTACTTCCCATTTCTTATTTCACTATGTTACCAATACCACAGTTCTCTGCTGCAAAAGTGTGACTGAATAATAATAATAAAAAAAAGTGGGGGGTTAATAGTTATATATAACCCCACTAAGAACCCCATAAAACTGGAAGAAAACCGATGTTCTCCAAATGCATACACATTTTACAAACAAGTACCCACAATTTATTTTACATAAACATCAAATATATTCTATTCTATTCTATTTTACAAAAACAACCTCAAATAGATACGCCGGGCTCTAGCCCGGCGTAAAAAAAGACATGGTTGGGTAATTAAGGAATAGAATTACGCTTTTAGTGCTTGAAACAGCCAGTCCTCATCTTGTCTAGTATTGTTGATAAAGCTTTTCAAACGAAGACATGGTTTCAATTTCTCGCATAAGTGTTTTATTGTATGTATGTTTACCCTGAGGATGTCGCGGCCATTTAATGGTCCGTCTGTCCATTAACGTATTGGTGTAGTGGGTTTCAAAATCAATAGTCGTCTTGAAACAAATCATTTGCAGTAATGACAGAAAATCCCATTAGCTTATCAGCCTGAACGATATCACAAGCCGTGAAAATCCTAAATGTACCTTATAGGATATGCGAACAGTACAGAATACTATAAAGGGCTGGACCCAGGATTATTTAAAATGGCGATTCAATATTTCTTAGGGGCGGGGGGGGGGGGGGAAGACTGGGGTGTCGGTTTGATAAAAGTACCATATTTAATGTAAAATGGTCAATAAAAATAAGACAAAACACAGCTTTTTTTAAATGTAGGCATTCGGAAGACAGACATAAGCAAACAGTTTAGACCCAGATCAGACGCCACAGAACGCCGCGTATGATCAGGGTCTATACCTTTTACCACTCATCCTGAAATTTAGACATGTTCACATATAGATTGACTAGTTGAAATTTTAGAAGTATAAGGTAAACAGTAAGGTGAGCGAATATTCATTAGGATAAATACGATATAAAAAATATCAAATTCAAAATTTCTGAAAATGAAATTTTGAGTCAAACGGGTGTTTGACTGACCCCGCTCCCCCTCCTCTACCCGATCCCATCTAGACCCGCCCCTGCTACAGAAGATGACCAGTCTATACACGTTCTGAATACAACGGCCAACCAGTTTTTCTTTGTTTGAATTCTTGTTTTATGACTCGTCAACTAACTTGTCGGTCATATTGAGTCGTCTACCAGAGAAAGAGAGTAAATTGCTAGAAGAGCTAGTAGAGGAAAGGCAATAATAAATAAAGGAGGGTGTATAAAACAGCGAACCTGTGCAGACATTATGAAAACATTATTCAAATATATTGAAAATTTCGCCACCAAAAAGCTTAAAGTTTTCAGATAAAAAAAATCTGATATCTTTTCATATTTCTGCTCAAAACATAGATTGTAGGTACTCATTAGAACCGCCTCACCGAGGCGGTTCTAACAAGTACCAACGATCTATGTTTTTAGCAGAAATAAGACAAATCATGTATACCCCTGTAAACCCTAGTTGTATTAGGGGTTTAAGGGAGTCAAAATTATATAGGTTTTCGTGATGAACAGAGGAAATGCTAAATACAGGAGGCCCCTACCACTACCTTACCTGCTAGAGCAACTAACTGGTCGTTTACAGTCAGAAATATACAGAAGAAACAATGATAATAAATAAGTGCATTTTTCTGCGTAAGCATTCACATTCGAACATTTTGATCGCATTAGCATTCAAATCTGAGTAGTCACTTTTCTAAATAGCAGAAAATCCCATTACTTTGATATCGGACAAAAAAATCAGAAGCTGTAGTGAAAATGGAACGTTGTCTTCTTCAAAAAAGATATGCGCCGATTAGGCTAATGTAGTGCCTGTGCAGTTTGCTCAGAGTCTATTCATCGCTGCGCAAACTTGATCTACGCCATTCTAATAAGCAATAATTCTTATGTGCAATAAAGTAATGTTGTGTGTCAGAAGTATTTTCTGGGAATCATTAAACGTTCAATCAGTGGGTGCTTCAGATCAAAACAGCCATTTACAAATGTACTTGTCTTTGGCACTCGATGTTACAGCGATTTATGTCCAAGTTATCCATTATCTCACGTATTTTCATGGCTTCAGCTTCTCTCTTATGACTAAAATGCATTCGTGATTTTTTTTCTTTATTTTTGTTTTGCTTCGTTTTAATGTTTCCTAAGTTGGCCTGAATCGCTTTCCCGACCACTAGCTGATGACTACACTCAGCATACCATTATCTTATAGAAGATTGAAACGACATCGCTAAAGTTTCCCCATTTGCGTCCTGACCTGTTCCGTCCACCTAAGGTTTTCCTAAACATACTTGTGGATCAACACAGACAAACCAAAGTACAGTCCAACTTCAATAACTCCAACATTGTTGGGACCATGGAAATTTGTTCGACATAAGGGGAGTTCGAGCCACTAAGGATTAAACAAAGCGCTAGGTCAGGAGGCAAATGGGGATAATTTAGGGATGCATGTTAGATATTTTATAAATAATAATGGCATGTTTAGTGTACTCATTAGAATCACCTCGATGAGACGATTCTAATGAGTACATACAACACACATTCCCATGATCAAATAAGATTTTTTCTCTAAAATATCCCCAAATATCTGTTTTCTAGAGCTATTGGATGAATTTCGTATGGACTCAAAAAACGAGTTCGAATCAGCCACGGTAGATTTCCCAATCGGTGTTCGAGTCATTGATGCTCTACTGTATATAAAGTAAGTTACCAACACTGTGATGCAACAAAGACGAGTTATCTTCTTTAATAGTAGAACCACGATGAGCCCGACCGCAGACAAAAAAGGATAAGAACTTTGCCCCCCACCCCCACCCACGCGCCCTCCTACAAAGGATTTTACCCTTTCCTTCCTTCAGACCAGTACAGGAAACTTTGCAAAACGTGTAGATCCAGATGAGACGGCTCGTAACGAGCCGTCTCATCAGGATCTACACTGTTTGCCATTTTGTTATTGACTTGTGACTAAAACCCCTTTTTGCAACAATAGATGTGTCGAAATTCAGCGATGGAAGAGTCCATGTCAGACACTCGGGGGGAAAGGGTTTTAACTGTCTTGTAAGTTTATCTCCATACAAACGCAAAGTACTACTACTAAACTTTTCACTCCAAGGTTTTTAAAGTGGACTCTATCATCACTGAATTATGACATGTCCACTTAATCAAATAGGGGACTTCAGTCTAAAAATCAAAAACAAAATCGCATACGGGCCGTCTCATCTGCATCTACTCTGTTTGCACAGTCTCTGATTTGGTCTGCCAGGCTAAAAGTGTTACAGAAGGCAGTAAAATTGTCCATATTGATTTGCTTAACATCTAAGAATGCAGTCTGTCGCAAAAAGTTACCCGTTCACTTCATAGTTTTGACGAGAATAGAATAAAATAGTTTATTCATCCAATTATGGAGCCTTTCGAGCTTACCATCAAAAACATTCATATAGAATATATCTTGATTAATATGATTCATTTACAATAAACATGCATTCACAAGACATCAAAAAAGCAAAGACAAAAAAAAAAAATATGTAATAAAACGTTCTATGTAGCTATGAAAAATAGAGTTGAATATGCTTCATAAATGACATATTACACATAATGCAAAAATATCTCAGACATAATCTTATTGATACAAAATGGCATTACTGATATGTTAATACTTGAATTTCTTTTCTCAAAACATGCAGGTATAAATGAAGCTAAACTGTGAATTAATTTCATATCTTCTTATACAAATAGAAAACGTGGAATAGAAAACGCGTGAAACGTTCAGATCTAACCATATTGCTTTCTCAAATGTCTTTTGTTTCTACCTACCTCGCAGACACATATATATTGATATAGTTTTGCTCCTGTCACTTGTCAACCAAATCTAAAGAAAACGACTGTCTTTTTAAAATTGAATTTTCACGAAATCTCTTTAAATATTAATTTGTGAAATATACGTCCCTGATGAAAGTTATTCAGGAGAACGACCAATGGCTTCTCATTAATGAACGGATGTTCATATTTTGTGTAGGTTTTCCTCTGATGAGATGAAGATTTTCCAAATTATCACTTTTTGAGTATAATTCATCACGAAAACACGCCTATATAATTTTGACCCCCTTAAACCCCACTTTTATATAGTAAAACTGGGGTTTACAGGGGTATACATTATTTTTCTTATTTCTGCTCAAAACATAGATTGTGGGTACTCGTTAGAACCGCCTCGGCGAGGCGGTTCTTACGAGTACCCACAATCGATGTTTTGAGCAGAAATAAGATAAATATCAGAGTTTTTTATGTGAAAATTTTCAGTTTTTGGAGGTGAAATTTTCTATATATTTGTATAGGCGTGTTTTCGTAATGTTCAGTTCGGTTCTGTCAGTGACGCTGTTCACATGTACATGTATGAACAGTCTACTTAAAATTCTGTCCATATATGGGAATACAATATAGATTCATAGAAGTTTTATATCTGGTTGTTCCTCACAACCTCTTTCCTGCACGCGTCATCAGTCTGCTGCTTGGAAATACATCACGAAAGCATACCTATATAATTTTGACCCCTTTAAACCCAACTTTTATATGGTAAAACTTGGGTTTTCAGGGGTATACATTATTTTTCTGATTTCTGCTTAAAACATAGATTGTGGACACACGTTAGAACCGCCTCGGCGAGGGAGGCGGTTCTAACGAGTTCCCACAATCTATGTTTTAAGCAGAAATATGAAAAAAATATCAGAATTTTTATCTGAAAACTTTCAGTTTTTTGGTGGTGAAAATTTCAATATATTTGAATAGGTGTGTTTTCGAAATGTAATAGTGAAGAAAATATCCAGAAAGAGCCATAATGACTGAATACACCCTTAACTCTTACGGCGCCAAATTCAGACGACATTAGTCGTCTGCTTTTTTTTAAACAAACTATCGCTTGGAAAGCAGTTTATATATAAAGTTGAATATCAAACAGCATAGATCCATCTATGCTGTTTGAAAAAGCCCATTATTATCGTCTGTGGCAGTGAAAAAGTTTGTGGTCACAAGCCAGACTCATCCAATAGTGCATGGTCACAAGCCAGACTCATCCAATAGTGCAGACTGGGTCTGGGTTCATGCTAAGAAAAACAGAAAAACATAATTACTTGGTAATCGCTGTATATATTATTTTTCACCCTTAATCGTCAGAACATTTTAACGACCCGCATAGTTTCCCTCTAGCCCTGTCTTATAGATTTCCCATCACGAAAACATACCTATATAATTTTGACCCCCGAAAACCACACTTTTATATAGTAAAACTGGGGTTTACGGGGGTATACATTATTTTTCTTATTTCTGCTCAAAACATACATTGTGGGTACTCGTTAGAACCGCCTCGCCGAGGCGGTTCTAACGAGTACCCACAATCTATGTTTTGAGCTGAAATATGAAAAATTTCAGAGTTTTTTATCTGAAAATTTTCAGTTTTTGGAGGAGAGATTTTTCTGTATATTTGAATAGGCGTGTTTTCGTAATGCGACATACAAACATAGACTATAAGCTCTGACTTTCTTGTATATGCAAAACTCTATGTATATGCAGTCAAAACTAATATTCTTGTTTCTTGTCCTAAAGTTATCAGGAATACCACTCGGAACGGGTATCTTCTCCTTCGTAAACCACAGATCGGATGTATACAATTATATTGCGTGTACTTATTATCGTTTTGTTAGCCATGTGACGTTTTCGTATGACTTTTATAGTGTATAATTTTGCTGAAGGTAATCATGTGTCAGCTGTATGTCATTTCAATTATACAGTTCCACAATTTCAATCCTATAATCGAGTCCTATGTTTTGTTTTATGGCAACCAATTCACCCTACACAGACTGACACAGCCAACCATTTAAGGCATTAGTAACACATGGTATATTTACTGCCAGTTTTAACAACATAGACAGTTTTTTACTTCCCGGTTTTCTTTCCTTCAGAGCAAACCCATTCATCTCTGAAAAGATGTCTTTTGTAAAAAGAAAAAAAAAAATGCTCCCGACGGGATCAAATTCTTTCCTTTTCGTGTAGACCCCTTTTTTTAGAAGGAAAGCAAAACAATTTTGTCCAAGTTGTTTGTCCTTTAAGTGTTCATTTCCTTTAAGGTGAAGGTACTTAAAAATCTAATCCAATTTTGCATAATAGCACAGTGCGAACTAAAACACCCCAGCTAGCATTCTTTATAAATCTATAGCGGGCCGTTATCGGCCCGTCAGCTACCCTGACGGGCCGATAACTGCCCGCTATAGATTTATAAAGAATGCTTACTGGGACCGCTCCTGCCTTGACCCCCAAACACTTAAGGGCGAGGACTGAGTGCACGTAAAACCAGGTTTAAGGCACACAACAATTTATTTGTTGACCGTTCAAGGCGACATTGCAGTTCCTCTCCATTTTGTCCTTCTCTTTATGTTGTTGTGTTCTTCTGTGATATGGCGGATTCCACGGAACGGTCTCAATCATGGAACACAGCCATCCTATATCAGTCAAATCTCAATGGCTCGAACGTCTTTGGGGCCACGGAAACGTGTTCGAGACCAGGGTAGTTCGAGCCACTGAAAGTCAATCATGGTGCTTCGTCAGGAAGCAAGTGGCGATAATTTAAGGGTCTTTTCAATCTTCTATACCATAATGGTATGTTGAGAGTACTCATTAGAATCGTCGTGATGAGGCGATTCCAAAGTGTACTCACAACATACAATTTCATGATAAAAACAAATTAAAAAAAAATCCATAAATATTTGTTTTCTGGAGCTAGAGGAAGAATTTCGCACGAACTCAAAAACAAGTTCGAATCAGCCTTTGTAAACGAGCCAACGGTGTTCGAATTATTGATGTTCAACTGTATATATCCGAATAAGTTTAGAATGACACGGAACGACATCAAAGAACAACATCGATGAAAGCGGAACGAATAATCGAAGAGGAACTGCAGCATACAGAAATACCGCCTTGGAACGGTCAACAGTAAATGGATTAAAAAGGAATGAGGATAATCATTGAGAGAAATGAATACTCCCACAAAACAAACGACAGCTTAAAATCAATTCTCTGAGAGCACCAAAAGACATTACGAAAACAAGCCTATTCAAATATATTGAAAATTTTACCACCAAAAAATGAAAATTTTCAGATAAAAAACCCTATATTTTACATATTTCTGCTCAAAACATAGATTGTGGGTACCCGTTGGAACCGCCTCGACGAGGCGGTTCTAACGAGTACCCACAATCTATATTTTGAGGAGAAATAATAAAAATAATGTATACCCCTGTAAACCCCAGTTTTACTACATAAAAGTGGGGTTTAAGGGGGTCAAAATTATATAGGCATGTTTTCGTGATGATTTCTCCACGCACTGAAAAGGATTTTTATGAAACCTCTTTCAAATGATTAGGCCTACCAAAAAACTAGCAGAAAAAAATACTGATTGTTTTTGTTTTTCTGTAAAACTAGCTAATTTCGGCCAATAAGGTTCATCAGTAACCCTCATATGAGTCTTCAGAGATGCCTGAATGGGCTCAATGATCTCAAAAGATCAAAACATAAACTACACTATAGTGAAGTACGGGGAGACGTTCTGCGGCCGCTATATGGCACTAACACCAGCTGTAGTGAAAATAGATTTAAAAAGGTATGACCCTCCAGAGCGACGAATACAATCACAAAACTAAAGAAAAGCTGGTTCCAAGTTTTCATCACGAAAACATACCTATATAATTTATAATTTTGACCTCCTTAAACCTCGTATATATAGTAAAACTGGAGTTTACAGTGGTATACATTAATTTTTTTATTTCTGCTCAAAAACGTTTATTGTGTGTACTCGTTAGAACCGCCTCGGCGAGGCGGTTCTAACAAGTACCCACAATCTATGTTTTGAGCAGGAATATGAAAACTATCAGAATTCTTTTTATCGGAAAACTTTAAGTTTTTGGTGGTACAATTTTCAATATATTTGAATAGGCGTGTTTTTCGAAATGTCTGCCAGAAATAGCTAGTTTCCGCTTATTCGGCCTTATCAGTGACCCCCATATAAAATTTCAGACAATCCGGCTAGGGCTCAGTGATCACAAAGGCAAGAAAATATAAACCACTAAAATTCTTGTACATGTACTGCCAAATGAAGTTCTTGCACTAATACCGCGCGTTATAAATTAATCTCTTGTCTGATTACCATTAAAAAAACATGCGATCTATTACTGTGAAGAGTTTTATGAAAGATGGAGACATTCAAAAACTTATGTGAGGTTATGAATAAGTTTCAATGCAGATAATTTCGCGTGTTCAAATTATCATATTATTACATTTCCACACTTATACTACCTTGCCATACAAGCAACACTAGGGGGTTGCTATGCGCATGGTCCAATATCAGTATTACTTACGGTTTACCCATTTTACATGTGTTATATAGTTTAGAATTCTAGTTTCCTTTTTCGCTTTCACAGGAAATAATTATCGGGTTATTAAAGAATCAATACATATTTAATTCCAGCAAAAGTCTATCTCATAAACTGTATTCAATAACTGGTTAAAATTACGTTAACACATCTATGTGAAATGCATACTTCCAAGACATTGCTCTAGATAAGATACTTTTTTGCCATAATATACAGCTGACTCTCGATATCTCAAATACTGATATCTCTAACTACAGTCGGGCTTCAATAGCTCAAACACCGAGGGCTCGTTTACCATGGCTGATTCGAACTCGTTTTCTAGTCCTTACGAAATTCTCCGGACAGTTCCAAAAAAACAAATATTTTTGGAAATTTTCTTATTTTATCATGGAATTGTACGTTGTGTGTAATTAAAATCACATCATCCAGGCGATTCTAATGAGTACACTTACCATATCATTATTGCATTACGAAAACATGCCTATTCAAATATATAGAATATTTTACCACAAAAAAAAAAAAAAAAAAAAAAAAAAAAATGAAACTTTTCAGATAAAAAATTCTAATATTTTTCTTATTTCTGCTCAAAACATAGATTGTGGGTACTTGTTAGAACCACCTCGATGAGACGGTTCTAACGAGTACCCACAATCTATGTTTTAAGCAGAAATAAGAAAAATAATGTTTACCCCTGTAAACCCCAGTTTTACTATATAAAAGTGGGGTTTAAGGGGTCAAATTTATATAGGAGTGTTTTCGTGATGGTATAGAAGATCGAAAAGACTTTAATAGATTATCGCCATTTGCTTCCTGACCTGGCACCATGATTACCCCTCAGAGGCTCGAACTACCCATGTCTCGAACAAGTTTACATGATCCTAAAGATGTTTGAGACATTGAAGTTCGACTGTCTTGCTTAAGTCAAAATGAATTACAAGGCAATATTTTGTTAAGTTTGCTATATGTACCTTAAATTTCAATTCCTTTTATCTCAAACTACTGTTATCTCAAACCAACAGTTCTGGTCCCTTGGTTTTCGAGATAATGAGAGTAGATTGTATTGATATTTTTCTTATTGCTCAACGAAAACTTGTTGTGGTACTCATTAGAAGCGCCTCGCGGAGGCGCTTCTAATGAATACCACAACATATTTTTTGTGGAGAAATAAGGAAAAATGTTTATCCAAATATCGCTCTTACCCAGAGGTATATAAACTATGACATTTACCATAAAATACGGTAAATAAAGAAGATTTTGGTTATTAAGCGCATGAAAACACAATTTATCCAGTGAAAAGAAGGTTGTTACAAATTGAACAACAAATATAAAAGTTATGTTAAAATTTATAAATATAAAAGCTGGTTTAAAAGTAGCAAACTTATAAAAATCCGCCTTATAAAGTAGACCTCTGTCTTTAGTATGTATTATGGAGGAACACGGGTGTACATTTGCACAGACTTGTTAACGTAATGAAATGCGTAATGTCAATGACATATACAAGGTATACTTTCATGATAAGAATAGACTTTTACGGCTTATGAGGACCATTATGCCTTTATATGTTACCGCAGGAAGACACCTCGCTGCGTTATTCCTATTCCATTGAATTGCGATAAGCTTCTGAATGTTATGTTATACACAGCATGCTTAGTTATTACCCCAATCACGGTTGATAGCTATTCATTCCCCTTTAATTGCACGACGGTGGGTCGGACCTCATTAGAGGGTTGATGCTTGATGTTATGTGGGCCTCCGAAGTGCTACTAATATTTTCTTTAATTCTGGGCCCAGTTGTTCAAAACTAACGATGTCATTAGTTAACGTATCGTTAAAACTTTGATCATTAAATATGGCATAAACGCTAATATTTTTTGCTGAAACAATGTGATTTTATCTGCAAAAATACCTGTGAATTAGACATTTTACTTTCAAGAACAGTTAACATTTTGATCACTAACGAGCCGTTAAGCTAACAATGCTTTGAACAACTGGGCCCTGGATGTCAGTGTCAGGTGATTGTTACGAGCACTCATCCTTGTTTCATCACAGCGATTTAATTTGATTTACATGATTTTTGTTGTTTTTTTTTGTGTTTTTGTTTTTCGGGGACGTTTCTTCTTAATTGAGTTAGGGAATGTCTTTGCGAACCGAACACTCATTTAGTTTTTTTTTTTTTTTTTTTTTACAACATTTGAACCTATTTGTGACGATTTGGTATTAGTTCTAAAACAGGGCCCAGTTGTTCAAAAGTATTGTTAGCTTAACGAGCTCGCTAGTTGTCAAAATGTTAACTGTTCCAGTAAGTACACTATCTATTTCACAGGTATTTTTGCTGATAAAATGTGAGTAGCTTTTGCAAATGCAAAAGCTACTCACATTTTTAAGCAAAAATATTAGCGTATAATGATTAAAGTTTTAATAGGACGTTAACTAACAACATCGTTAGTTTTGAACAACTGGGCCCAGTGGTTCTAGTGTTGTTTGTTCTTTGTGTGGCCTTGTGTGGCTTGTGGCTGGTCGCTGTGGGTCCTTTTTTCGTGTTGTTTCCTATTTATTGTCTTATTGTTTGTTTGGTAAATCCTGTCTGGCATTGTTATCCTTTCGTTGGGGAAGAGAGAGATGGTTGCTTTGTTTATTAACTACACGAAAGCATGCCTATATAATGTTAACCCCTAAAACCCCACTTTTATATAGTAAAACTGGGGTTTACAGGGGTATACAGTATTTTTCTTATTTCTGCTCAAAACATAGATTGTGGGTACTCGTTAAAACCGCCTCGCCGAGGCGGTTCTAACGAGTAACCACAATTTAAGTTTTTGAGCAGAAATATGAAAAATATTAGAAAAATCATTTTTTGGTGGTAAAACTTTCAGTATATATGAATAGCCTTGTTTTCGTAATGCAGCGGGTGATAAGAACGACATCCTCGAATTTTTGGTGACCGGATAAACTTGGTAGATTCTCCGACATTACAAGTCATGCAATTTTCTTTTATTCTTGTTTGATTTCCTGCACTGCGGGTCCCTTCTGAAAAGGGATCTGCTTCTCCAAAGGGGCCTAAAAAGGGATCTATTTTAAATACAAATACAGTAAAACGTCAATGACTCGAACACCGATAGCTAGTATATAGTGGACAATTCGAATTTGTTTGAGCCCCTACGAAATTATTCCGATTGCTCAAAAAATATTCTAAGAAACTTTTTATCTTATACTGAAAAAAAATTGTTTGTTGTGTGTACTCATTAGAATCGCCTCATCGAAAAGACATCCTTAAGTTATCCACATTTGCTTCCTGGCCTGGCGCTATCATTAACTCTCAGTGGCTCGAACTACCCATTTCTGGAACAAATCTCCATGGTCCCAAAGATGTTCGAGCCATTGAAGTTCGACTGTAATTATGTACTCTCAATGGGAGTAAATTCTTTTCTTTTAGAGACGACCCCTTTTCAGAAGCATCTGACAGAATTCCCTCTCCCGATAGTATATTCATTCCCGTTGACCCTATCATACTCATACCGTTGCAAACAGTGTAGATCCAGGTGTCATTCTGTTTTGGAATTTTTGTTGACACCCCTATTTTCAAGATTGTACGTTCCAATACTTAAAAATAGAATAGTCCGTCTCGTATGCTAAGGGTTGAAAGGTTTAAGTCGGTGATAAGACTTGCCATTTATTGTAATGTCAATGATGGAGACCACATATCGATACTAATTAACGTGAACACTTATCACAGGCTACGAACTTGAGGAGTGGTCGTACCTATGACAGGTTGCGAACTTGAGAAGTGTTCACATATATGACAGGTTGCGAACTTGATATGTTCACATCTATGACAGGTTTCGACTTGAGGAGCGTTCACACATATGACGTTTTACGAACTTGAGGAGTTTTCACACATATGGCAGGTAACGAACTTGAGGAGTGTTCACACATATGACAGGTTACGAACTTGAGGAGCGTCCACACATATGACAGGTTAAGAACTTAACGAGTCTTCACATACATGTATACGACAGGTTACGAGCTTGAGGAGTGTTCACACATATGACAGGTGACGATATTGAGGAGTGTTCACACATATGACAGGTTGCGAGAAACGCGATAAAAGAGCAGTACCATTACATTTCTGTCCTGAGATTCGTTTTATCTTTTTGTTTTTAGTGTGAATACATATGAGCACAAGGTGCGAAAACGTACCTTTTGCAATGTGCGCCCAAGAAGGTGTAAATCAGACTGCGCATCCGCGCAACCGCTTTATGCAAAACTTCGTTGTCCGCAGGTATATGTCCAGAAAGAGGCACAACCAGAAAACATAGCCTTCCAATGACTCCAACATGAAGAATAAACAAACTACGATTCTTGGGCTGAGTTGAGGTTTTATGGCCCAGTCAACCCATTAGGGTCATCTCGAGCGCGGTCAGTTTACCTAACCACACTTTTTCTGGACAGGCTTAGGCTTTGTTTAGACTCACATTACTGAACAAAGGTTTTGTTTATACAGTTTAGAGACATTTAGGAATATAACAGTTTTTTTTCCAGTGACTGTTCCTTATAAAGTTTTAACTTAATTTTCCTGATATTTGCCTTCCTTTGTATTTTAACCTCGGCTTTCATTGTCGGATCATAATACAGGGTCACTGATGAGGCTTGATTAGCCAAAACCATGTGGTACGGCCCTTTACTTCTTATGAATTTGTTCATGAATTTTAAAGTACACCCAATTTAGCCTTTAAATTAGTCCTCTAAGCGGTTAACCAGTACATGTGTACATTTTTGTTTCGCCAGAAGCTGTCAACTGCCCTTCTTGAGTCAGCGGAAGGAAGAGAATGATCGTAGAAAACACTTCATGATCAATGTCCACGAAATAATGTTGCCAAACCCGGCGGGGATCAAACCGATCTCCTGATTAGCAGTCGGGCGCGCATCCGACTGAGCCACCGAGGCCGGCACAAACTACGATGGATAGCACAGACTAATTAAAACAATGAAAAGTAAAGTAACCAACTCTCGTCCCCAACAATGTGAAGTACCGCCTTACAACGTCGTTAGTAAAACCGGGTAGATGCTGAAACGTCTACTCCCAAAATGTATACTCCTATAATGTCTATTTCCAAAATGTTTATTCCAAAAAGGTCTGCTGTGACAAAATGTCTATTCCCAAAATGTCTACTGGGCCAAAATGTCTACTCCTAAAATATCTATACATCACATAATGCAGCGAGTGATCAGAGTCGTTTGCTTCATGGGCCCATCCAAGATTTCCTTTTGTTTTTTTTTCAAAGAAAAATCTATAAGGTGACAGTGTATTATGTACATATATGTACAAAATCATTTTTATGAAAAGGACAGTTCCTAAAATTTAATAGCGCTATAAAATTATTTTTATAAAAAAACATTTCATCGAATTTGGTAGCACTGTAAAATTTAAAGCACAGGTTTGGTAAGTATATTAGAAGGATAACAGAATGCTAAATGTAAAATCAGTAGGTCAAGCGAGTGTTAAACAAATAGAGATTACTAAGTTTCAAATACGTATGTATCCAATGAATCTTATATAGTCCTCTGTAGAAATTGTCCTTTTCTAAAATTTTGGTTTCAGCCTTCCCTGTCTTTTATTGTTTACTGCAGTTTTTTTTCCTTGGCAAGGCACCACCTCTGAGTTGGGTGATGCTAATTTCTGTAGCCGCTTCTCCTGATATCAATAGTTCAATCATTTCATAGAAATTCGGATGACATTTCATAACCAGCTTACTCAGGCGATTGTGCCATGATTCAAGTTTATTGTTTGTTTACGATCCTTCATTGTCATACTAGTTCCATATTTTCAATGCTCTGTCATATATATGTCTGGATTTCCAAAGCAGTAACATATACACTGCAGGAAATTGTTATTCTTCCTAAAAAGTGTCAACCCTCGTCCTGCTGAACCCGGACATACCCTGCCTTTGCAAACAGTGTAGATCCAGATCAGTTGGCTTCTGAAGAAGCCAACTGATCTGGATCTGCACTGTTTGCTATTAAGTTTGTGAATTTATAGCGATTATTTGGTTCAAGTAATCTGATTGGCTGAAATTTAGAAGAGGGTGTGGCACCTTAATTTATTCAGCAGGACACGGGTTAAAGGTAAAATAAAGGTGGACATGACTTAAATGTTCCATCCATGTACCAGACACTTGCTGCTGACAGCCTCTCTAACATTTTATCAGTTGCAAAAAATATAATTTTGTTCCCATCACCTTCAGTTGAAAGTAAAAACTTTGTGCCCATTCTCCTTTGATATGTATATTTTCTCTGGAAGTAGGCATATGTGGCAAACGTTCGCGTCAAGCCTTATACAAGCATCACAAAACATATATAACGTTTACCCCCTTAAACCCCACTTTTATATAGTAAAACTGGGGTTTACAAGGGTATACAATATTTTTCTTATTTCTGCTAAAAAACATAGATCTTGGGTACTGGTTAGAACAGCATTGCCGACGTGATTCTAACGAGTACAAACAATCTATGTTTTGAGCAGAAGTATGAAAACATCAAAAGTTTTATCGGAAAATTTTTATTTTTTGATGGAAAAAAAATTCAGTATATTTGAACACGCTTGTTTTCGTAATGGGGCACTTCTAATACTGGTAAGTGTTTAGAAATTGCTTTGAATTTCCTCGTTTCGGGCCGTTACATTTTTGAATTACTCGAAGTTCTTGTAATACTTCATTGAAAAGTTTAGGAACGGGGCTGTCGACTCCTTGACTTTAATAATCAAATAAGATGTCAGTCTTCCAGGGTATTTTTGTCAGGACATCTCAAAAATATTTTTCACTTGTTTTCTATTAACAGTGTATTTGTAGCCATTATAAATCAATCGTTTTTCTCCTGTCTTAGTTTTAAAATATTCCATAATTAATATACAAAATAGTAAATATTGTCACATATCAAATGCAGTGGGAATGGCTAAAGTTACGGAACCGTATCTCTAGCCTCCGAGACTAAAGGTGCGGAACCGTATCTTAAGCCTCCAAGGCTAATGGTACGGGACCGTATCTCTAGCCACTCCCTTTTCTAAATTCCGTAAATAATAGTTATAAAATATAAATATTTATTAAAGTTTAAAACAGACATTTTGGGAGTAGACAACTTGGCACCGTAGACATATTGGGAATAAACATTTTGGCAAAGTAGACCTTCCAGGAATAGACATTTAGGGAGTAGGCATTTCAGCACTTCCCCAGTGATATCTACCTGGGTATGAGTTTAACCCGTTCCTCCTTGCAGACCAATATAGATACCTTTGCAAACAGTTAAGATCGTGATGAGAAGTCTTGTGACGAGCCGTCTCATCCAGATCAATATGTTTGCCATTCTGGTTTTATTTCTGACAGATATCCCTATTTGCAACAATGGTCATGTCCAAATTCAATGATGGAAACGTCAATTTCATAAACTCAGGTGTAAAACGGTTATATCTTGGTTTATTAGTACCGAGCTTTACCGAGCTTTAAATGTTATAATAAGGAATAATCCTCGAGAGCCATGAAAGGCCACGAAACAGAAAACAGCTGACGTGTCAAGTCTTCTTTGCAGTTTTGATTAAAGCATGACACTCCTTGCTTCGTTTGAAGCTCCGCATAAAGCATGACCGCCCTTGCTTCTTTTGAAGATCTGCATAAAGCATGGCCTACCTCGCTTCGTTTGCAGCTTTGCATAAAGCATGGCATTTCTTGCTTCGTTTAAAGTTTTGCATAAAGCATGACATTGTAGCTTTGTTTGAAGCCTTGAATAAAGCCTGGTATTCCTTGCTTCGTTTAAAGCTCTGCATAAACATAGCCTTCTTTGCTTCGTTTGAATATCTGAGCATAAAAGCATGCCAGTCTTTGCTTCATTTGAAGCTTTGCATAGAGCATCGCCGTCCTTGCTTCGTTTTACAGCATGACATTCCTTGCTTCGTTTGAAGCTTGGCATAAAGCATGGCCATCCTTGCTTCGTTTGAAGCTTGGCATAAAGCATGGCATTCATTGCTTCGTTTGAGGCTTGGCATAAAGCATGGCATTCCTTGCTTCACTTGAAGCCTTGCATAAAGCATTGCCTACCTTTCTTCGTTTGAAGCTTTGGATAAAGCATAACCTTCCTTGCTTCGTTTGAAGCGTTGCATTAAGCATGACCTTATTTGTTTCGGTTGAAATTTTGCAAACAGCATGACCTTCCTTACTTCGTTTGAAGCATGGCATTAAGCATGACTTTCCTTGCTTATATTTTGAAGCTTTCCATAAAACATAGCATTCATTGCGTCGTTTGAAGCTTTGCATAAGCCATAGTATTTCTTGGCTCGTTTGAAACTTTCCTTAGAGCATGACAACCCTTGCTTCGTTTGAAAATTTTGCATAAAGCATAGCATTCACAGCTTCGTTTAAAGCTTTGCATAAAGTGCATGTATTACTAATAATCAATGAAGAAAATGATGAAGTGCCACAATCGCATATCATAGTTTACCTCTAATACCGAATGGAAAAGCCAACAAATAGGAACTTATATGTGCCGCAGCGTCAGAAAACGTACCTTCGGACTTGTGCACTCAGCAAAGACTCAGATCAGTCTGATTAAAATTTTCACTGGCGCTGTTCGAAAAGTCTAGCGTACAAAGTTTCTTCATGCGGACAACGACTCTGATCAGACTGTGCGGATGCGCCGGCTGATCTGAGTTTTCGTTGGGCGCACATGTCAGAAAGTACATTTTCTCACGTTGTGCTTGAAATATATAGAAGCATGTTTATAACATCCTAGTTTAGCAGAACCATGGTTAACAGGCGAATAAAAATGTTGAATGGTAACAGAGTAAAAGGATTTTAAGTGAAGATATATACATATATATACATATATACATACATACATATATATATATATATATATATATATATATATATATATATATATATATATATATATATATATATATATATATATATATTGGAACATTCAAAATGGATTAGGCCTCTTAAAACCATGGCCGAACCCAACCTGTATTCTCAAACTAATTTTAAAAACATAGCCGAACCCAACCTGTATTCTCAAACTAATTTGAAATTAGTAAAAGAAGGCTTCCATTTCTGACATTTGTATTTTCTTATGTGTTAAATAAAAACCTGGGCCCAGTTGTTCGAAACTAACGATGGCGTTACTTAACGTATCGTTAAAAGTTTGATCATTAAATATGGCATATACGCTAAAATTTTTGATGAAAAACATGTGAGTAGCTTTTGCATTTGCAAAAGCTACTCACATTTCTTTGAGCAAAAATAACCGATAGATATTGTACTTACTAGGATAGTTAACATTTTGACCACTAACGAGCTTGTTAAGCTAACGACGCTTTGAACAACTGGACCCTGATTGTCAAGTTGAATTGAAAATATCAAGACAAATATGTCTAATACAGTCGAACTTCAATGGCTCGACAATCTTTCGGAACATGGAAATTTGTTCTCGACATGTGTAGTTCAATCCACTGCAGGTAAATCATAGCGCCTGGCAAGGCGGCAAATCGGGATAATTTTGGGATGTCTTTTTGATCTTCTATGAAATAATGGTATGTTGTGTGTACTCATTAGAATCGACACGATGCGGCGATTCTAATGAATACACACAACATACATGTTCATGATAAAATAAGAAAACTTCTCAAAATATTCTTTATTTTTTTTTAGCTTTCCGAAGAATTTCCTACAGACTCAATACCTATAATTGTCAAAGGATAAATTATTATGTCAATGAACAAATGCCGAAATCGATACAGCGCCGGCCAAAATTTTCGTGTGATTAATCTCCTTTTTTCTCAAAATAAATAAATAAATAAATAAATAAATAAATAAATAAATAAATAAATAAGCTTTTGTTGTATAATTGTGGCGTTTTTCTGGGCATATACAGATTAATGTTTTGCGTACTTCTGCATTTAAATTTTCTTAAATTTATCTTCCTTTTAAAATAATGTATTTTCTGTTTAGCACGTTCGTATATTCATTTTACGGACCATTATCTAAGAAAATGGCCGAACACCTGATAATTTTACAAAATGTTATTATAAACATCCAGGACTGAAAGCAATTTGTGCAGCTGGATCAAAGCCCTTGCTTTTTGCACACAGAACCTAAACTGCCAATTTGAAAGCGAAAACACAAAGACACAATACTGGACAACAGGCATTCGTTGGTTCAAATTTTACACTTCCTGCATTATATTACGCACATGTATAAAATGTATGCGTTTTATCCATACAAGCCATTATTTGTAAAGAAAGTTTGTTACTTTTTTTACTTCTCCAAAAAATAAATAAATAAATAAAAAATAAATAAAATAAAATAAAATAAACGAACAAAAAAACAAAACAAAAAACAAAACAACAACAACAACAAAAACAAAACAACAAAAAAAACAAAACAAAAACAACAACAAAAAAAAAACATCACGAAAACATACCTATATAATTTTGACCCCCTTAAACCCCACTCTTATATAGTAAAACTGGGGTTTACAGGGTATACATTATTGTTATTTCTGCCCAAAACACAGATTATGGGTACTCGTTAGAACCGCCTCTGTGAGGCGGTTCTAACGAGTACCCACAATCTATGTTTAGGGCAGAAATATGAAAATATCAGGTTTTTATCGGAACATTTTCAGTTTTTGAGGTGAAATTTTCTATATATTTGAATAGGGGTGTTTTCGTAATAAAAAACAAACAAACAAATATTCGGAGCTATGTAAGCCGTTGTATTATCACTTTATAACAAGGGAATGAAAAAAAAAAAAAAAAAAAAAAAAAAAAAGAATTTCATAATTAAACATATAAAGACTGCTTTATGCAATAAAAAGATCGCAAGAAGTAATAAACTGATTGAAAAACTGGTATAAAAGTTACTAAACTTCTTTAAATCCAGATAATAATAATGTAGACCCTACGTACGCTTGTTTTCACTTCATTCTCGGACAATGTAGTATTGCTGTGTCCGAGTTAATTTTGCGGAAATGAGTGTACAAATTACAAAAATTGACGCAATGTGTTTTTACTGTAGTCCAGTTCATAAACAAATTGAAAGTATGGTATAAAAGCTGCTTAAATCCTTTAAATCGTGTTAATAATATAGACACCTTTTCACTATATACTAGGACTTATTATGGCACTCCCTGGACTTTTCTCTTACCTTTTTACTAGTACTACTGTGTCTGAGCTTTACAAGATAGGGAATATGAGTGTATAAATTATGCATACACCCGTGTTTCCTTTAATATGTAACTCGGGTAATTACACAGACTTGTTGACGTTGTTTGTTTTACTATACTCCAGCTGATATGCAAAATGGTCACCAATTAAACAGTAAAAACGAAACTTACACTTTTCAAGGCTCGTTCCCACTTCCAAGTTTAAGATCAAGACCAGTGCGGACACTACTGTTTTCGAAATCCATAACTTCTTCCCAGTTGGGAGCAATACATCCATCACTCTTCGCCGAATTTGTCCGTTTATCTTTTCTTCAATATTAGTCCTAAATTGGCTTCTATCATGTTATTATTAACCCCGACCAAAGTGCCAGTCCTTGGTTCTAGCAGTAAATAGCTAATTGACCGCACGCTGTCTTGTTGAACTATCGACTGGGACATGATCTGAGTTGCGAACAGCTGTAAGATGTGATATCATTGGAATAACAGAATATTGAGAATCGATATCTGTTGCTCAGGATTATTACATAGTATTACCGTTTGAGGCGGACTCGGTAGAAAAAAGTTCATTATGAGATAGGCGGAGAGAAAAGGCCCAGACCAGACTGCGCGAAAGCGCAGTCTGGTCAGGGCCTTTGCTGTCCGCTATATACATCCAAGATCATGTAGACAAATTGCAGGTCCAATGTAAACATACTAAACGGACCGGCCGGCGCGCATTGTTTGTGCGATTAGGCGGGTTTCCTCTCGGTACGCAATGATTACCATTTCTGCCCTAGGGAATTACATACATATAAGCATATATCCTGCTACATGGAGCGATTCCGATTGTCTAAGTAGCGGCGCGTGCATGAATAGCCATTCCTCACATTATAGAAATATTTTAGACTCGTTACTATTTTTCGGGTGTGTAGGAGTGGGAGGGTAGGTTGCTAACGTTACGAGAACTAACGTTATTTCAAAAATCTACTACCCCAATGCTCTGTTTATCTTACTATTACCTAACGTTCTGTTTACTTTAACCGTTACTCTAATGTTTTGTTTATGTTTTTCCTTTTCTTCCCCAATGTACCTTTATTTTACCATTACTTGTGATTGTTTTATCGGTACAATAAAGTTCTGTTTATCTTACCGTTACCCAACTGTCTGCCAATCTTAACCTTTCCCAAATGTTCGGATTAGTTTAGGAGTTCTGAATGTCTTATATTTACGCCAACAAGGATGTTTATTTTACCGTTACCATAACGTTTCATTTATTTCGTTCTGTTTATTTTATCATTACCCCAACGTTTTGTTTATTTTACCGTTACACCTTTTTTTTATTCTGTGTGACAATCACCTTTGCTACTTTAAAACATCAAAAGAAACACTTTTACATACATTCAAATAACTTGATCAGTCTTTTTATGCAGAAGCTGATGAAATAAGCCAAGATATAAATTGTTCTCTTGCTCAGCGAATATTTATGTCTCCCTCTGACAGGGGTGGAGAAACATTGTTTTTGCTTCAGTTGACTGTCCGTCTGTCTGTCCGGGCCGACAACTGGGCATATATTGTGTAGGCATATATTGGGTACTTTACGTAGTTTGCTTTATTCCGTCCATAAAATGATAAAAAATGAGGTACTCAGTAAGTGTCCATCTGTGAGGACGTCCGTCCGTCACGCAATCGTGTCCGCTCTATAACTTGAAAACTGTTGAAGATATTTTCATGAAACTTCATAGAAATATAAAGCATCATCAGACGACGTGCAGACCACAAGAACCATAACTCTTGTCTATACATTTTTGGAGCTATTCCCCTTTGAAATTAGAGAATGGTATTTTAGGACTTAGAAATATAAAGCATCATCAGACAACGTGCAGAACACAAAAACCGTATCTCTTGTCTATACAATTTTGTAGTTATTCCCCTTTGAAATTTGTCAATGGTTATTTCATGTCCGCTCTATACCTTAAAAAAACCTAAAGATATTTTCATGAAACTTTATATAAATATAAAGCGTCATCAGACGAGGTGCCGAACACAAGCACCGTAACTCTTTTCTATAGTTTTGTAATTGTTCCTTTTTGAAATTTGATAATGGTCATTTCGTGTCCGTTCTATAACTTGAAAACCCTCAAGATATTTTCATGAAACTTCATAGAAACATAAAGCATCATCACACGACCTGCAAAATACAAGAACCGTAACTTTTGCCTATAGTTTTGTAGTAATTCCCCTTTGAAATTTGACAATGGTCATTTCGTGTTCGCTCTATAACTTAAAAACCCTTCTAGATATTTTTATGAAACTTCATAGAAATATAAAGCATCATCAGACAAGAACCGTAACTCTTGTCTATACAGTTTTGGGGTTATTCTCCTTTAAAACTCGACAATAGTTATTTCGTGTGAAAACCGTTCAAGATATTTTCATAAAACTTCATAGAAATATAAAGCATCATCAGACGACGTGCACACCTCAAGAACCATAACTCTTGTCTACATTTTTGGAATTATTCCCCTTTGAAATTTGACGATGGTCATTATAACTTGAAAACCGTTCAAAATATTTTCATGAAACTCTGTGTATGGGCTTGCAGTTATGATAACCAATTAGTATGGGTAAACTTTCTATATGTGAGTGACAGCTGGTGTGTATGTGTGTTTGGGGGCGGGGGGTGGGGGGGGGGGGGGGGGGGGTGGGGCATATGTTTTTTTGTTGTTTTGTTTTTTGTTAAAAACAGCTAAAACTGTTTGAATACTAACTAGTAAGTCTCTTACGAGTAAATGAAAGCCTTGTAGGTTTCAATCATGTTAGCATCCGTGTCATTTTTTATCAATTTTGCAATCACAGTTAATTTTATTTAACACTGGGGATTTCGCCAAAGAAAACCACGTTACCATGGGGCCGACCACTTTTCTAAGATAGTCAAATCGGTATGAGAACACTCTCAAAGAGTAAAAAAATATGGTACGGTGAGCTGTTACATGTAGTCTTTTAGTGTGGTCCTTAAATAAAGGACTCCGGAACAGGACCATTGACAATTAATATAGACCTAGAGCAGACACCACAGTATGTGGCATTTGATCAGGGTCTACGTTGAGTGCCATAACATGAGAAAGTTTCAATGATATCAGCTATTATGGTTATATAATGGATGGTTTCAAAGTTAATGAAAGTAATGAAAATACTAACGCATAGATGGATTGTGAGAAATTTGACAGTTCGTGTTATCGTCATAAACCGATATGTAAAAATAGGATACGCAAACATCACGTTATGAAATATATTCGAAGTAGTTAAGTCTATGTAATATAGAACCTTCTGGTCCGCCATAACATAAGTGAGTACTGGGGAATACAGGTGACTTTCTTCAGGATTTCCGCCATTTTCTTACAATGGAGACGATATCGTGACTTCTCATGACGAAAACATGCCTATTCAAATATACTGAAAATTTTATCACCAACAAATGAAAATTTTCAGAAAAAATTCTGATAGTTTTCAAATTTCTGCTCAAAACGTAGATTGTGGGTACTCGTTAAAACTGCCTCGACGAGGCTGTTCTAACGAGTACCCACAAGCTATGTTTTGAGCCGAAATAAGAAATATAATGTATACCGCTGTAAACCCTAGTTTTACTACATAAAAGTGGGATTAAAGGGGGTAAAAATTATATAGGTATGGTTTCGTGACGATGTTTGCTTTCCTGTATACCAAGTCCCTTCTGAAAGAGGGATCTACTCTAAAAGGAAAGACTTTGCTCCCGATGGGAGCAAATATTTTCTTTTTAAAATAGACCCCTTTTCAGAAGGGTACAAATCAGTTTAGTAAAAGTTAACTCCCCTGAAAGTGTACCATTCTCCTTACTGGAATTGATCACATGTTGTTTATGAGAACTGCATTTAAATGTTAAATATAAGAACAAAACTTGCTTTCCATGCAATAACTTGGTTTCTTTCAACCTATTCAAACGCACTTTATGTGTTGGGATGGATGCAGCTTACCACATGCTGAGCTCAATAATTGATATGTTTGTGCTGTTTCGTACAATAGTTTTGAGCCGTGTTAGATGTTAAGAATTTGTTTCCATGCGGTTACTTCTTTTGTTTTCAGCTGATTAAAACGAAATGTTTTACTTTCTCGAATTTATGGCAGCGACTCTTGTCTTTTTTCCATCCATAGTGGTTGTGCCTGGGTTCAAACTCACGCGATGCAAGCTCTGACCTAGCACTGCAGCGTCCGTCGTCTATACCAACTGCGCTACCGAGACGACCCCAAAAAGGAAAATGCTTTGTCTCATTGGTCAGAAGTTGCATTGCGTGGGTTCGACCCCAGGCAAAACCACTTTTTCTAAAGATTATTTCTCCATTACGGATGGAGAAAGACGAGAGTCGTTGCCATAAACTGAAAAAGTAAAATATTCAGTGTGACACAAACTAAATTAAAGATAACAAGCTCCTAAATGTCAACTGAACTGCAGCGTCAGTTAGCTTTATAAGCGCAATTTAAACCTTTTTGGGGTTGTCTCGGTAGCGAAATTAGTTACGATGACGGACGCTGCAGTGCTAGGCGATATCGCCGCATTGGTCAGAGATTGTATGGCGGGGGTAAAACGAAATTCATATGGTGACCTTCTCTATTAATGAAAGTCCCGTTCAAAAATAATAGAATTTATTGCTCTTCTCTTATCTGCCTTGTAGCCGTATCTTTCATCACGAAAACATGCCTATGCCTATGCCATTTTGACCCCCTTCAACCCCACTTTTATATAGTAAAACTGGGGTTTACAGGGGTATACATTATTTTTCTTATTTCTGCTCAAAAACATGGATTGTGCGTACTTGTTAGAACCGCCTCGGTGAGGCGGTTCTAACGAGTACGCACAATCTATGTTTTGAGCAGAAATATGAAAAAGTATCTGAGTTTTTTAATCTGAAAAAAAAATCATTTTTTTTGAGGGGAAATCTCCTATATATGTGAATAGACTTGTTTTCGTAATGAATACCAGTGCTTGGTAACCATACCTGTATTTTGGAGACCAAGAAACCCAGTTAGAATGTTTTCAGCTAACAGCTAATGACCCCATTATTAACACGGTTGTCTTGACATTTAATTTGATATAGTTATGCATGCTCCTACACACGAACACAATACACAAAGTTTCACTAAATGTTTGTGAAACTCGAAGAAGAATGAGATATGTCGGCGGATGTGATGTCTGGAGTAGAAGCATTCACTTGAACCATATACGTAACAACTGTCTGTCTGTCTGTCTGTCTGTCTGTCTCTCTCTCTCTCTCTAGTTAAATATATAATTTTTTGGACACTGGTATATAATCTAGAAATAACCACGACATTTTCCGACAGGAGTCCAAACTTCTATAAAATAATACATTTCAAGAAGCCTCCAACGCTACAAATATGGCAATCACAGTGGACTGACAGCGTCGAATCGACGTTGATCAGATTTGTTTCAACGCTGTCTGACCACTTGGTTAGTATACTAGTGTATTAGAACATCACTCTCTTACTTCTTTTTTCTTCTCTCTGTGCCTCACCTGACTGTCAGTCAATTGTTAGCTTCCATGCTAACCATGTTTAAAGCTATACATCATTTGCTCATACTTAACTAGCTTTATCTGAGCTTTGAATAAAGGTCTATGCTGTTGGTGGTAAGTGTGAACGTATGTATGTGTATGCGTGTTTCGTTTAATATTTCTGTTTGACTTGACATGATTTTTTTATCTTCTATATTGAACTTAACAGCATTAAAAAATCGTTAGTATATACTGTATGTGTGTGCAACAACAGGAGTTATCATGTAAGTTATAAATAGATTGATTTTCCTTGGCTCAGAACCACCTTCAGCCCAGTCAAAATAACGGGGTATACACTTGCTTGCGCGCGCCATCTAATATATATTAGTTTCTAAAATTAGTATTAAATTTTAGTGACGTTGCCATTACAGACGTCGACGTCTCCGCGCGATGATTATATTAATGGGGTCTGATGCTGACGGTAATTGCCACAGTTATCAAGAGATAAGACAAATTATATAGTGAAACAATTGTTGGCTGTTGAGGTATTGGATGTGACGATGGTGTCCGCCACTGAACACCAACGTTGACCTCGGCTATCGCCTCGGTCATTTGGTTTTCTCTGATGGATACCACATCATATTCGGTCCCTCAACAGTCAATAGTTGTACAATAGCACACATGGCTTGATATTACTTCCTAGTATAAGCCTCTGTCACGAACTATCTTCAGTAAAGACCTATAAACAATATACGAACGATTAATGATATCATCGTGCAAGTATTTTTAAAAAAAACAATCATTTATAATAGGTAACTTTGTAACACTGTTATCCTTCTACACGTGAATTACTCAAAAATGGTAAGAGAAAAGTCCAAGGAGTGCCAAAATCACAAACCGCAGCCCTTTCCAGACATCAAGAGGAAGAGGAAACCGACAAATCCAAACAAGCACAAATCGAACAAACGTACGAAAAGCACTAAGATTAGCTCTCTCTTCCCCAAGCGAGGTAATCGCAATGCTAAAAGGACTGAAAAACAGAATAACAAAATGTCACAAAGACATAAAACAAATCGCCTCGTAGAATAAACCACAAAGGAACAAAGAGTAAGACTAACACCGGGACCACCGTCTTAGAATGGTCAGTAGAGTAAATCACCGGGGGGTTTAAAGCACTTTTACTCAACACTCACTTGCAAATTTGTCTACTATTTCCATAATTGCGAGTACTATCCTCTTCCCAATAATGTAAAACAAATAAACATGCTTGTTGTTCTATTCATGTTTCCAATGTTTGTGTGTATGCTGTTGGTGCTTCACGGGGAAAATTAATTATATCTATACACTATTCACGCATATCAATCGTACGAGAAGAAAGACCGATCCGTATGCTGCAAATTGTTTCGTTGTTTAACTGATTGTACAATATAATAGTTGAAGTTTAGATTTACAGAATACGGATAGGACTGCATTATGGTCATCAGCTTAAGATTAAAGGTTCTGACTTTCTAAATTTAATTGAATTTCTAATAGTCATGTCATTCTTGTTGATAGCAGGTATAGAACGCAATCCTAGTCTCTTATCTGAGAATTTCTACAGTTCAACAGCATCTAGTTCCTTCCTAGATAATTTAAACATGAAAAGCAAACTTTCCATAGTCCATAATAATATCCAGAGTATTACAAACAAGGTTGATTTAATTGACTCTGAACTTGGCATGTTCGATATCATCAGTTTGACGGAAACCTGGCCGGACCATAGAACCTCAAATGACGATTTAAACATTAACGGGTTTAACTTTTATCGACTTGACAGACCTGGTGGTAATCGTGGTGGAATCTGTGTTTATGCCAAACAAGACATTTATTCGAGGCGCAGACTCGATCTTGAGCTACCTAATATTGAATGCCTTCGGATAGAGGTATACATGCAGCTCAAGAAAGCGCTAACTCGTGCTTTTTTTTATAGACCTCCCAATTCTGCTCCAGCAATACTCGCATCTAAAGAAGACTCTATAGGCATTGCTTTTGACTGTGGCATAGAAAATATTCTTATCACCGGTGGCTTTAATCACGATATACTAAAAGAAGCCTCCAATAAAAACATAGTTGATATATGCCAACATCACAATCTTGAGCAGCTTATTAATGAGCCAACACACTCTACAGAAAACACGCACTCTATAATAGATATTTTTCTAACCACTAATCTACACAGCATCCTACTAAGTAGAGTTGGCAAACCCTTCTTAGACCAGAACATAAGATACCACTGTCCTATATATTGTGTTTTCAATTTTGATAAAAAGATAGCACATTCGTATACACGGCATATATGATAATGCTAATTACCAATCTTTATCACGCGAAATAAGTGAAAGTGACTGTAATTTATTTAAGGATATTAATGTAGAGATATATGCAACTAAAGTAACCGAAAGAATAATAACACTTGCAAGTAAACATATACCTAATAAAAACAATATGTGTACGAAATTTGGATCCTTCTTGGCTGTCTTAGAGCATAAAAAGATTGATGAGAAAAAGAAAACGACTTTTCGATAAATATAAGAAATCCTAATCATCAGTAGATTTTGAAAACTATAAACATGTCCGAAATAATGTTACAAATGAAATACGAAAGTCCAAAAAGGCTGAAGTCGATAACTTAGCCAAAAAACTTAAAGATAACAATATAAATCCAAAAGACTGGTTGAAGACATTAAAGTATTGTATTAAGCACGATCAAACATCATCTATTCCCCTATTTAATAAAGATGAAACAATCTACTCATCCGAAGAGGAAAAAGCAAACATACTAAATAATTTTTTCACTGAACAAACACACTTAGACGAAACTAACGCTTCTCTGCCCACGGCTACAGTCACTCCACCAGATACAATCAATTCTATTATTACTACACCACAGGAAGTCGAATCGGTTCTAAGGTCGTCGCCTATAGGTAAAGCCACAGGACCCGATTTAATCAATAACAGATTATTAAAAGAACTTGCTGATTCTTTATCTTTCCCTCTGTGTGACGTTTTTAACATTCTCTCTTGCAAACTGTAAATTCCCAAGTACAAGGAAACAGGCCAATGTTTCACCAGTCTTCAAAAATAATTATCATTCGTGTCCATCCAATTATAGACCAATATCACTACTAAGTGCCGTCGGTAAAAGTTCTTGAGAAAATTGTGTTTAAATATGTGCTTAATTTCTTTCGTGTTCATCAAGTGTTAACCACTCTGCAATCTGGCTTCATCCCAGGCGACTGAACTGTAAATCAGCTTGTAGATATTTATAACATTTTCTGTAAAATGTTCTCGATGAAGGTAAAGAAGTCCAAGCAGTCTTTTGTGACATAAGCAAAGCCTTTGATTGAGTATGGCACAAAGGATTTCTATGCAAACTTAAATCTATAGGTTTTACTGGTGCTCTTCTTCATTGGTTCTCAGCTTATTTGGCCAATAGAATACTAAGAGTAGTTATTCCAGGTGCGTGTTCTGACTGGTTACCAGTTATGGCTGTTTTTCCTCAAGGCTCTATTCTAGGCCCTCTTTAATTCCTTCTTTATATTAATGATATAGTAAATAACATCATCTCAACTATTAGACTGTTTGCAGACGACACAAGCCTTTACATTATAGTAGACAATCCGCACAATACCGCTAGGCAACTAAATACCGATTTGCAAATGATTCATCAGTGGGCTACCCAGTGGCTTGTTACATTCAACCCTACAAAGTCAAAGTCTATTTTCTTTTTCAAGAAAACTTAATAAACCATATAATCCTCCCATTTTTATGAATAATCAGCCAATCAATGAAGTTCACACACACAAGCACTTGGGCGTGTTTCTTTCAAGTGACTGCCAATGGCATGATCATTTAGATTACATTAAATCAAAAGCATGGAGCCGTATTAATGTTATGCATAAATTTAAATTTAAACGTGACAGAAATTCACTCCAAACTATGTACTTCTCTTTTATTCGCCCACTTCTTGAGTATGCCGATGTTATATGGGATAATTGCTCCCAGTACGAGGTATACGAACTTGGGAAAAATACAAAATGAAGCAGCCCGAATCGTAACAAGAGCCACTAAACTTGTATTTATCAATTCTCTTTATTTAGAAACAGGATGGGAATACTTGGCATCTCGACGGAAAAAAAAACAATAAGCTATTGGTATTCTATAACATGGTAGATAATCTTTCCCCTACCTACTTATCTTCTCTTGTACAATCTACTATTGGAAATACCTCAACCTATCAGTTACGTAATGCAGCCAATCTTCATACTATCTGTGCTAATTAACAACTTTATTATAATTCATTTCTGCCCTCTGTTATCAGAGATTGGAATGAGTTGCCGGACAATGTGCGCAACTCACCTAGCAAAATTGCATTTAAACGTCATCTTAACAATACGAGGGTCCTGCAAAAAGTTTTGTCACTGGGTTCGGATTACTTCACTGCTACGTTTTATCAAACATATTTTTATTACAAACCTTCAAAGTATTCCCCCTTTACTGAAACACATTTTTGTAACCTATTTACCCAGTTGCGAAAAGCAGATAAACAGTCTGATAAATAGCGCTGCCAAGAGAACTTCTAGACGTATACTTATTTCCAGACAGCATTTTCTTAAAGCCTTGGAAATAAAAAGAAGTCACAGGGACTCAGGTCAGGTGAATAAGGTGGATGGTTTAAAACTTTCACCTTTTCAGAAGCCAAAGAAGACTTAACAACCTCACACTTATGAGAGGAGGCGTTATCATGTAAAAGGTGCACTCCTGACCATCCTTTGCTTGGTCGTTTCTTATTGTAAAACTCTTTCACTTTCTTCAGTACAGAATTCTTGTAGAATCGGCCAGTGACTGTATGACCAGATGGACAAGGCACTTGAACGACTGGCCCACTTATTAAAGAAAATTGCGTACAACATCTTTTTCGAACTTATGGTTCTCTTGGCAATACATGGACGTTTTTTATCTTTTCGCTTCCATTGCTTATTATTAGCCCTTCTTTGTGGCTCAAACATGTGCACCCAGGTTTCATCACCTGTTAGCAAGTTAGAAATAACCCGACTATTACAGCCTTTGTATGTTTTCAAAAGTTCCCGGGCACATTTAAGGCGTTGTGTCTTTTGCTTCTCAGTGAGCAAATGGGGTACCCACCTAGCGCAAACCTTTCTGAGGTCCAAACGCTTTTTCAGAATTGTTTGCACACTGCCTTCTGATATGCCAGTACAACTAGCTATATCTTTGACAGACAATCGCGCATCGTGTTTCGACCACAATCTTTACAGCAGCCATGTTAGCCTTGGTAACAGAGGTTTTAGGCCTTCCAGGACGGGTATTATCTTCATCAAAAATTTCCCAGATTTAAAAGCTTTAACCCACCTAAAAACTGTGCGCATTGAAATGGTCTGAGGTCCATATATACCACACAATTCATTAAATATCTGCTTTGACTCTATATTAAGCCTAATGCGGCATTTAATATAGCTACGAATTTCAGTCTTCTGGTCCACGTTCCAATGTAACAAGTACATTGGTCAGTGTATATGACTGCATCTATTTCAATTTGAAATAACTCGGTCAGTTGCAAAGCAATTTGCACAAAATAAAGGGGTATCGTTAGCTATTCAACACACTATTCAAGTGAAACATTTTAAAATATACCTGGGATAAAACCAAGGAAGCCTATTAGTGACAGAACTTTTTGCACGACCCTCGTAACCCATCCAATTTTTTCTTTGCTGGTAAACGCCTGGGACAGATCCACCACGCACGATTGAGAACAAAATGCAGTTCTCTATATGAACATCTATATTCTAAAAATATTTTAGGCAACCCATTGTGTACCTGTGGAGACACTGAAGACACAAATTATTTCTTTTGAAATGTAACAGTTTTAGCAATCAAATACAAGAAATGATGGACACAGTGACTCATATCCATACACCAACCCTAAATGTTCTCCTGTATGGAAGCCAAGAATTGACTGAATTACAGAATCAACAAATATTTACAGCAGTACAGAACTTCATCTTAAAATCTTATAGTTTCGAAATTACATAGGCAATTAAAATAAACTAAAATAATTCTATAATTATATAAAACAGGCCATGCTTTGAATAATAATATAAGATATTTCAAGCTAGTCAATCGCAGGTCTATTATATAGTTACCCTGACGGCTAGATTTTTGTTTTTGTCATAGAGTTATTACGATTGTTGTGTTATAGGTTTTTTATGAAAATATATCAAGACTCCATTCCCCGTGGAGCAGTAGCATCTCATATAATCACGAACATGCATATATTTTAGAAAGTACATTATTAGGTTATCAATGGTAAATAAAATACCTAGTTAGGCAGAAATAAAGGGAATACAAATGTTCATGTATTCGTTTTCCTTCTGCTTATTTTGATGCATGTTTTAACATGTAAAACAATACAATTACTTAAGCTGTAAGTTGTTCAAATCACGTATTGCTATTGTTATTTTAGCTTTGATGAATATACATTGGGATACAGATTAACACAAGTCTTTTGACTGTCTTCTGAATACAATTTATATAAATTATCAATGATTGTATTAGTTTATATTATTATATTAAATTTATACAAATAAAATATGTTTAAACCAAAAGTTAAATGAGGGTTCACACACTTTTTGACATGGCCATTATTATTCTTTTGAGAGACTGTAGTGATTTTTCTATTATCTTCCTTAAGGTAAGACCAAAATAGTAACTAGGTCCTTCTAATAGGAATCCTATGGGTTTTTTATCATATGTCCTTAGTGGAATTTAAGATTATATCTGACTAAATATCTTTCCACATCCACATTCACATGAAATACCCATTAATGGGTATTTCATGTGAATGTGGATGTGGAAAGATATTTAGTCAAGTAAAAATGTTCATAAATGTTCTGAAAACTTATGCTAATTTACGTTTGTAAATTTGTGATGCATTGTATCACTCTGTACTGTCTGTCATATGTATATATTTATATATTGTGTATCCTCATAGTCCTGTTGGGCTACTGGAATTTAATAAACTTACTTACTTACATAAAAGTATTTCTGTTTGATATATTGAAAGCTATGGCATATGAACCTGTCTCAATAACAAAGGAGCCATACTTGATGGAGAAGCTAATAATTGTTTACATAGAGTACCCAGGGGAATTAATTGACTAGTGTCTCCTACTGTCTTCAGAAAAAAGCACGTTTTCCATTACAAGCCAAATAAAGAGAGTCCTCCTGGATAAATGCCCGGTCAGTTAAATCGATACATTTATTTTTTATTATATTGTGAGATAATGTGATAGAAGCGACCAAAAGAATAAGTAAAAACTATTTTAACTGAATTTCTAGCTCTTGGAAATATAGAGTTGGCCTATGCTTTCGAAAGCTTAGCCTTAAGTCGTTTACTTATACATATTTATGATGTAATATGATAATACATCACCTCTAAGTCCAAAGTATGATCTTGTGACTTCAACCGTGTATGCTTACATGTTCCTTAACTGAGCCTATAAATACGACAAGAATGTCATCTGGATACCTTTAGCGTCATCAAGACAATGTATTACAATTTGCAACTTTACTACAAAACAGGTGGCAACAACCATTTTACATTGTAATAATGCACTGAATCCGTTTTGTAAGAATTATTACAATTTGCAACTGAATTAAAAAACGGGTTGTCAACCGGTATTTTTTCATGAGGATGACTATTAGCTGAGGATACGACCAATGCGATTTGTTTTTCTAATTTTGTAGCTACTATTACAATTTTATCTATGTAAAAGTGTCATAATCTTGATTTGTGAGCAAAAGAGATCTTTGAGCAAAATGAAAGCAACGGTAGATGATCTTAGGGATCTGTATCGACATAGGCCATAATGGTGACCAAACACATATTTAATAGTTTTCTTTAATCCATTTTAGGAGATTGTTTACACATGCAGGGAAGGGTATCCAGTCCAAAATGTTTTTGCCATTCTTCTAAAAGTGGATCTACTCTAAAAGTGAATGTACAGTTGACTCTCGTTATCTCGACCTCGCTTATCTCGAATAACCGCTTATCTCGAAATGAAATCTGATCCCTGCCTAAACATGAACATCTAACAACAGGTTAAAATATTGTGGAAAAGAGAAGAAATTAGGAGCAATTTCTCCTTTTTTCCACAATATTTTCAATATATCTCTAACTTTAAGAGTCCAATTACATGTACATATATATTTGTTAATGTGGTTGTGCGAATTTTTTCCCTCAATTCTGCAAATCTGATATGACGAGGTACGGATATCTTGAAGCATTTCAAAGCGTCCCTTGGAATTCGAGATAACGAGAGTCGACTGTATTTTTTCCTCCTACAGTCAGAAGGAATATGGTGTGCAGGACAGCAAATAGGAAGTCGCCAGCGTTTCAGTTTTAAACATTATTTACATGGTGATTCTAATATGTCTAACATAATGAGCTGTATTATTTACTGGAGGATGGGAATATCTTGCACTTTTCTGTTACAAAACGGAAAATCTTTGTGTGCATGTTAATCATGCAGGCACATACAGTCCAATTCATTATAAGCACAATTCGCCCGCCGAGTACTTGAATATTGTATTTACTTAAGATGCATTCGGACACCTTCAGTCCTTTCTATCATCTATGCTGTATCTAAGGCTGGCACAATTAATCGGATAATCGATTAATCGATAAATTTCACAAAAATGCTTATCGTTGCAGATTCGTTAATAATCGATCATTTGATTTCTGTTTACCTTATTTACCCCTGGTATTCAGACACCTCAACTCCTTGCCATATTTTATCTTTAATTTGGACAAGTACAATTTACTACCCAATGTTGTGTCTAAAATAGCTGGATGAGTAGCAAACAGTGTAGACCCTAATGAGACGCCGCCTTTGCGGCGTCTCATCTGAATCTACACTGTTTGTCCAGGCCTGCCTGATCAAATACATACAATAAAATATAACATATGGAAGGGTCATGTTCAGACAGGTAAAATTATGACCAAATCTTCAGTGATGTCTAATCAATTATCGATCAGGACTGATAATCGATTATCTTTTCAGCTCTGATCAGCCAGCCTTAGTCTGTATCATACTGCAATTTGAACAAATACTTTTTTTCCTGTCCGATGTGTCTAAACACTGCAGGTTAAGTGGCAAACTGTAGACCCTGATGAGACGCTGCGATCTGCGGCGTTTGATGGTCAACTATGTTTGCTCAAATCTGTCTGTCCCAATATTTTAGGTAAATATGATACTTTAAATAACTTTCGGCTGCCATTGTACCGCCAGGAAAAAAGAAGGGATATGACCTTATTGTCCATGTCAAGCCAGTGAAGCAAGCATCATGGGATTAACAATATGTCAACCTATTATGTTCTGTCTCGACACTCTGAAGTTAGCTCTTATGTGCTTTGGTGTAAGTCCACAATTTGAAGCAGAGAACTTCTTAAGGAGGAGCGTTTGCTGATAATTCTGCCATTACGAAAACAGGCCTATTCAAATATATTGAAAATTTTACCACCAAAAAATGAAAATTTTCAGATAAAAAGTTCTGATATTTTTCATGTTTCTGCTCAAAACATAGATTGTGGGTACTCGTTAGAACCGCCTCGTCGAGGCTGTTCTAACGAGTACCCACAATCTATGTTTTTGAGCAGAAATAAGAAAAATAATGTATACCCCTGTAAACCCCAGTTCTTCTATATAAAAGTGGGGTTTAAGGGGATCAAAATTATATAGGCCTGTTTTCGTGATGGATAATTTTATTTCCCCATGAAAATATATGTTGTGGGTACTAATTTAAAGCGCCTCGTTTGACTCGTCTTTTATTTCTACATAAAAAAAACAACATATGTTCCAATGAGATCTGACAACATACATTCTTATGGAGAAATCAGTTATATCCCAGAATTATCAGCAAGGCACCTCTAATCGGTACTCACAAAATATAATTTTACAGAGACATAGAAATATCACAGAACTATCAGCAAATACTCCTTAACCAGTCCTTCGGCTTGAAGGTTTTAATTCATCTTGTCACATTTTATCTTCATGCTCAAATTACACTTTTTTCCACATCCGCTAAGCCACTTTAGAAAAAAAATGATACAGACGCGCCGACGCGAGAATGCTTACAAGATTATGATTAATTCCCAAAAACTCAAATGATAAGGTTGCCATGGTTCATGAGAAGAAGCACAAAACAGATTTCCAAGAAAGCGGCCATGTTGGCCATATTGGATTTCGGCTCTAAATAATTTTAGCTATTTTCGATCTACAAGTCACCCTAATGCTTTCTACCAAGTTTCGAGCCAACTGGCCTTTCGGTTCAGGAGGAGAAGCGCAAAGTAAAATTCCAAGCAAGAGTTCATGGCTGCCATCCTGGATTTCCAATTGAAACGATTTATGCTATCTTTTATCTACAAGTCCCCCTGATGCTTTCTACCAAGTTTGACTTTCAGTAGAAAAAAAAACAACAAAATTTTCAAGATAGTGGCGATGGCGGCCATCTTGAACTTCCGATCGGAACGATTTAAGCTATTAAGCTAGGCGGTCAACTGGCCTTTCGGTTCAGGAAAGGAAGTGAAGTATAGATTTTCAAAATGGCTGCCACGAAGGCCATTTTGGATTTCCGATCGGAACGATTTTAGTTATTTTTGATCTACAATTCACCCTGATGCTTGCTACCAAGTCTCAAGTCCAGTGGCCTTTCGAATCAGTAGGAGAAGCGAAAAATAGATTATAAAGATGGTGGCCATGGCGGCACTCTCGGATTTCCGATTGGAACGATTTAAGCTATATTTATCTACAAGTCACCCTAGTGCTTCCGCCCAAGTTTCAAATCGATTGACCTTTCGATTCAGGAGAAGAAGCGAAAAATAGATTTCCAAGATACCGGCTGTCGCGGCAAATTTGTATTTCCGATCGGAACGATTTTAGCTATTTTTGATCTACAAAAATGGTAAAAGAAATAATTATCTGCAAGTCACCCTAATGCCTCCTACCAAGTTTCAAGTCGATTGGCCTTTCGGTTTAGGAGAAGAAGCGCAAAAAAGATTTTAAAGATACCGGCCTGGCAGTTATCTTGGATTCCCGATCGGAATAATTTTAGCTATTTTTGATCTATAAGTAACCCTAATTCTTCCTACCAAGTTTAGAGCCAACCAGACTTTCGGTTCAGGAGAAGAAGCGCAAAATAGATTTTCCAGACAGCGGCCATGGCGGCCATCCTTGATTTCCGATCGGAACGATTTAAGCTATAGTTCATCTATAAGTCACCCTCACGCTTTCTACTAAGTTTCGGATATATTTTAAAGATGGTGGCCATGGAGGCCATCTTATATTTCCGATCGGAACGATTTTAGCTATATTTGATCTACAAGTCACCCGAAGCGTCCTGTCAAGTTTCAAGTCAAATGGCATTTCGATTTAGGAGAAGCAAAAACTAGATTTTCAAGATGGCGGCCATGGAGGCCATCTTGAATTTCCGATCGTAACGATTTTAGCTATTTTTTATCTACACATCACGAAAACAGGCCAATATAATTTTGACCCCTTAAACCCCTCATTTTATATAGTAAAACTGGGGTTTACAGGGGTATACATTAATTTTCTTATTTATGCACTAAAACATAGATTGTGGGTACTCGTTAGAACCGCCTCGCCCAGGCGGTTCTAACGAGTACCCACACAATGTTTAAAGCAGAAATATGAAAAAAAAAATCTCAGAGTTTTTTTATCTGAAAATTTTAGTTTTGGAGGTGCAATTTTCTATATATTTGAAAAGGCATGTTTTCGTAATGAAAAATAGGTAAGAGGAAAGTCCAGGGAGTGCCACAATCACAAGCCACAGCCCATCCCAGACACGAAGAGGAGGAGGAAACAGACAAAACCAAACAAGTCCAAATCAAACAAACGTGCAAAAAGCACAAAGATTAGCTCTTTTTTCCCAAGGCGAGGTAATCGCAAGTCACCCCGATGCTTCCAACCCAGATTTCCGATCGGAACGATTTTAGCTATTTTTGATTACCAAGTCACCCGAAACTTCCTGTCAAATTTCAAGTCAATTGGCCTTCCGGTTTAGGAGAAGCGAAAAATAGATTTTTAAGATGGCGACCATGGCGGCCATCTTGGATTTCCGATCAGAACGATTTTAGTTATTTTTGCAAGTCACCCCGATGCTTCTCTTCCTAGGAAGTTTCAAGGCAACTGGCCTTTCGGTTCAGGAGTAGAAGCGAAAAGTAGAATTTCAAGATGGCTGCCATAGGGGTCATCTTGGCTATCCGATCGGAACGAATTTAGCTATGTTTTATCTATAAGTCACCTTGATGCTTCTAACCAAGTTTCAAGTCTGTTGGCCTTTCGGTTTATGAGAAGAAGCGAAATAGATTTTCAAGATGGAGGGCCTTGCGGCCATCTTGGACTTCCGATTGGAACGATTTTGGATATTTTTTAACTCTAGTAACCCCGGTGCTTCTTGCTAAGTTTCAAGTAAAGTGGTATTTTGGTTGAGGAGAAGAAGCGAAAAAAAGGATCTGCAGGTCACCCCAATGGTTCCCTACGTTCTGAAGTGCTAATTAATCGCGAGTGTTTTGCCCTAGATCCCTGCTTCTTTTGGCGCTCGTCATTAGGTACATGGATCTAGGGTTAATCGCTATAATTTTGCACAACTGAACGAAGCACTGTTTACACTGTGTATTCTACTATGACATCTGTGATAATACCAACTACTTTTTCTCATTTTATCATTTTATATACAGGTCATCTCTTAGTATTAGCCTCCACAAAAAGCTTTGTATATGCTTCGCACACAATAAATGTTAAAACTGGCTTTAATACGAAAAAGGCTTCGGTTTTTAACATACAAAACGCAACTAAATCGACTAAATTCCATAGTGTAAAATACATGAATTTGAGAAGCATAAATAAAATCACGTCCCGTTGGCCTCTTCAGGAATGAAGATTACAGCTATTTAAAACTAATGTAACCACGCTTTTACGAATACCTCATCTAAACTAAAGTAACTTGTTAAGAATATCAAATTTTCTCAAGCTGTTCCAGGAATGCTATAAACTGCGTTTTTCAGTACCTATGCACTCACCTACTTAAAAAAAAAAGAGTTGTCAAAATTAATACATATCCCACAGCCTTTGATAATGTGCTGCAATGGTAAGCTTTAAGAATATCTACACATGTTGGGTGTGCCCAAACAGTGCATGTAAATGGAAAACACCTGTATATCTAGGCGTTCCAATAAATATTATTCTACACCATTCGATTCTATTCAGTGTTCCAGAGAGTTCCAGGTTTTAGTTGTAGACGACAAGCATAAGGTTGTAGATCAACGATGGATTAACTGCCGTGTTCCAACCAAACTCTAAGTAGTTGTCTACGCCCTTGGGCGTAGTCTATTAGCCACAACGTAAGAAAACATATCTTCGCTCAGCGAAGATTAAAATCTTTTTGTGCCTTTTAATTGCAGTTAGTTTTATTCAAAAAACTTAATTTTTACTCTCTCTCTGTCTGTCTGTCTGTCTCTCCGTTTCTCTCTCTGTTTCTCTCTCAGTCTCTCTCTGTCTCCCTCTCTCCCTCTCTCTCTCTCATTCTCTCCCTCCCAGCGTGGATCAAGATCACACGCCGGCGAATGCATCTTCTGATCAGTCGACCACTGGTCCAGCAATTTATCACACACCAACGGGTAGTAAAGTGGACTTGTTCAAACTTTAGGACAAGTACGGCCAGGAAATGAGTAAATTCTATTAGGGTAATTACGGTCAGTCAGCATTATGACTTCGATACACTGTAAAAATCTTTGTAGTTTATGACTGAAACATACGCCGGAGGAGGCGCTTCATACCCGGAAGTCTGTCTGTTCATTATGTTTTCATTGTTTGACGTTGAAGAGGACGCTGGCTGGTGTATTCTTGTACCATTAACCTGCGTGGTAGTGTCATTTTCTTGAAGTGTTACATCATCAGCTTGTGTGACGTCTACCTCGGATGCAGAATCCATAACACTCGTGTAGCTAGGAGGTTCTCGTGTATCTACAACTTGTCTAGTCGGCGATGTTGTATTAACGCGAGTGCGACCTTCTCTAGGCGACGATGCTGTATTTACGCGAATGCGACCTTGTGCAGGCGGTGATGTTGTGTCTGTATGAGTGCGATCGTGTCTTTCTACTTGTGTCACTGCGTATCCTCTCGTTGACAGTCCGGGTCTCTGTCCATGCCTGTGAGCCTGAAAGAAACATTGACCCAGTTTAGTCTGGAGACTCTCAAAAGGGTAGCTGGCAAATACGTGTCTCTAGGAATATACTGTCTCTTGGAATATCTAAATCATATAGCCTGATATATCTAAAATTGAAACTCGACGTGTCCAATATATAGTTCAGGGTAGTCTATTCGGTTTCGTGATTTTGTGTGTTCTTTGTTTCCAAAGGCAATCCTTTTTGACTTTTAATTAAGACTGACATGGATACTGACAATATGCGCTTTCTGATCGGGGTCTCCACTGTTTGCAAATAGTTAATAAGTTTTCTCTAGGAATATTAAAATCACATAGTCTAACATACCTAAAACTGAAATTGGAATATTCCAATATATAGTGTGTGGGACTTGCAACATAAAGTGTATAGAACCAGTCAAAAATGGAATAAAGATTCCTGGGCCCAGTTGTTCAAAGCTAACGACATCGTTAGTTAACGATTCGTTAAAATTTACATCAAGTGATACGCAAATATGCTGAAATTTTTTACTGGAAAAAATGTGAGCATTTTGTCAGCAAAAAAAATATCAGAATATTGTATATTGAATCCGCTAAAACAGTTAACGAAATGACCCTTAACGAGCTCGTTAAACTAACGACGCTTTCAACAACTGGGCCCTGGTATGGATAAGATCCATATCAGCTTCAGGTTACATAAAAATGTAGTGACCTTAAGTACACTGCAGCAAATTTCGTATTTTTTTGCATTTATGACAAGCAATCTGAATGGTTCCATTCAGTTCATAAAACGCAACCAATCTTAAACGAAAGAATGTATCACGTCGCTTCCAGGACGGACTACTACTTGTTAACGCATTGTTCAAACACACTAAACAGTGAATATAATGCAACGCCTACAAAAGACTTTCTATAATTCAGAGAAAATGAAAAACGTAAATAAGCAATGTTTATTAGATACCCCCGCACTGTATGACCAGTAAAGAAAACTGGCTTCGATTTGTGTTTCAAAGTGCCGTTGTGACATTGAATCAAGAGACAATGTTAACAAAAGCTTTTTTTTTTTCTATCAAACGAGTTTCAAAGTGCAAGTGTGATTTTGAAAGTGAGGTCATGGTCACTCCTATTCGCCTTCCCAATGAAATATCTGTGCTTGTTGGTCAAATTTCATCTACTGAGTCACTTACCGACCCGCCGTCGTGCACCCAAAGAGGGAAGCAAAGTTATTAACCGCGATTTGGTTAACTACTAAGACGTTTTACAAACATCCATGCATTGCTGTGTTTTTTTAAACAAGAATGCTACAAAGGTCACTTTTAGAATCTTTATAATATAGTGACCTTGAAAATAAGGTCAAGATCACCAAAATCTAATCACTTTTACCCCCGTCATAATGTGGCCATCTTTCATGGCAGATGACTATATAATTGACAGCTTTTGAGATCTGTGCTTCAGCACCGCCTGCACATTGGGTAAAAGCTGATACCAACGGGTTCTTTGTCGTTTCGGCCCTAGGTCAGTTATAAGGTTGAGCTTTTCGGCCCATGTTTTAGCGCCGATAGAATTCGTTTATGGATGCACAGGACGAGCGGGTGAGGTGTATGGGAGAAAGTAGTCAGTTAAATTCTCTGAGTACTATCTGTAAACAACCAGGTCCAGTCATTTGGTTTCCTCTGTTTTTTTCATTAGCATCTCCATTAAGTAAAGCTCCCTTTGCCAGAAGAAATCTAATTTAAATTATGGTCATATGCCAATAAAATTTCCAAAAAAATATGTATAAAAACAACATTTTTTGTGCAATAAAATATGTAATGTTAATATTTTTATGTGGATATGGAAAAATTAAAGTTAAAATCATTTAAATTCATTGAGGACCTATGAAAAAATCAGAGTATTCCAGTTAGAAGGACCTAATTAGTATTTGGTCTACCTTGCACTTTATCTGGCAAGGGAGATAATAGGAAAACTACTGCTATCTCTCACTGACTTAGTAAGATTGCGTCTGCGTATGGCTTGCAGCTGGGAAATATTAGCGCACGACAAAAGATTAGCTTACTGCACTTTATGATAAGCACACAACCATTACGAAAACACGCCTATTCAATTATACTGAAAATTTCACCACCAAATACTGAAAGTTTTCAGATAATAATCCTGATATTTTTCATATTTCTGCGAAAAACATAGACTGTGGGTACTCGTTAGAACCGCCACGCCGAGGCGGTTCTAACGAGTACCCACAATCTATGTTTTTTAGCAGAAATAAGAAAAATAGTGTGTACCCCTGTAAACCAAGTTTTACTATATACAAAATGGGGTTTAAGAGGGGTCAAAATTATATAGGTATGTTTTCGTGATGATATGGCTTGCAGCAGGGACATATATGTACATAATAAAAGTTTAACGGTACAAGATTAGCAAACAACAAGGTATGGCTTGCAGCAAGGAAATATTAGCAAACGATGAAAGATTACCTTGCTGCATTTTATGATAAGCACACAACAACGTATGTACTGCATCAATGAAATATTAACACGAGATAAAAGCTTACCTATCTGCAGTTAATAACTAGCGCACAACGTATGGCTATTAGCAGAGAAAAGCAGAGGACAGGTTTGGTCTGGAGTTATGATTTTACAATTGTTCAGGTTAGATATAGCAAAAGAGATGATTGGGTTGCTTCGTGCCAGAATAAAATATATTAAGGAAATAGTTCGGTGATATTTGAATGAAGAAGTACAGTCAGCTATCTTTACACCGACACTGGACACAACGACAGAATTCGATATTATGATAAACCGAATGGCGTGAGACTTTTGCTCGATAGACGATAGTTTATCAGAAATTTTGCAAGAGCACTGTATGTAATACAACAAGGAACATTTGTTTTGGGTATTGTCAGAATCGCCTCCATGGGGCATTTCTAACATATATTAAAATTTATGTTTCCTGAGGGAATAAGAATAAAGCATGCCTCACGAAAACATACCTAATAAAAGTATATAATTTTGACCCCCTTAAACCCAGTAATCTATGTTGAGGCGGCCCTAATGAGTACCCACAATCTATGTTTTTGAGCAGAAATAAGAAAAATAATGGTAAGGCGATTCTAACGAGTAACCACAATCTATGTTTGAGCAGAAAAATGAAAAAAAAATCACAATTTTATCTGCAAAACTTTCAGTTTTAGATGGTAAAATTTTCAATATATTTGAATAGGCGTGTTTTTGTAATGTAAAGAACAAACAAGATCAGAACTACCCTTTTAGAAGGGTCTATCTAACTACCTTATAATGTGTCTGAGAACGGCTGCATAAGATTCAAACAATGTGGACCATGACCAGACGCCGTATTCTGCGACATCTGATCTGGGTTTTGTTTCATTACGAAAACACGCCTATTCAAGTATATAGAAAATTTCACCTCCAAAAACTGAAAATTTTCAGATAAAAATGTCTAATACTTTTCATATTTCTGCTCAAAACTTAGATTGTGGGTACTCGTTAGAACCGCCTCATCGAGGCGGTTCTAACGAGTACCCACAATCTATGTTTTTAGCAAAATAACAAAAATAATGTATACCCCTGTAAAGCCCAGTTTTACCATATAAAAATGTGGTTTAAGGGGGTCAAAATTATATAGGCGTGTTTTTGTGATGACTATTTGGTTTATAAGGCCCCAGATGGGTTCAGCAGATGCTATGAAAACCATACCATACCTGTTCCCAGTAACCGCCGTAGTCATTTGATATTGAGTCACAGCAACATATGCATATTGCAACTACCAAAGCCGTAACAAGGCCGATAACTCCAATGGCAATACCAATGACAGCTCCTGTAAAAGAGATACGGTGAACTAGTGTGATCACATGATGTTTATATTTCCTGGAGACTCCGACGTCCAGAATTTCACATAAACATATTCACCTCTGAACCGCTGGCCCATTTCGCTGAAACTTACAATAAAGACAATTTGCATGAAATGACAAATCCTCTAAGAAACAAATCAGGGCCCAGTTGTTCAAAACTAACGACGTCGTTAATTAACGTATCTTTAAAACTTTGATCATTAAATATGGCATAAATACTAATATTTTTGCTGAAAAAAAATGTGAGAAGCTTTTGCATTTGACTTTTTTTTTTCAGCAAAAATACCTGTGAATTAGAGATTATGTTTTTTAGAACAGTTAACATTTTGACCACTAACGAGCTCGTTAAGCTGACGATGCTTTGAACAACTGGGCCCAGAAATTTGTCATCTGCTGACTTTCCCATATACTGGTAAAGGTTAAACACAGTGACGAGTCAAAGTAAACGAAAAGGCCAGAGGATGAAAAGCGAAATGTTCAGAAAGCATAAAACAACAGTTCCTAAAAACAGAACGATCAAACGAAAGCGGTCATGAGCGAAATAGTTAAATGGGGTTGGCAAAGGGATTTGGGGTTAAATCTTATTAATATTCAGCCCTTACTGTATTCAACTGATACAGTTCCAGATTCACGTTATGGGTTCTAATTACAATGAAACATGGGACGATGAACCAACACATGTTGTTCCTTACCACGTTTTACCCCATCCCCACCCCCTTTATAAAACATAAATAGTGGTGAATTGTAGGACAGGGTGGGGTCTGGAATTTGAATAAGTGGAGTATTTTATTGTATGGTAGTGTTAAACACCCCAGAATTAATATCTGATAATGTTTTTACTATGAAACATCCACGGAAGTGAGGCGGGGCTTATTTTTGCGCCAGCACCTTGAAACGCCAGCTCATGAGAGAGGTTTTGAAGTCTAAAACTCAAACTTTAACCAGCTGCTTAAAATGAAAAGCAGATAACATTATTAGCTTATGTTTCTCGCTAACTAAGACTTGACATTTCATTCAAATTGTAATTTGAATGAAATGTCGTCATATTATCGATGACAATAAAAAATTAACCCTTAAAATGCAAGAAAACCTGCATCTGAAAATGTCGTCTGTTTATGTGTTCTGCTGAACATTCTTACAGACTTTTCAAAACTATTTTGCATACAGACAAACAGTGTGGACCCTGATCAGACTGCTCCTAAATGAACAGTCTGATCTGGGTCCACGCTGTTTGCAAAAATGACCTTAAAATCACAAGCAGACGACAATTGTTGTGATGATGAGTTTAATGACTAATATAATTATTTTTCATCTGCTTCTTTACACTAAGAGTGCAAAACTTCACACTGTCAGCCGTGCAGACTAAACCAGACATCTATGCAAACAGTCTAGATCCAGATGAGACAGCTGATAAGGAGCCGTCACATCCAGTTTAAACTGTTTGCGATTTTGCTCTTGATTTTGAGTCAAACAGCTTTATAAGGACGTTCACATATTCGAAGATGGAAGATTCTATTTCTGGGATAAAGGGATAATTTGTTTGTGAGATTGAGGAAATAATGTCCTGACAATCTGTGTAGACAAGTAGAATGAAGAGTCTGCGCAGTTTGCCATTCAGTCAGAACAAGCTTTACAGTCGACTCTCGTTATCTCGAACTCCAAGGGACACTATGAAACACTTCGAGATATCCGTACTTCGACATATCAGATTTGCGGCAATGAGGAAAACAATTAATCGAACAACCACTTTTAACAGAATGAATATGCAATTTGACTCCTAAGTTAGAGTTTTGTTGCCTTTTGGTAGATCTCTGTTAAAATAGGGACCAGATTTTCACTTCGAGATAAGCGGTTATTCGAGATAAGCTAGTTCGAGATAACGAGAGTCGACAGTATTTTCAAATTTAAGGAGCAATTTTTTTCCTTTAAGAGTAGACACCTTTTCTGAAGGGGAATAGTGTAAAAGAAAGCAAACAAACATCACTAAGTTCTCTCCTTTGCCAAAAATGGCGGGAAAATGCTTTGCAAATGCTTTCTTGTCTCCTTAACAAGTTGGCGAAACACGTGAGCACGTGACTTATGACGTAAGCCTACACTGTTTGCAGTCGCGGCCATTTTGAAAACTGTGTCCAGTTCGAGGTTGATTTCTATTCATTCTCCGCTTGTTCACATGATGAACAAGATTTGTTTTGTGCAAGAGCTGTACTTTCATGTAACCTTTCAGGTAACAAATGCACTTTACGCTCTTTTTAAGTGATATCTTAAACACTTCATCGGCCATAGTGTACACAATATACATTTTATTGAAAAAATGAAAGAGATGAATCTTACATTATATTGAGAGGAATTTCAAGATAGTCGCGTCCTTGCTCGTAATAAAGATGGCGTTACAAGTCACGTGTTCCCAAACACTGCTTAATACAAAAAGTAATTACCTGTACCGATGGGCATTTTAGTATGAAGATTAACCCATCAGAGACTAATTCCAATACTTATGATTTAAGACGACGGTGTCACATTTCTGTTGTTTATAGTGGAAAGAACCTGTAAATCAATGGAAAAAAAGTCATGTAAAATTAAGAGGCACAATTTGTACCCATCGGTATACGAACAATTTGTGGTATGATACATTCCATTTGACTCCCGTTATCTCGAACACTGATAAATCTAACTACTCTACAAATATTTCCTTGTTTGGCCCTGTTATGATCAGTCCCAATACAATGTATAGGGATACCATGGCGCACATCAAAGGCTTATCTTATCTAACTGATTATAAGTATATTAAGTCTGGGTGGAGCCGTATAACATTATGAAAACACGCCTATTCAAATATATAGAAAGTTTCACCTCCAAAAACTGATTTTTTTTTAGATAAAAAACTCTGATATTTTTCTTATTTCTGCTCAAAAATAGATTGTGGGTACTCGTTAGAACCGCCTCGGCGGTTCTAACGAGTACCCAAAATCTATTTTTTGAGCAGAAATAAGAAAAATAATATATACCCCTGTAAACCCCAGTTTTACTATATAAAAGTGGGGTTTAAAGGGGTCAATATTATATAGGCATGTTTTCGTGATGAGGGGTAAATGGATATAATAGAGAAGTGTTCAGTATGTTTCTTTAGAACCAAATAAATTCTTTTGACTGCAAAATTTGCAATTAATTTGTGAATTTATATTGTATCTCTTTACTGATTTATTTTTTTGTTTTGAGAGCTTTTTTTTTTCAAATATAACAATTGGTTTTGTTTTTCTTTCATAGTGCCAAAAAAAAAAAAAAAAAAAAAAAAAAAAAAAAAAATTGAAATAGATGGAAATAGAAATACAAAATTAAAAGTTTTTTTTATTCATTTATTTACTTTAAAGTAAATAAGAACGCTTATAATTATTCCCTAGCTGTCTCAAAACTAAAAAGTTTAGCTTCAATCAAAATGAATCTGCAAATATTTTGTCTTGAGACTAAGCATGCACTTGTAAAAGAGCAACAAAGGAATACTAAATAATATCTATTAATGAAAGTAAAACATAATGGAAATATAAGAAAGTTTTCTGATTTTCCCTTATTGTTTTCTCACTTTACCTTATTTACCGAAATGATTCTAAGTTTTTAGACAGACAGGTCTATGCAAATAGTGCAGACCCATACCAGACTTATCAGGGTCTTCACTGTTTGCCATTCTGTCATCATCTTTTGGTCATATATGTACACAGATAAACCACACTGTTCAGTTTTTTGGACAATTAAAGAAATTGGTTAAGAAGTCGAAATTCTTAGGACTTTTTCGGTATTTCATTTACCTAATTCTTAAGCCAGGTGTTGTTTATTTGTCTTTTCAAGTCTAAAAAACACATACAATTCCTACTTGATAAAGAGTGAGCATTTACTTAATTTTACTTCAAGAATAACATTGCAAAATAAAATGTTTCAGTATTTCAGTGTTCAAGTCTTCATATGAAATATAAATACAGTATAACCTCAATGACTCGAACCCGGATGGCTCGTTTACCCTGGATGATTCGAACTCTTTTTTCAGTCCCTACAAAATCCTTCCAATAGCTCAAGAAAACAAATATTTAGGGATTTTTTCTTATTTTATCATGGAATTGTTTGTTTTGTGTACTCATTAGAATCGCCTCATCGAGGCGATTCTAATGAGTACACTCAACATACAATCATTGTGTAGAAAATCGAAAAGATTTCCCTAAATTATCGCTATTTGCTTCCTGAGCTGGTGCCATGATTAACCCTCAGTGGCTCGAACTGAAAAAAATGATATCAAAAGAATTTTGAATGCTTAGCCCTTTAATGGTTAACGTTATTCTAAATCTTAAGTTTTTTACTCTTAGCATGCTGAGTAAAATTACAGCAGACGACATTTTGAAATTGCAGCAGACGATATTTTGAAATTAACTTTCTTATCTTGCCAGAAAATAGAGTTTGACATGAAAATTGTCTCTAAGTCAACTAGCGAGAAATGTCAAAACCTATTTTCTGGAAAAAAAAAGAAAGACAATTTGCATGAATTGTCGTTTTCTGATAAAAATAAGAATGCCTACTGATTTTTTTTGTTGTTGTTGTGGGTATTCATTAGAAATGTCTCTTTCCCAGCGGGCACATGACGTAAATATAACGTCGCCTCAACGTCGATGCAACGTCATGACGTTGCATCGACGTTGAGGCGACGTTATATTTAGGGCACATAACGTAAATATAACGTCGCCTCAACGTCGATGCAACGTCATGACGTTGCATCGACGTTGAGGCGACGTTATATTTACGTCATGTGCCTGACGTTGCATCGACGTTGAGGCGACGTTATATTTACGTCATGTGCCTGCCGGGTTTGAGGCGGGCCTAATGAGAAGCGACATATATAAGAAAACTATCATGTGGATACCCCGTCTTATCTTCAGCTGTGTCTTCATACAATAACATTTGTGGGGTTTAGTATTTTCATTATCATTGTCATTATTTATTTTTATTTATTTATTTTTTTTGTAGTTTATTAATATTTCCAAGAAATAGAAACGGAAATCAGACAAATTTCGGATTTGAACAACTAAATCAATAATACCTCCCTCTCTCCATACATCAGTGTTGGAGCAAGGCTGATTGGACATAAACACATACTTTCATCATGCAACATTTTTTTTTTTCTAAATTTATCCTCAACATTCTGAATTAATTTCTAAATCTAAGATTGGGATGAGAAAATAAGGTCTATTTGAATCCGAGTTTTATCATGACCAAGTGGACTTCATTTGCTGTGTGTAGTCGAGTGCTCATCTGTCTATCAATCATGGTGTTAAGATGTTAACTATTACGTTTTTCCGTGTTGCTCTACTGTTGAGTTAATGACCAAACAATTTTATTTAGCTAGATCTGTATCGGTGCTAAGAATGAGGGTTCCCAGCGGACACACAACGTTGAAACAACGTCGATTCAGCATTGATTCAACGTCTTGACGTTTAATCAACGTTGAATCGGCATTGTCTCAACGTTGTGTGCCTACATAACGTTGAAACAACGTCGAATCATCTTTGATTGAACGTATTGGCGTTGAATCAACGTTGAATCCGCGTTGTTTCAACGTTGTGTGCCTGCTGAGGTTAGGCGTCCATAAACATGTTTAAACCCCGATCCGTTAATGCACGTCCGACTTGTGATCAGAAGGTTGTGGCTTCGTTCCCAGCCGGGTCGGCAACATTCTATCGTGGAGATTGATCTCGAAATATTTTCTACGGTCATTCTCTCCCTGCCGCTGATTCAAGAATGGCAGTTGTCAGTTTCTGGCGAAAGAATGTGCATAATACTGGTTAATCGCTTAGAGGACTAAGCCTGTCCAGTAAAAGTGTGACTATGTAAACTTACCGCGCTCGACATGACCCCATTGGGTTGACTGGGCCGTAAAATCTCAACACAAACGGATTATAGAAGGGATAGAATGTGCAAAAGTGAGTCATGATAAAACAAATTTGAAACTGTTAGTGCAGGATGAGTTATTATAAAAGCAGGTTAAAAAAACCCCCCAAAAAACAGTGTTTGGGACTAAGGGTGATTGGTATGAGATCGTCCTGACTCTATCTTTGAAAGAGTTGGGATCACTGATAAAGACGAGCACAGGATCAAGCTTATTCCAGAGTACAATAGTTGCTGGACAGAAAGATTGCTGATAATATGTAGCATAGGTGTGAATCCGTCTGAAGGCAAGAGGGTGCATATGGCGAGTAGGAACCTCGGGTCTCTCAAAAGAAATATGGGTGTACTTGAATGGCTACGTAATCATAAATTATCCAGTGGAACATAGTAAGGCGTGCTTCTGTCCATCTATTTTCTAATGATCGCCAACCCAGGTCATCAAGCATTCTGGTAACGCTTTCATAGGGGAATAGTTGTTTTTCACCCACACTGGATCATTTCTACAATGCTTATATTTTGTTTGGCATAGGAAGACCAAGCTGACGGGGCATGTTTGATCTGGGGCGCACCATTGTTTTACAAGCCAGTTGTTTTTTTTTTATGGATTCATTACATATTTTTTATTAGTTTTAACAAAGCCGAATGTTCTTCTAATGCCTTTGCCATGAGGTTACTTACGTGAGAACTCCAGTTTAAGTCTTTCGATATGGTTAGATCGAGATATTTTGCACTGTCCACTACTTCAAGGAGCTGGCCATGAAGGGTGTACTGAGACTACAGTGGTTTCCTTAATCTTGTAATATGCCTGACTGATTTATTTGTTTTAGTTCTTATTAAATAGCACGTGAACCCTTGTAGACAATTTTGCGTCATTCCCAGAGATATTCAGAGATGTGGAACAGAAGAGCTTGTAGAGAGAGAGAGAGAGAAAGAGAGAGAGAGAGAGAGAGAGAGAGAGAGACTCGTAGAATGAGCGAAAAGTGAATTACAGTGCAGAAACAGAGGTAATACTAGCATGTCCCTTTTTTCTCCACCTGCTGAAAACCTTTACCACTATCCTACCATCCTGTGCTAGACTGATTAGCTCATAATCTGGGTTTATAGTTTGTCCACACATGCGTATGGGAATACTTAGTCCAAATACGGTAGTAAACATCCGGGTACTTTCTATTCAGTTATCAATCCATTGCTTAAAACAAACGTACTTATTTCAGCCAGAAAGTATTGTTTACTATGAGACTGTTCATAAAATTCCCACCTGTACCAAACGAGGTTTCAATGAAATTATTCCCAGACTGGACGCTCTATTATCTAAAACGTTTTTGCTTTCTTTAAATTTATCATCATGAAAGGTCAGAAAATTATTAAAATATTTAATCTCATGATTCACAATTTTCTAAAGGAAAGAGTAATTTATGTCTTAAACTGGCTCGTGTAAACACGGATATGTGCATACTTCTTATCATGCCTTTTCATTAAATAATAGCCATTACATATGATTTGCAAAGATGCACTACTGCATTAATGATTCTCATGGTGTGTAAAATTTCAGCAGACGATATTTTGAAATTCGTTTCTGTATTTTATTTCTACAAAAAAAAAAAAAAAAATGAGATTGTCTTTTCATGCAAATTGTCGAGGCACTTTGCATGAAATGTCAAACCCTATTTTCTTGAAAAATAAGAACATAGTAAGTTTTTGACTGCTACTTTTGTTCAGTGACGGGTAAAAGCTTAACGCTTAGCACTCTGGGTAAAATTTTCAGCAGACGACATTTTGAAATATTTTTCTTATTTTTCTCAGAAAACAGGATATGGCATTTCATGCAAATTGTCTCCTAAGGAGACAATTTGCATGAAATGTCAAATCCTGTTTTCTGGGAAAAATAAGAAAAATATCATCAATCTGTCGTCTGCTGAAAATGCCCAGAGAGTGGTAAAGCTTTAGTCATACACGTATATACCGAACAACAAAAATTAGCATGAAGAAATATTATACAAAAGTATTTTTCAAACAGTTAGTTAAACCTCAAGTTGTCCTTAACTTCCTCCCATCCCTGCCCTTACCCAACCTCCAGTTTACTTTCTGGAGTTAGGAGAAAAATATCAAGAACTGCTAAACATTTCTGCATGGGCTAGGTCAAGCCGTCCAATTATAGGAGTGAAAAAAAAATTAAGATGACAAAGTGTTGCTGTCTCGGCCGAGACACTTCTCTTTGTCCATTGTAATTAGCTTAATTTAATCACATGAAATAAGGATTTGTTGTTGTTGTGCGGATTTTTAACGCTACCAGGCACCCGAGGCACATAGAGGCAGCGGTGATTGCTATGATGTACATGTATTTGGTTTAAACAATATTTTATTTGACAATATAACAGTAATATGAAGTACAAACACATGGTGCAGGATCTGACAGTAAGCCAAAGCTTGATAAGATCATTTCCTGCGTCACTGTGGAACATATAATATATATAGATGAATGGCTGTGTCAAACATAGAGAGAGAGAGAGAGAGAGAGAGAGAGAGAGGAGAGTCATGTTATGTGTCCCCACGGCAAGAGCGTTTCCTAATACATGTACATAAAGCTTATTTCCAAGAGATTTGGAGAGGCGATAGCTTTGTTCTAGTCTCGGTTTCCTCAGGTAAACCGTCCGGAATTAACAATGAACTCTTGCACTCGACTAAAAAGAGCTTCATTTTCTCCTTGCGTTTTGTTGTCAATGCCGAAAAGAAAATCATGAGATGTGTAAGCGTTTATGTTATTGGGTAAGTATCTTGTTCTTGCGGCCGCATACCTAGGGCAGTTGAAGAAGAAGTGATGTGGGCTTTCGAAAGCTCCACACTGGCAAGAGGGATCGGCCACAATATTCTTCCTGAAGAGATGGGAGTTAAGCGAGCTGCACTCCATTCGCATTCTTGAATGTAGTATCTGGCCTTTGCGTGAGCCGGTATTATAATAATCTGGCGGTTTTGATATGTTTCTATTCAAACGAAATTTAAATGCCGCAATAGAGGTAGCTTCTTTTGTTTCGTCAGACAAATTATTCCATGCTCGAATAGTTGCCGGGAAAAAAGAATTATAAAACAGGTTGGAATTAGCGTGAATTGTTTGGATGTCGTTTGAATTTCGAAGGTTGTATCTAGCAGTCTCCTGTATCAGAGGAGGAACAAGATCCACAAGATAATTTGGAGTAAAACCATTCAAAATCTTAAAGAAAATTGTCAGTTTGTGCTTGTTTCTACGGCTTTGAAGTGATTCCAAGCCTAATTCTGAGAATAGTTTCTCGATGCTGCAGAGTCTTGTGGCGCCAGTTATAATTCTCGCTGCTTCTATGTGGATCGATTCGAGTTGTTTCTTATTTTCAGCTGAGCAGTTGTTCCAGACGACATCACAATATTCGAGCAGTGGCCGTATAAAACTTACATATATTTGTTCTAATGATTTTCTGCTTACTCTAAACTTCAGTGTTCGCATGAGATTCAATCGTACCCAGGCTTTCGATGCGATTTCCTGGATATGATTGGACCACGTGCATGACTTTGACAAGATGAGACCAAGGTGCTTATGGCTGTCTGTATCAGGCAGCATTATGTTGTTCATGAATAACGGTGGGTGCTGTGGAGGAAGCAGTTTACGAGATAGCACCATTGAGAAAGTTTTTCGTTCATGAAAGTTAACTAACCAGTTTGCTGCCCAGGTGCTAATGGTATCAAGATCAGTGTTGATAAGATTTGCAGCTATCTGGGCAGACTCTACTATTATGTACAGACTTGTATCGTCTGCGAACAACCGTATAGAACAGCCAATATTTTTCACTATATCATTTATGTATATCAAAAAAAGTAAGGGTCCCAGAATAGACCCCTGAGGAACCCCGGCTTCAACAGGGGCCCAATCAGATGCTTGTCCATTAAGTACGACGCGCTGCCTACGTCCAGATAGATAACTCGAAAACCATTTGATCACCCTATCCGAGCATCCTATACCGGATAATTTGTGTAAAAGACCCCTGTGCCAGACCCTATCGAAGGCTTTACTAATGTCACAGAATACTGCCCTTACTTATTTACAGCCATCTACTGCGTTACAGAATGTGTGGTATGTATGAAGTAGCTGATATGTAGTTGAGTCACCCGATACAAATCCAGATTGGAACGGAGTGAGAATTTGATTTTCTAACACATAATTATACATATGCTTGTGAACGCATCGTTCCAGTGTCTTTCCGATTTGGCTCAAAAGAGTAATGGGGCGGTAATTTGATGGCAATGACTTATCATCTTTCTTGTGAAGAGGTATTACATTTCCATGTTTCCAGGGAGAAGGGAAGTAACCCTGTTCAAGAGAACGATTGAACACCACTGAAAAAGGAGAGGCAAGGATAACTGCGCCTTCCTTAAGGAAACGGGGACTGATTAAATCCGGACCACAAGCTTTGTTTACATTGAGGTTCAAAAGTACATCTTTAACTTCCTGGCTTGATATAGTAACAGTCTGAAGACTATGTTCTACATGGGGTAGTTGGGGCATCGGCCGATTATCGTCGACAACTGTTGACTGAGAAGCAAAGTACGTGTTTAACATGGTGGCTTTTTCAATGCCACTTTCAGCGCGTTCGTCATTCGAGTTTAGTGTGGGGATGATAGATGTTGATTTTCCGAATTTTAACAGTTGTTTAGATGTTTTCCAAAATAACTTCATATCCGTTGTTTCAATCGAGAGTAAAGAGTCCAATTTTTCAAAATAGTCATTCCTTGATTTCCTTATAAGTGATACTATTTTATTGCGAATTATCTTATATTTTTCCCAAAGGTTGGCATTTAACGTTCTTTTGAATTTCTTGTATGTACGTTTACGTTTTCTAATTAGATTTCTAATGTGACAGGTTATCCATGGGTGTTCCGCGGGTCTGATGGTAGCTACTTTATTTGGAATAGCTTGCGCTGCAGCAGACATTATAGCCTCTGTAATATGGTTTATATTTTCATCAATGTCCGTAGATAAATTTACTTTTTCTTCCAAATTATAATCCGCTAGAATTTCTCGGTATCTTTCAAAATTACCTAGTTTAAAGTTCCATACTTTCCGTTTAAAGGTTTTATTTTGAGGCCTTATAAATTTCATTATTACAACAGTGGGACAATGATATCTAATTTGATTAGGTATAAATGTATCAATAACTCCGCTTGTTAGGATATTACTAGTGTTGCGTACGAGGATTAAGTCTATAAGTGTAGATGAGTGTTCAGTAAAGTTTGTGGGTTCTGTTATAAGCTGTTTCATGCTGTATTCCTGAATTAGGTCTTTTATTTTATTGTTGTTGGCATTGAACATGTTCATGTCAAAATCGCCGAGTACTATAATATCGCGTATATCGGTACTGTATGCCAGGTCGATACTTTCATTAATGGAGGTAAAATAGTCTGCGTTACTGTTCGGGGGTCTGTAAAAACCCCCGACGAGGACTGTTTTGGACTGTATTTGAATCTCAACCCACACAGCCTCCAGACCAGGGATTTCCAGGTCAGTTCGGCGCTTGCTTGGTAATGTGTCGCGAACATAAACAATGAAGCCACCACCAGGGCGATCGAGCCTGTCTGCTCTGAAGGGTGGTGAGAAATGTTCGATACAAATACTTGCATTTGGAATTCTAGCCAACTTTCAGAGAAGACAAGGACGTCATATGCTGATGCTTCGCCTTCAATAAAATCCAGCTTTGGTACGATGCTTTGGATATTTAAGTGCATTATACTTAAGTGCTTAGAGAGGTATTCAAACGAGCTGGATGAGCAACTGGAGACGGAATCAATACTGCGTTCGACAGAGTCTGGACCTGGGTTTGGCTGTACATCCCCGCATAACAAGATAAGACAAGTGACCAAAAGTGAAAGTGTTGACACAAGCAGCGGGATCGTAAAGTGATAACAAATTAAGTCGTTCTTTGTTGAGCATAATACACGACGGTACGGGTGTTTAATAGTTTTGTACATTTCGTTGCTACGCTGGAGTGCTAGCGTCAGGCAGATGTATTTGTACAGCCTTGCTTTCATGGATCACCCATGCACGCTTGGTGCCGCTGTCTGTCACCAAGCGCCACCCTGTCCACTTTATACTCAACCCAGGGCACGTCGAGTATGAGCTAGGCGTAATAATGGTCTGAAAATTGTCTCGGCCCGAGCGGGATTCGAACCCACGATATCCCGCATGAAAGTCGAGTGCGCTAACCACTAGGCCACCCAGCCCACTATGTCTTAAACTGGCTCGTGTAAACACGGACTATTAGATACAAGCTTTCACAAAAAGCTTAGTCTACGCTAAGCACATAATAGATGTTAAAGCTGATTTTAATACGGAATAGTATTGGGTTCTTCACATGCAAATCTTGGCGAAACCGTCTCATTACGAAAACATGCCTATTCAAATATACTGAAAAGTTAATCACCGAAAAATTGAAAATTTTCCGACAAAAAATCCAAATATTTTTCATATTTCTGCTCAAAACATAGATTGTGGGTACTCGTTAGAACCGCCTCGCAGAGGCGGTTCTAACGAATACCCACAATCTATGTTTTTGAGACGAAATAAGAAAAATAATGTATACCCCTGTAAACCCCAGTTTTACTATATAAAAGTGGGGTTTAAGGGGGTCAAAGTTGTATAGGCATGTTTTCGTGATATAAATTCCACAATGCAAAATGTGAATCTGAGAGGTCTAAATGAGATCTCGTACCGTTGGCCCCCACAAGAATGACCCTCACAGTAAAACAAATAACGGCTAATTTCACTTCTCTTTTTAGGCTTACCTCATCAAATTTAAAATAAGTAGTTAAGAATATCAAAATTTTGCCACGCTGTCCCGGAAATGGTAAAAAAAATGCGTTTAGTAGTACTAATGCATCTACCCACTTTAAAAGTGAAATTAACATATATCCCCTAACGTTTGATAAAGTGCTGCAATGGTAACCTTTTAGATTATCTACATAAGTGTGGTGTGCAAACGGTTTCATATACAAATGTATTTGACCGTTCTAATTGTATAATTTTTATTTCAATATAATGAGATTAACATGGTCTTTTTTAATGATTCCTGTACAAGGTATTAAATCTTTTTACCCTGTCGAGTCATTTCGGGATTTTCCACCATTTTCAGGAAGTATTACGGCGAATGTCACAATTTACAGGAGAGGTATTGAGAATTTGGCACATGCTATTTCTATTACTGTTATCAATATACGGCAGAAAAGTCGAGATAAAAGGTTTAAGATTTCATGACTAAAACGGTTTTATTTATCAATTCAGAGACCTTAATCTCTGATATGAAATAATTTAATCATAAATTTTAAAGTTATAATTTAAGTAGGAAACGGTTTATGTTTTATTTCTGTTCTTTGTATAGCGACATATAAGGACGGACCCTTATGATCAAATAAAAATAATTATTCGTCAGGGTCTGCACTGTTTGCTTATTTCCCTTTTATAGGACGCTAGACTTAAATGAGATTTAAATAAGTACAAAATAAACATCAAGCGATGAAATAGTCCTCTTAATTGCAATAAATGATGCGAGAAATTTTGCCACTCAAGTGAAAACCTCCTCTCAGCAAGAGTGGAAAAATGGCTTCAGGCCATTTATTGATTTATGGATTCGGGCCGTTTATTGACAAGCGTATCCGCCGAGCACGACGAACAATCGCGGAACAATGCCGGAAACACCCGGAGATGACTTACATGTACCTATCTGATAGAGACCGCCAATAATCCTCTTATATGAAATGATTGAGATTTCTTGCACATGCAGAGCCTTTCCTGTCCTCTAATAGAGTCATAAGATACTATAGAATGTATAATTGATTAATTGTGTTGGGGTTAAACGACATGTCGACCTTGTGGGTCATTTTATGTCGTCTCTCGAAGAAAGGGAGAAAAGAGATAGAAGAGAGAAGAAGAGATGAAAGAGAGGAACAAGGAAGAAAGAGGAACATGAATGAAAGTGAAGAAAGAGAAGAAATAAAAACATTCCCCTCTACCCTTACCTGCTACAAGGATAGCAGGCCTTGTCCAACTGTAAGCCAATATCAGTTGGACGTCCCGGTGGCGTAAGACACATTCTCACCACCCGACCACCCCCAGTGTATGAATGGAGGGCCAAGGCCGGGTGATAATTTGCAAATGAGCAGGATGATCTGAATCTACGCATTTTGCAGTATTTCGCTTGACCGCGGATCAATTTTAACACTATGACCCTGAAGGTAAACAAGTCAATGTATTGAAAGCATATGAGATCACCAAGGACCAAAGACAAAACTCCTTGGCAAACTTAGGTATAGTTTTCTTGTGCAACAGCACAAAGCTCCAGTTCAACAGCCAAACTGGAATGGTTGCTGTAAAGGATCTCGGTTCGAACAATTCTGTAAGAAGGTCTGCAGAACCAGGATTTTATGGCGAATTAGTCATCAAAGTTAGAAAGATATTTCGCAAAACTGATTCTTCGGAAAAATTTAAAATGATTGTAAAGTTCCTTCCAAAAGACAGATTACAATATGGATATTTTGTAGCAAACTGAATACATGGTTGTTAACACAATTATGAAATGACGAAGGTTCGGTCCTCAGACTAAAGGCAGAGCCACAGATAATTTTGGGGGCATTTGGGTATTTAACCCCATCAAAATTTAATCAATTGGGTAAAATCATGATTTCATTTTTTCTGTTTGAGTAAAGATACTCCCGAAAATGAAAATTAATTGGGTAAAACTTATAAAACAGAAAGAAAGAGCACAAAAAAGCCTGATTTAATCCTATTAATTTATGATATAATTTGTCATAGGAAGAATAAAAACACCTATTGTGTGCACTAATCATAATATAAAATAGTAATCATGTGCTTTTCTGGCCTGGAAACTTAAATTTTCATCCTTGCATTTGGAAATAATTGGGTACTCTGTCAAATGAGTTGGGTATCAATACCCAAGTTTTTGAAAATAATTGAGTATTTGCTCAAAACATATGGTATTTTACTCGGATACTCCCCTTATCTCTTGCCCTGTAAAGGACGGCTCCCTTGTCAATCTGTTTCAGATGGTTGGCCCCTGACTATCAATGTCTGTGGTCGGGCTAATCGTGGTCTTGTTTGTAGTCTTCTTGTGTTCTGGCTTCAGATCGCCATTGAGCCCTTTACTTTGTGACATCATAATGGTTTATTTTATACGTGTTTGACTATGAAGTTTTACAGCTGACATAGAGGATACCTATATGTATGCGTAATGAACATATATTTGTAATTTAGAGCTGCATCAGTGGATATATCCAGTCTTTGCAAACAGCGTAGATCTAGATCAGTTGGCTTCTTCAGAAGTACCAGAGACAAATCAAATATAAACGTTATCGAAAAGTTTAAGGAGAGCTCGCAAATGTTTCAGACGACCATCATAATTCTTGTAAGAGATAATATATATATTTTTCTATTCTCTTGATAGCAAAGCACAAAGTAGACCAAATACTAACTAGGTCTGTGTAACAGAAATCCACTATCATATGTCCTTAGTGGAATTTAACCCTTGTCCTGCTCAACACAGATATACACTGCCTTTGTTGCCACGCCCATTTCTAATTTTCGGCCAATCAGATCACTTGATATAAATTCAAATTATGACAAACAGTGTAGATCCAGATCAGTTGGCTTCTGAAGCCAACTGATCTGGATATACACTGTTTGTCATTAAGTGATTTTATATCAAGTGATCTGATTGGCCGAAAATTAGAAATGGGCGTGGCAACTTAATTTATTCAACAGGACAAGGGTTAAATGATATCTGACTTAATTTTTGCACATCCACGTCTACATGACCTATATATATAAACATTTTATATTTTTTCCTGCACAAAATATTACCTTTTTGATATTTTGGAAGCTATGGCAAATATGATAAGTACGAACATTTCTAAATTAGATACCACAAAGATAAGCAGGCCATACTTAATCGAGAAGCTAAAGATAAAAGCGGAAGAAAACAAATAATTGGACCTAGGGGTTTACATAGGGTACTTAGAGGAGTTACTGATTGGTGTCTCCTGTCTTTAGAAGAGAAAAAGCACGTTTTTCATTACAGTTCAAATAAAGAGAGTCCCCCTGAGAAAATATCCATTCAGTTAAGTCAACACGTTTAGTTTTTATTACAGTAGTAGAAGCGATCAAAAGAATAAGTCAAGACTATTCTTACTGAATTTATTGTTCTTGGAAATATACAGTTGTCCTATGCTTCGAAACCTTAGCCTTAAGTTGCTTACTTGTATGTACTTATAATGTAATATGATGCTGCATCACCTTTATGTCCAAAGTATAATCGTGTGATTATGACCATATTTGTTCCTTAATTGAACATATAAAGATGACAGGAATGTCATTTGGATACTTTTAGCATCATCCAGAATATTTATTGCGATTTTTAACTTTATTACATCAAAGCACTTCGACTGTGGGTCGATTGTCTCTGAATGTAGGCTAAGAAAATCGTCCTGAGCGGGGATTTCAGACTGTTTTATTTAGATACAAGATACAAGAAACTTTATTTTACAACGAATATATACAACAAACAACATTAGCTGCAATAGCTATTTTCCGACAAACACAAGTATAGAAAAGCTGAAAATCAATAAGTGTACAACAACAAATATAAAACAGCAGTAAAAGAAAAAATAATATTATTTTTATATAGGTTAAATATAACAGGTTAAGAAATATATATTTCTTTAAAGGAAATTTATGTTTTTACTAATTTGATTAGGCTGAGATAAAACAAATATATATAGATCAGTATAAATAAGAGGATTTATATACATTATTATCTCAGTATATACATCACAGAAACATTATTACCAAATTATAATATCATATTAATATCTTGATATTATTAAGAGACGAAAAATCTGACTGTATGATATGTGATGGGTCTGAATTAGTGCAAAGAACACTAAATTTCACACGTCTGGTTCTCTGCACTACAACAGTTCGATGAAGATTATGACTATCAATATAAATGGCCTTTATCTACAAAAAAAAGCACAGCCCCTCTCTGACCTGCGACCTCCTGCCAGCAAATCGAAAACTAACGAAAAAACGAAAAAAAAAAAAAAAAAACCTAACGAAAACGACAGATCATCCCTGGTAAAAAGAGCAGTTACTAGGTTATAGTTCACTAAAACGGTACAGCTAAGGACAGATGACATGTGGCAGACCAACGTCCAGACACCCTGCCCTAGCACATAAAATTTCTATGACCTTGACAATACTGTAAAATATTTAAAAGGGAAGTGTAAAACATGCAAAAAACTTCCAAATATGAAATTAATTTAACCCTTAACGTCCTATAATTTAAGCAAACAGTGCGGTCCCTCAGCAGATGCCACGTTCAGCGGCGTCTGATCTGGGTCTGCACTGTTTGCCAATGTCCCAGTCCAGGTTTTACATGTAACCCTATTTACACGTCACTCTGACATCACAGCGACAAGAATAGCGCGTCTATAAATAACCGTTACCTGATTCGTACAAAGGTATGGTTTGATTTCATTGGTCAACGATAATCACACGGACAACAACCTTAAGGAAATTTTGGTGTATCTATACGTAGGCTTAATTTAAAAAAAGCGACCCCCCACCCTCAAAAAAAAAAAAAAAAGAAAACGGGTTGCAATGCCCATTTGAAATTGTAATAAGGCATTTAATCCGTTTTGTAATAATTACAGTCAAACCTGTGTTAGTGGTCACCTCTATTAAGCAGCCAACCTGTATTAAGCAGCCAGAGGAAAGTTGCCCAAAAATTCATAGACTTATATATTTGAACTGTATTAAGCAGCCACCTGCCTTCAGCAGCCACATTGTAAGCTTCCCATAGGTGGCTGCTTAAGACAGGTTTGACTGTATTACAATTTGCAACTTCATTACAAAACGGGTTGTCTACCAACGTTTTGCCGTCAGAGTGACTACAAGCTTAACTTCGTGGCGGTCATTTTCGAAAGGATAAAAATGAACGATCCTTCTCAAGTTAAAATGTCATAATCTTGGTTTGTTAGTAGAAAAGTTCTCTTAACAAATTGCTACCAATGGTGGCTAATCTTGGAGAAGTTTACCATAATGGTGACTAAGCACACATTCATTTGGTTTCATTAGTCCGTCTTAAAGATCATGTATACACATTCAGGAGTGGAAATTCTTTCTACATTGTTTTTGCCTCCCTTCTGAAAAAGTCATTGTATTTCTGTCCTTCTAGATAAGACCCCTTATTCAGATGGAATGTGATGTACAGGAAAGCAAAGAGGGTCGCCAACGTTTCAGTTTTAAAACGTCATTTATGTGGCGATTCTGTCTAACAGAATGAGTTGTATTATTTACTGGAGGGTGGAAACACCTTTGCTATTTTCTGTTACAAAACGGAAACGCGTTGTGCGTATGCTGACTGCAGACTGGTGGAGTCCAAAAAAAGGTAAGAGAAAAGTCCAGTGAGTGCCACAATTACAAGCTGCAGCCCTTCCCAGACATCAAGAGGAAGAGGAAATCGACAAATCCAAACAAGCACAAATCGAACAAACGTACGAAAAGCACTAAGATTAGCTCTATCTTCCCCAAGCGAGGTAATCGCAATGCTAAAAGGACTGAAAAAACACAAGAACAAAATGACACAAGGTAATTCATTACAGGCACACTACGCTCTGCCCGTACTTAGATATTGTATTTACTTAAGATGTATTTGGCCACCTTAAGTCATTACTATCATTTACACTGATTCAAACTTATCCTGCAATTTGATCAAGTTCATTTTACCACCTGCTGAAGTGTCTAAAAACTGCTGGATAAGTGTAGATCCTGATCAGACACCCGTTCTGAACTGGGTCAACACTGTTTCATCACGAAAACATGCCTATATAATTTTGACCCCCTTAAACCCCACTTTTATATAGTAAAACTGGGTTTACAGGGGTTTAAATTATTTTCTTATTTTTACTCAAAACATAGATTGTGGGTACTCGTTAGAACCGCCTTGCAGAGGCGGTTCTAACGAGTACCCACAATCTATATTTTGAGCAGAAATATGAAAAAAAAAAATATCAGATTTTTTTTTTAATCTGAAATTTTTCATTTTTGGTGGTAAAATTTTTAGTCTATTTGAATAGGCGTGTTTTCATAATGTTGCCCAAGCCTGTCTGCCCCATTATTTAGGGTAAATACGACACCTTTAAAAGCCTTATTTCGGCTGCCGCTATACTGCCAGAAGATTTTGGGATGTGACCTTATTGTTCCTGTCAAGCCAGTAGGCAAGCATCATGGGACTTAAATAATCCAACCTTTATTTCCTGTCTCGACCTTCTGGCCACAGAGTTATAAAACTTTTTTAATGCTCAACTCAGCTGAGCATGAAATTTGTCCTGCTAATAAATCTCAAATTACGAACAACTGCGAATTCTTTCTTGCTAAACATAGCTGAGCATGAAACTTTCTCTACTAATAAATATGAAAATGCCAAGAAAATTTCATGCTCAGCTGAGTTGAGCATGAAAAAGGTTTTATAACCTCGGGGCCGGATCTTAGTTCTTATGTGCACTGGCGTCAGTCCGCAATTGAAGTAAAGGACTTTTTAAGGAAAGGTATTTGCTGATAATTCTGCGATATGGTTTTTATTTCTCCATAAAAAACATTTGCTGTAGGTACTCATTGGAAGTGCCTCGCCGGATTGTTTGTTTTTCGATAAAAAGATATGTTCCAATGAGTACCGACAATATACCTTTTGCGGGTTCAACCCCTACCGAGGTCGGCAACATACTTCGTGGAGATTGATCATGAAATATTTTCTACTGTCATTCTCTCCCTTTCGCTGATTCAAGAAGGGCAGTTGTCAGTTTATGGCGAAAGAATGTGCACAATACTGGTTAACCGCTTAGAGGACTAAGCCTGCCCAGTAAACGTGTGGTTAGGTAAAATGACCGCGCTCGACATGACCCCATTGGGTTGACTGGGCCGTAAAACCTCAACACAAACAAACATCTTTAAGGATAAATATCCCACTATAAAATATCCAAGCGAGACTCTTCTAATAAGCACCCACAGCATATATATATTTTAACAGAGAAATTTATAAAAACAAAATATCCCAGAATTATCAGCAAATGCTCTTTAACAGGTCCTCCGGCTTGAAGGGTTTAATTCATCTTCTCACATTTTATCTACAAGATCAAACGACATTTTTTCTATATCTGCTAAGCCAATTTGGAATAAATGATATAGACGCACCGACGCGAGAATGGTTACAAGACTGTGATTAGTTCCCAACAACTCTAATGATATGGTTGCCATGGAAATCAATATTTTGCAGACTTACAATGAATGATATATCGTTAAGGGAAATCGATATACTTTCAAGGGAAACAACTTTTTCGAATAAATAATGTACTCTCCCCTTTGAAAAGGGGTCTAAGAGGAAAGAATTTGCTCCCAAGGGAGCAAATTCTTTCTTTTTAGAGTAGACCCTTTTTCAGAAGAGGATTGGTGTATAGAAAAGCAAACAAGAGGTTGACTCCCTTGTCAAGACTGGCGGGAATTTTATCAAATTTATCAATTCGCCATGACTGTCTTAGGCATTCAAGTGTTACGTTTCCTTGCATTTAGAGATAAGTTCACCATAGGAACTAGTAATTAATATATTCACTGGAAAAAGGAAAAAAAAAAGTCAAAAGAATCAGCTTTGCGTGTTTTTAACCCCAAGACTCCCCTTTTTATAGAAAGTTGGAAAATTTGGGATGCCTGAATTGTGTTTATAGTTAAGTTCAAAACCTCAAAGAAGCGTACCTCTTCTATAGAAGCAGATTAGAAGAAAACGTAACAGGACAAAAGATAAAAAATGCCAACGGCCAGCGCTGATTACAACAGCGAATAACCGATTAACAATCGCTTATCAAGATATAGAAAATGTCAAAGACTCGGGTTTGGATTTTCGTTTTTGTTAGATAAAATTACATTTAACATAGCTTGATTAAAAATTTATCTATTTGAAAATAAACCGAATTAATAGATGAAGCGAATATGAAATGAAGGAGAAAAAGCAATTTTGTTTATTTACACCGTCCCACACTCTGGGCCAATTCAGTGACAAATTGATGATATTTCTGATTTCCCAAGAAAACAGGCTTGATATTTTATACAATTTGCATTAACTCTCAAAACCTGTTTATGGGAAAAATAAAAAAAATATTTCAAAATGTCGTCTGCTGACATTTTTTACTAAGCATGCTAGGCGTTCATGCGGTGGAGACCATCGCATTCATTGAAGAAACCCTGTACATATGTCATGTAAACGACTTGTTATAAAAAATCCCTAAAACTTTCTTCCCAAGTACAATGAACTCTCATTACAACGACAACATTTGTTCCCAAACATGTTGCCATTAAAATGAATTTGCTGTTGAAAGAATCCTTCAAGAGAAGAATGAGAAGTAAGAAATGTCTTGTTTTATTCCTAATTCATCACAGAACGTATGCATTGGGTATTTTTTAGAATCGTTTCAGGAGGCGATTCTAAACTCTTCCACTACACATATTTCTTAAAGTATTAAATACAAAGTTCTTGCATAGTTTCTGATTAACTGTCCTCTCTTGAGCCAGTCAAATTATCATTCAAACACATTTTGTCGTTGTATCGAGTCTCGGTATAAAGAGAATTGACTGTATATTTTAACACGGCGCGCCTATATAAGCAACGGAAATGAACTGTGTTTAATTCTGCAACAAATTACTGGGCGACAGAGCGTGACGCGAAGAGCCGCCAAGTACCCACAATCTATCTTTTGAGCAGAAATAATAAAAAAAATTAATGTATACCCCTGTAAACCCCAGTTTTACTATATAAAAGTGGGGTTTAAGGGGGTCAAAATTATATAGGTATGTTTTAGTGATGTTTCGCATCAGATACGTTACAAAGAGATGTCACTGCATGCGTTACTGCCAAGGAAATTGGCGGGGTTTTGTCGAACAATAGCGGAAGGTTTGGAGAATCTGAAGGAATCAACGGCATTTTTATCGATTTTAGTGTGTTACAATCGAAACAGAACAGCTCGCGTGTGTGAATTGTTGAACAATAAATCACAGTTCGTCGGTCAGTTGTAAGACGAAAAAATAACTCGCGCTACACGCTCGTGATTTGATCTACATACAACTGACCTCCAGCCTGTGATTAATTACTCAATATTTCATGGTTAGAGCTGTTCTATTTCTTAAACAAAAACTAATAGCCACACAGCACATTGCAGGAGAGAAGTGGAATAAATATATGAAGGGGCTAAGAAAGGACAGTAATCAAATTCTCATCCTTACATAAACTGTACCCTTTGGTTCACATCAAGAAAACATGCCTATATAATTTTTACCCCCTTAAACCCCACTTTTATATAATAAAACTGGGGTTAACAGGGGTATACATTATTTTTCTTATTTCTGCTCAAAATATAGACTGTGGGTACTCGTTAGAACTGCCTCGATGAGGCGGTTCTAACGAGTACCCACAATTTATGTTTTGAGCAGAAACATGAAAAATATCAGAATTTTTTTATTTGAAAATTTTCATTTTTTGGTGGTAAAATTTTCAGTATATTTGGATAGGCATGTTTTCGTGATGATGTGAGCTAAATACCGGAAAAACTAAAAGGGAAATAAAACGGTGATCATTTTGGCTTCTAGAACATTCTCGAGTAATGAAACTTGTGCTGGATTTCTACCACTGTAGATACCCAACTGTAGATATTACCATGTTTAGCGCTGTCACCTTTAATGAAGCATTACATTCTTGTGCGTTTCATTTCTTGATAAAAAACACTGTCAAACGGTCTCGTCAAGGCGGACATAAGACGGAGACAAACACGTACTATTGCTTGTAAACATTAACCAATAACGTTCTTTGTTTACTTACATTATAATGACATCAAACGAATACTGCCGTGACGTACCGTACATGCACCGACTTCTGGCTGTTCCAGGTCTGACGTTAAGCGAACTGTAACGACGCATTACGAAAAACGCCTATTCAAATATATTGAAAATTTTACAACTAAACAAGGAAAATTTTCATACTAAAAATTCTGATATTTTTCATATCTCTGCTCAAAAATAGATTTTGGGTACTCGTTAGAACCGCCTCACTGAGGCGGTTACAACGAATACCCACAATCTATGTTTAGAGGAGAAATAAGAAAAATAATGTATACCCCTGTAAACCCACGTTTTACTATATTAAAAGTGGGGTTTAACGCTTAGCACTCTGGGTAAAAATTTCAGCAGACGACATTTTGAAATATTTTTCTTATTTTTCCCAGAAAACAGGATTTGACACTTCATGCAAACTGTCTCCTAAGGAGACAATTTGCATGATATATCAAATCTTGTTTTCTGGGAAAAATAAGAAAAATATCATCAATTTGTCGTCTGCTGAAAATGCACAGAGAGTGGTAAAGGTTAATGGGGTCAAAATTATATAGGTATGTTTTCGTGATGGGGTATCAAAAAAGAGAATCTGTTAGGTAGATTACTACTGAACATTACATGATTTAAATACTGAATAAATATAAGAACTGAAATTCAAATTTTAGCTTGAAAAAACAACAACATTAGACTGTTTGAATGTCTCCTAGAAGCCCTTCACAAACATTAAATAGCCTGATGGTTTTCATCATCCCATTACGTTTATGCAAACACGCCTATTAAAATATTTAGAAAATATCACCTCCAAAAACTGAACATTTTTAGATAAAAACAAAACAAAAAAAAAAAAAAAAAAAAAACAACAAAAAAAAACGCTGATATTTTTTTAATATTTCTGCTCAAAACATAGATTGTTGGTACCCGTTAGAACCGCCTCGACGAGGCGGTTCTAACGAGTACCATAATCTATGTTTTGAACAGAAATAAGAAAATTAATATATACCCCTGTAAACCCCAGTTTTATTATATAAAAGTTGGGTTTAAGGGGGTCAAAATGATATAGGTATGTTCTCGTGATGCAATGCAACCTAAAAATCTGAATTTCAGTTCTTATTAACCAAAGACTGAGAAAAATACAATAACACGCATTATCACTACAGAAACGTGACCTGAATCTCTGTATCATGTTGGATGAATGGTTGGAGATCACAGGATCACACGAGACGGCTGTGATCAGGTAATCAAGGAACATCTACGTGTCTGAGTATCAGATCAGATCACGTTACTGTAGTGATAAGGTGCTCATAATGTATCTCGAAAACAATACATTTACAACAGCAGCAGACGACACTCCTAAATATATTTTTGTTTCTTTAACAAGAGGACCATAATGGTCCTAATCCCTCACCTGAGCTAACAGATTTGCATACTTAATTTTGAAGTTTGAGACAAGTACATTGCATTTACATGTAGATGTTTGTATAACTTTTATGTTCAAGAGTACACGATGTTGTTATAAAATGGAGTAGCAATATCATATATGACAAGCAGTGCCTCATTTTTTATCCGACCTTCGATAAACTTTCAAAGAAAATCACTCAAGGATCATTCCTTCCAAGCTTTGGTTAAGACCAATACAAAAAGAAAAATAAAAGATTGTGATTGGACTGACGGACTGACGACGAAAGCGGATGGTGGCCAAATACGATAGCTCACCATGAGCACATTGTGGTCAAGTGAGATAATAAATGACCACTGAGGCGGGACCATTACTGTAATTTAAATACTCTTCATAAAGGTTTACTCGATGGAGCAACATACCAACTATCAAATCATATTCCAACTTCACCTGGATATACCCAGCTAGCATTCTACGTAAATCTACATCGGGCCGTCATCGGCCCGTCAGCTACCCTGACGGGCCGATGACTGCCAGATATAGATTTACGTAGAATGCTGACTGGGTAGTCCTAATATTCTGGTACAGTTTCTTCAAAATGGTCAAAACTGTGGCCTCCAGTGTGCACACAATAATTTAGAGTAATTTGACCTAGCTTACCTAGTTTTTCCGTTCACATGACCCATACTGGAATTCGACCCAAATAACATCAGAACAAACATTCTGATGACGTTTCATGAAGATTGGGTCAAAACTGTGGCCTCTTAACCCTTCTCATGCTGAATAAATCAAGATGCCACGCCCGTTTCTAATTTCCAGCCAATCAGATTACTTGATCTTGGTTTTTGATAGAAATTCACGTTTTCAATGACAAACAGTGCAGATCCAGATCAGGAAGCCAACTTGTCTGAATATACACTGTTTGCTAAGACAGGACATGTCGTATTCAGCAAGAGAAGGGTTAAGTATGCACAAGGCCCAGCTAGCATTCTACGTAAATCTACATCGGGCCGTCATCGGCCCGTCAGCTACCCTGACGGGCCGATGACGGCCAGATATAGATTTACGTAGAATGCTGACCGGGGTTTTTAAAGAAATATGACCTAGTGACCTAGTTTTTTACACAACTTGACCCACACTGGGTCACTCTGATGAAGTTTCATGAAGATTAGGTCAAAACCGTTTCCTTTAGAGAGCACAATAGGTTTTAATGTAACCTGACCTAGTGACCTAGTTTTTTACCTAACATGACCTTTATTTGAATATGACCGAGATATCATCAAAATAAACAATTCAGATGAAGTTTCATGAAGACTGGGTCAAAACTGTGGCCTCTACAATGCAAAAAATATTTTAATAAATTAGACCTAGTGACCTAGTTTTTGATCCTTTATAACCAATTTTCAAATTTGACTGAGATATTATTAGGACAAACATTCTAATGAAGGTTCATGAAGATCGAAGCAAAACTATGGCCACTGAAGTGTTTACAGAAATTTGACCTAGTGACCTAGTTTTAGAGTCCACAAATTCCATACGCAAATATGACCGAGATATTATCAGGAAAACATTCTGATTAAGTTTCATGAAGACTGAAGAAGAGGATACAAACAGAGACGAAAGAAGAGAGAAAATAAGATAATCTATTTTCACTATTTACATTGAAATCAAACAACACACAAAATAATCAGATTGTTAATAATAGTAGTGCCTACACTCCTCTTTTTCCGGCTATCGAAAGACGCTTTTGATTACAATGTTGCTAATATTTGTACGCATTTCTTTTAGGATCCTCAGCTAGCATTCTTTATAAATCTATTGCGGGCCGTTATCGGCCCGTCAGCTACCCTGACGGGACGATAAAGGCCCGCGATAGATTTATAAAAAATGCTTATTGGGCGTTATTTATTGCATGTAGGATAATAGCAGTTGCGAAATATTCAAGTTATAATGAGTTGTAGGGTCTGTTCTCACTGTGTATTCTACTAATACAGAGGCGAAAATGCCAACCGCTTTCTCCCATTTTGTATACATGTCATCTCGTACACAACTGAGCTGCAACTTCAGAAAACATACCTGCGGACATGTGTGTCCAGCGAAGACTGAGATCTTCGTGTGTCTTTAACAGTGATTTATTCAAACACGCATTTTGTACTTTCTCTCTTAGTGCGGATCAAGATCGCATGCCGCCGAACGCGGCTTCTGATCAGTCTACCACTGTATGCCACAAGTCCTGCAGTTTTTCACACACCAAAGGGTAGTAAAGTGAAATGTTCAAACTTTAGCACAAGTACATTCTATTAGGGTAATTACGGTAAGTCAGCATTATGACTCCGATACACTGTAAAAATCTTTGTAGTTAATGACTGAAATATAAGCCGGAGGGGGCGCTTCGTACCCGGAAGTCTGTCTGTTCATTATGTTTTCATTGCTTGACGTTGAAGCTGACTGTATTCTTGTACCATGAACCTGCGTCATTGTGCCATTTTCCTGAAGTGTTGCATCACCAGCTTGCATAACACTCGTGTAGCTAGGCGGTTCTCGTGTATCTTCACGAATGCGATCTTGTCTAGGCTGCGATGCTGTATTTACGCGAATGCGACCTTGTCCAGGCGGTGATTCTGTATTTACATGAAAGCGACCAGGCTGTGATGTCGTGCCTGTACGAGTACGATCGTGTCTTTCTAGTGATGTCACTTCGTATCCTCTCGTTGAGAGTCCTCGTCTCTGTTCAACTGTGTATATCTGAAAGAATCATTGCCCAATTTTAGTCTGGAAACCTTCGAAAGGGCAACTGGCAAGCAAATGTGGCAGATGCGGACTCTGACCTGGGTCTCCATTGTTTGCAAATCGTTTAACCATACTTCTTTAGTAATATCTAAATAACACAGCCTGATATACCTGAACTTGAAATTTGACTCTTTCAATATACAGCGTTGGGAGTTTGTTCAGTCTAAAATGCATTAACCTGTTCACCAAGACAATACGATCAACGAAAATAATAATTCCTACGGTACCTGAACAGAGAAGGTCCATACCAGCTTCAGGCTCACATAACGTTTTTGTGACTGAACGGAGCCATTCAGTTGTTTTTTTTTTTATCACAAATGTAAATAAACGACGAAATTACCTTCAGGGTACCACTGAAGGTAATTTCGTCGTTTGTTTACATTTCTGATAGGCAATCGGACTGGCTCCGTTCTATTCCTAAAACGGAATCAATCAGAAATGAAGTGTATCTTGCCACTTCCAGGCCCTTTTTTTCATGCTCAACTCAACTGAGCATGAAATTGTACTTGGTCATAAAATAAAAATACCAACAATTAAAACTTTTTTCATGCTCAACTCAGATTGTCAGCATTTTAAGATTTATAAGCAAAATAAATTTCATGCTCAGCTGAGTTGAGCATGAAAAAAAATTATAACCTCGGAGCCAGGACTATGTTATGCTTACTTATTTTTCAAACACACTAAAATCGAATTGAATACAACTCCTACAAAAAAGGCTTTTCTACAAAAGTCTCCGATTTACGTTCTGGTGTTAAGTGCCGTGTGGCGGATGGAAACATCTCCCCATATTTCACCATAGTGCAGGCCCCAAGGTTATAAAACTTTTCCATGCTCATCTCAGCTGAGCATGAAATTTATCATGCTAATAAATCTCAAATTACTAACAATGTCAAATTCTTTCTTGCTAAACATAACTGAGCATGAAAATTTCTCTGCTAATAAATATGAAAATGCCAACTATTGTTGGCATTTTCATATTTATGAGCAGAGAATATTTTATGCTCAGCTGACTTAAGCATGAAATAAGTTTTATAACCTCGGGGCCAGACCATTGAGCCCATTATGTAGTTACTTTGAAATTAAATACCGCCTAGGTCGGTGCTGGGGGTCGGGGGGATGGGTGGTGGTGGGTTGGGGTGGGAAGCGTACGCATGCAGCCTCGCAAACTACATTGCTGCATTTGAAGAGACTTAATACAACCGAGTCTCCGTTTTGTTTATTTATGTGTTCTTTGTTTCCTAAAAGGTAACCTTTTAGATTTTTTTCAGAGAAAATAAATCTTGACATTTCCTGTGAATCATCTGCCTAATGGAGACATTTAACACGAAATGCCTTATATGTAAAGATACCCAGGAAACTCTCCAGGCAATAGCCAAGTTTTACTTCCTCTGAAAAATAAATAAATAAATAAATAAATAAATAAAAAAATAGAGTGTTGTCTACTACAAATTGCTTAGCGCTTAAAGGGTTAACCCATTTTAGTCTGGAGAAGGGGATAACTGGCAAACAGTGCAGACCCAGATCAGACGCCGCAGAATGCGCCATCTGATTGGGGTCTCCACTGTTTGCAAATAGTTTAGCTATTTTTCTCTAGGAATATCTAAATCACATAGCCTAAATTACTTAAAGTTGAAATTCGACTCTTCCAGTATATGGTGTGCATCACGAAAACACACCTATATATTTGTGACCCCCTTAAACCCCACTTTTATATAGTAAAACTGGGGTTTACAGGGGTATACATTATTTTTCTTATTTCTGCTCGAAAACATAGATTGTGGGTACTCGTTAGAACCGCCTCGGCGAGGCGGTTCTAACGAGTACCCACATTCTATGTTTTGAGCAGAAACATAAAAAAATATCAGAATTTTTTATCTGAAAACTTTTAGTTTTTTGGTGGTGAAATTTTCAATATATTTGAATAGGCGTGTTTTCGTAATGGGAAAGTCTGTTCAATCAAAAAGGGGATAAGGATTTATATGGCATATGTTAGCAGAGAAGGCCCATATCAGCTGCAGGCTCACATAAAACTTTTAGTGACATCAGGAGCCTTTAAGGTAAATTGTAATTTCGTCATTTGTGTACTTTTTTGATAAGCGATTGGCTCCGCTCAGTTCCTGAAATGCAGCTGTTCCTGAAACGCAACCAATCATAAATTAGAAGTTGTATTACGTCGCTTCCAGGACGGACTATTTCTTGTAAGTTATTATTCATATACACTGAAGTCGAATAGAATACAGCTCCTATAAAAGACTTTTTCAGAGAAAATAAGGCATTCCATCGTGTGCCTAGCAGAAGCAGATGATTCACACGAAATGCCAAACAAATGTGAAGATACTCAGGAAAGCCATAATCAACAACCAAAACTATAAGCAAAGATACCCAGGTAATGCCACAATCACGAAGCACAGCCCTTCCGACGCACCAAAAGAATGAGAGATAGGGAACAGATAAGGACACCACAAACCTCACACATGAAACCACAGACACACAAACTAAGAAGAGCTGCAATAGGTGAACTGAACTTTGAACGGTCAGTAGGGAAAATACAGTCGACTCTTGTTATCTCGAATTCCAAGGGACTCGCTGAAATACTTCGGGATATCCGTACCTCGACATATCAGATTTGTAGAATTGAGGAAAAAATAATTCGATAAACCACATTTAACAAATATATATGTAATTGGACTCTTGAATTTAGATAGATATTGAAAATATTGTGGAAAAGGAGCAATTTTTCCTCTTTTTCACAATATTTTTTTTTACCTCTTTGTTAGATTTTCATATTTAGGCAAGGACGAGATTTTCACTTCGAGATAAGCAGTTATTCGAGATAAGCGAGTTCGAGATAGCGAGAGTCAACTGTACTTGGGAACTGAAACTAGTTTTATACGTGCAAAACCTCCATTATGAAAACATGCCTATTCGAATATATTGAAAGTTTTACCGCGAAAAAAAAAAAAAAAAAAAAAAATGAAAATTTTCAGATAAAAAATTCTGATATTCTTCATGTTTCTGCTCAAAATATAGACTGTGGGTACTCGTTAGAACCGCCTTGATGAGGTAACCACAATCTATGTCTTTGAGCAGAAATAAAAAAAACAAACAAAAAAACAATGTATACCCCTGTAAATCCCAGTGGGGTCAAAATTATATAGGCATGTTTTCGTTATGTCGCCCAGAATTCTGATGCAGTTCAAAATTATAAATATGCCTTCGGTCGCAAAGGGTCCTCTACCTCATCTGTTAAGCATCACAGTAGAACACCTATGATCAAAAACACTGTGATGAAACAAGTACAGGGCTCAATGGCGATCTGAAGCCAACACACATGAAAACCACAAACAGGACCACGATTAGCCCGGCCACAAGTATTACTTTCTCTGAAAAAGGGAGAAAATAGAATGCCGCCTGCTATAATTTGCTTTAAAGGGTTAACCCGTTTTAGTCTCGAGTCTCCCAAAAGGGTAGCTGACAAACAGTGCCGAACAAGACAATTAAGTCGCCACATAATGCGGCGTCTGACAAAGATCTCCATCATTTGCAAATAGTATAACCAGTCCTCTAGGGATTTCTAAATCACATAGCCTGACATACCTAAAAATGAAATTGGACTCTTCCAATATATAGAACAGTCGAACATCAATGGCTCAAATGGAAAATTTGTTTTAGACATCAGTAATTTGAGCCAATGAGGGTTAATCAGAGCGCTACATAAAGAGGCAAATGGGGATGATTTAGGGATGGTTTTGGATCTTCTATAAAATAATGGTATGTTGTGTACTAATTAGAAGGGCCTCTAATGAGTACAGACAACACACATTTTCATGAAAAATAAAGAAATTTCTCCAAACTGTCCCTAAATATATTCGTTCTTGAGCTATTGGAGGAATTTCCTAGGGACTCAAAACGCGTTTGAATCAGCCGCGTTAAACGAACCATCAGTGTTCGAATCATCGAAGTTTTACTGTACATGTACAGTGAACCCTCGTTACAACGACAGTACTTGTTTCCTAGGTTGTTGCCGTTAAAATGGATCTGATGTTGTAAAAAAAATCCTTAATAAGCAGAATGATATGTACATTTAAGAAAGGCCTTTTTTATGCTTATTTGGTCATAGACCCTATGTCTGGATATGTTTTAGAATCACCCCGTTGAGACGATTCTATCTAATATACAAAACATATATTTCTTGAAGTATTACATACACTGTTCTTGCATTATTTCTGACAAACCATGGCAGACAGTATGCAGGACATAAACCAAAGAAACGCAAAGGAACCAGCTTCCTCTTCCCCAACAAGGTGATCAAAATACCGGAAACCCAGTTAGCATTCTACTTAAAGGGAAATGTAATATAGGAAGAAAGTGTGGCTAACAGTATAGAACTTTACAAGCGAAACATTTTGATACAAGTTTTGTCAAAATCGACCGGTAAATAAAAAAGTTATTGGAGTTTGAATATATGAAATCCAACTATCATGGTGGCCACCGTGTTTAGCTTCTGACGTCATACAGTCCTAATTAAATATGCATAATCAAAATAAAAACTATATAGATTGATATTTTATCTGTATAATTCTGAAAATGTTTTCCTAAAGCGATAAGCAACTTATTTTCTGAAAACAAATGCTCTAAATTGAATGGAGAAAATTTGCATGGAATGTCAAATCCTGTTTCATGGGAAAAATAAGAAAAGTGTTTCAAAATATCGTCTTCTGACATTTTTACCCAGAGTGCTAAGCATTTAAGGCATTTATATAGGTTGAAATATTTCAACTTGGGTTTCAACCAATATCCTCTCGCCCACAAACATTACGAAAACACGCCTATTCAAATATATAGAAAAGTTTACCTCCAAAAACTGAAAAGTTTCAGATAAAAATCTCTGATATTTGTCATATTTCTGCTCAAAACATAGATTGTGAGTATTCGTTAGAACCGCCTCGACGAGGCGGTTCTAAAGAGTACCCACAATCTATGTATTTGAGAAGAAATAGGAAAAATAATGTATACCCCTGTGAACTCCAGTTTTACTATATAAAAGTGGGGTTTAAGGGGGTCAGAATTATATAGGTAGGTTTTCATAATGGTGCTCTACCAACTGTGCTATTAAATAGTTGCACCAGGGGTGCCTTCAGTAAAGCAAACTGTTTGCAGATATAAGAGACTTTTGCAAACTTTCTGTTCAGTTGTGACGGTAGCGAGTGTCCGCGAACGAAACTTTGAGCTTCCTTGGAGCAACAAAAATGGCGGTCTATGCGAATTAAGATTTTATGGCGTTTCTTTGTATAAAAAAATATTAAAATATTAACAGCGTAGATATAGAGGATCTTACATTCGTGGTCATTTAATATGAAATTTATGAAACGAGTTTGGGTAATTTCTGTATTTTGCGAGCCTTGGCGACCAAAATACCGAAATTACCCAACGAGCTCATAAATTTCATATTAAATGACCACGAATGTACGATTCTGTTTATCACATGCACAAAATATATTTTTAAAGATAACGACTTTCCATAGCTAAGCGGGACAACTCACAACAAGTATTAATTAATACTACGCAACAAAAATAATTCGCATATTATTTGATAAGTACCGAAAATAACTAGAAACAAGATAAATATGTCATTTATTACTTAGTTAAACTGTACGAAATAATGATGATTTCTATTTGAGCTAATAAATATTTCATTTGAATAAATCGATTCAAAACTAAATATTCCATTGAACAACGTCATTCAGCGAGTCAATACGTCACTAAGAATCAGTAAGGAAATTCCCCGAAGTCAGCTGTCGTATTTAATGGTCATTGACCTTGATCAATACAGTTTATACGGTGGTTGACACACTCAAGTAAATGTCAGATTTCAAGACTATAAAACATTTTAACTGAAGTTTGGATTTTAATTTGACACATTTATTGAGTCATGTCATCCTCCAATGTTTTTTTTTTTTTTTTTGGAGGAGGAGGTTAAGTTTGTTTTTATGGACGGTTAGACGATATCGATGTTGAAAGTGCCTCCAAATATGTTGCCGGAATACATCGAATTTTAACCACCATGATTATTTCTGGTAGCCGTGTTATTCACATTGTGATTGTTTTGTATCTTCCCCCTCCATCGATCTGACATTTATCTTTCATCTCAAAATCATCTCAAAATTGAACGCAGGGTCATTTTCAAATGTGAAAGTTGTATCGGCGAACGCGGACACAATCTTGGTTGCTATCAATAAGCGGAGTAATACGAATATTAATGAGGGTAATTTGGCTAACTAATGGGAAGCCTAGTAGGTGTTATTACACGTGTGGCTATATGATTATTATGACATTGGTTATTTCACTGAATAACTTGACGGTCATGTGATAAACTATTTTTATTATATACAAAGTAATGAAATATAGAGAATTATTAATGAAATAAAATGCATATTTCGAAAAAGTTATATTTTCACTAATGAAAATATAAAACTTATATTTTCACTCCTCTGAGCAGTGAAAAACATAAGATCTGCTACTACTTTTTTTCTTATTTACATTAATGGTCATTATGCACGAGTGAAAATTTGAATGTTTTCGTTATACGAGATGAAAATTTTTATGGTATTCACTGAAAAAGAGTAAATTTTCTTTTTATTTTATTGTTTACACGCCACTGCGCGTTTCTGAGCTTAACATGTAAGCTCAGTGCTTAACATGTAAAACGCTGGAGAAAACAAAAAAAAAAAGTTTCGGCAAATCAAAATAATTTTGATACCAACATGTTCCTTACGTTCTAACTAATGTTATGCGGTTCTTATATGTCACCGCCAAGGGACAAAATTGCGTGTCAGACTTCCCCATGCAAATGCAAGATTCGCATCTCTTCTATCGAAAGTGATGTATATAATAAAAAGAAAATTCAAATGTTTGTCGTGAATATGACTTATATTTCATCTCGTGAAGTGAAAAAATGTATACTTGAATATCCTCTATATACATTCCTATATAAAAGAAAAACAACTGATAACTGCTAATATAATTTATTCGATCTAGCATCAAGTCCCGTCAAGGAGAATAACTGCTACCCTCTTATTTGAAGTCACATAAAACGGATTTACAATAATCGTTCAGAAGATACAAAATAGTTTGCGAAAAACACCTGCTAGTGTTCTGCTTTACTGAACGCAGCCCAGATCACGTAAAACCTTTTAACCCATGTAATCTAGAGACCTCCAAATGAGTAATTGGCAAACAGTGCAGATCCAAATCAGACGATGCAGAATGCGCTGTCTGATCAGGGTCTCCACTGTTTGAAAATACTTCAGCCATTTTCTCTAGGAATACAAAAATTCGACTTTTCCTATATATAGTGTGGGGAGCTTTTTTTTTCAGTATAAAATGTGTTAAGCAGACACTTTGAAAACCATACCGGTTGCCAATTGTCGTCGTCGTTTGATAACGATTTTTTACAACATAGGCGTATTACAATTACCAACGCCGTGACAAAGCCGATAACTCCAATACCAATAATACCAATGAAAGCTCCTGCAAAAGAAAAATGAGCTTGGGCACAGCAATTCCTACAAGACTATATGTGCACCAAGCGAAGCTTCAGATCAGCCTGCGCGGATCTGTCGTCGCTGGACGTACATAAAGTCTCGTAGGAAAGGCTGTGCTCTGGCTTACATATGATAGTTAGCCTAAATAGTCGGACATATATGCCTAGACAAATAGTGTAGACCCAGAGTAAAACCCAGCTAGCATTCTACGTAAATCTACATCGGGCCGTCATCGGCCCGTCAGCTACCCTGACGGGCCGATGACGGCCCGATATAGATTTACGTAGAATGCTGACTGGGAAGGAACAGACTGGTCGGATATCTGTCAGAACTTTTATGATGCTCGCTTCTTCTTGATGCCATTAATGGTCTATATAGTGTATGTACAGCTGCTTCCAGGATGGTGACAATGGTATATCTATTAGGTATCGCTTTGATGGGAAGCTTTTCACCCTAAGAAGGTTGCAAGCCTCACAGGCAAAAAACGCCTTACCTGAATATTCAAATTCATCAACAGATACATAGATGATGTATTTGCTATGTACAAATCAGAATTTTCAGAGTACTTCGACCTCATCTACCCATGTGATCTTGAAATTATAGAAACATCTGATACTATAACCCCTGTCTCATACTTGGATTAATATCTCTATGCCGACAATGGAAATCTCACTACTAGGCTTTAAGACAAACGGGATGACGTCAACTTTTGGCACCAGCATACGTTATTTATGTTATACAGATAATCTGTGATGCTAGAGCGTGCTCTGAGTATCAAGACTTTATCGAACGAGGAATACTGCTCACTACGAGTCTGTTGACTCAGGGATACCAGAGAACTAAACTGGTGGTAATAATTGGAGGCCTCATGATCTTGTCAATCCCTCCCATTACGAAAACGTGCCTATTCAAATATAATGAAAATTTTACCACCAAAAAATGAAAATTTTCAGATTAAAAAATCTGGTATTTTTCATATTTCTGCTCAAAACATAGATTGTGGGTACTCATTAGACCCGCCTCATCGAGGCGGTTCTAACGAGTACCCACAATCTATGTTTTTGAGCAGAAATAAGAAAAATAATGTATACCCCTGTAAACCCCAGTTTTACTAAATAAAAGTGGGGTTTAAGGGGATCGAAATTATATAGGCATGTTTTCGTGATGAATATGGCTATTTCCAGACTTATATCTGATGTTTTTGCCACAGCCAATCCACATGCAGACTTTCTAAACCACGGACATTAATTCCCGTATTTTTCCTAAATCTATCTTCAGGCTGAAAGACATAGTGGGCGAAGTGTGCTTACCAAGTAGAGCATACACTGTACTGTCCATGGAGCCTTGTTACACCCAATTTATTTTGGGTCAATGTCTGTCTGTTTGAGCATTCCTAATTTTGCCTTTGTTTATATCGACTTTATGATTTTCCGGAATACGATTTTAATATGTTGACCTCAGAGGCATTGTTGCCGTACCAACCTAAACGTTAAATGTGCGAAGAATATTACTAAATATTCTCCTTAGAAACCATAAGGAGGACGAAGCTGAAAGATTTCAGACATGTTCATAACATTTGCCTCTACAAAAAAAAAAAATAAAAAAATAAAAGTGTTTTTTTTTTTTTTTTTGTTTTTTTTGTTTTTTTTTTTTTAATTGGCGTTGATCATGTGCATTCGTCACTATGGCAACTTTATCTATACATAGGCTTAATAATAATGGGAAAAGTGAAAGTATGTTTTTTTCTTATCTCACCTCAGATATTTTGACAAAGTTTACAGAAATATTCCTTGAAAAGTCCCCTGTCTAACAGATTTTTTTTGTGTGTGCAAATCGATCGCTGACTTTAGTTTGTTGTAACCAAAACATTAAATTTGCGAAAAACATATTAAAAAATATTCTCCTCACGTTTGCCTCTACAAATATATTCTTTTTATTGCAATTGCTTAAGTACTTTAGTTACTTTTGGTACTTCAATCCCCACTTACTTGGGAAAAGTGAAAATTAAGATTTGTTGCTACCACATTGCAGGTACAGTCGAACCTCGTTATCACGAACTCGCTTATTTCGAATTACTGCTTATCTCGAAGTGAAAATCTGGTCCCTGTTTTAACATGAAACTATGACAACAGGTAACAAAATAATGTGGAAAAGAGGAGAAATTGCTCCTAAGGAGCAATTTCTCCTCTTTTCCACATTATTTTATATATATATTTCTAACTTCAGGAGTCAAATTACATATTCATTTGTTAAATGTGGTTGTTCAATTTATTGCTTTCCTCACTCTCTCAACTCTGATATGTCGAGGTACGGATATCTCGAAGTGTTTCAGCTAGTCCCTTGGAATTCGAGATAACGAGAGTCGACTGTATTTCAATAGAAGTTTTACAAAAATGTTTGTTGAGTGGTCTTCCATCAAGCCTCTTATTTTAGTCCAAACATCTCTGTGTGGTTCCCATGGCAACCAAAATGGTAATTTTGTGAATAAAAAGGATCAATTAACTCCTTAGAAGCTATAAAGAGGATAAAACTCAAACTTTGCAGACAAGTTCAAAATGTTAACTTTTACAGTAGTTCATTCAGGTGAGTATGGGCCTCCAGTTTAAAGACAGATATAGTTGACTGTCATTATCTCAAACTCGAAGAGACTAGAATGTTTTGTTTGAGATATCGGTAGTAGCAGTTTAATGAAACGAAAAGGCCAGAGGCTCAATAGCGAAATGCATAATCTTTCAGATGGGCTTTATCAAAGGCATGTTTATCCTCAGATAAAGAAACGGAATTACACTCGTAAGGCTGCACTCATGAAAGACAGTCCTCTCATGGCAAAAGATGAGCGTTTTGTAAAATGTGCCTATAACATAAAACAACGCTTTCTAAAAACAGAACACAAGAGGCCTTATAACAGAAATGCCGCCTTAGAACTCTTAAATGGAGTTGGCGGGTGGCGGTGGGATGTGATGAGGGATGGGGGGTCTGGGGGCGGGGGCGGGCGTTAAACCTGGCTTTATTTTATTCAGTATTCGTCCTTACTAGATCCTTCTGACACAGTTTCAGCTTCACATAATGAGTTACTCTAAATACAATAAAACAGGACTATGAACCAAACCGTGTAGTTCCTTATAACTTCTTACCCCATTTCCACTCCCCCACCCTCGATTCACACTTTTAACTACATAAAATGGTGAACTGCATGAGGGGCAGGGTCTGAATTGTGAATAAATGGGGTATTATCTTGTATTGTAGTGTTAAATACCCCAAAATAATTCCTGAAAATGTTTTGACCATGAAAACACCCACGGAAAGGAGGCTGAGGCTATTTTAGCGCCAGCTCATTAGAGGCGCCAGAGAGGTTCTGAAATTGAAAGGTCAAATTTTAATCTGCTGTTTATTAACCCTTGTCATGCTGAATAAATTAATATGCTACGTCCACTTCTAATTTTCGGCCTAGCAGATTAATTGATCCAAGTTGTTGACATAAAGTCAAATACTGAATTGCAAACAGTGCAGATCCAGATCAGGTGGCTTCTTCAGAAGCAAACAGATCTGGATCTACACTGTTTGCATAAGCAGGGCATATCCGGGTTCAGCAGGTCAAGGGTTAAAATAAAAGACGACAACATTTTTGTCTCGATAACTAAGATTTGACATTTCATTCAAATTGTACTTTGAGTGAAATGTCGCCATATAATCGATGAAAATAAAAAAAATCAATATCAATATTTTTCATATGATGATAGCTAAACTTTACCCTGTAGCCGTGTAGACTATACAGTCAACCCTCTTTATACCGACACTCGATACAACGACAAAATTCGTTATCATAACAATATGACTGTCGCGAAACCTTCGCTAAGGTAAATGAGAAATTATGCAAGAACATTGCATTACAACTTCAAGCAACATATGTTTTGGATATTTGTTAGAATCGCCTCAGTGAGACAATTCTAACAAATATTCAAACATATGTTCTATGCGGAAATAAGCATAAAACAAGGTCTGACATATCATTCTGTCTATTAAAGAGTCTTTACAACAGCAAATTCATTATTATGGCAACATCTTTGGGAATAAATGCTGTCGTTGTAACGATGGTTCACTGTACCAGATATTTATGCAAACAGTCTAACTCCAGATTAGGAGCCGTCGCATCAGGGTCCACACTATTTGCCATTTTGCTCTTGAATTTGAGTCAGACAGCATTATGCAACAATTAACGTTCCCATGTCCAAAATGGAAGATTCTGGGATGATAGGGATAAATTGTGTCTGAGTCGGAACGCATAATGTCCTGACAATATGTGTATATAAGTAGAATAAAGAGTCTGCGCAGTTTGCCATTCAGTGAGAACAATGCCTTTTTCAAATTTAAGGGTAATCGATACCATTTAGTTAGGGAACTCTATCAATATTGTTTGGACTCCCTTTTGAAAAGGGGTCGACTTTTAAAGGAAAGAATTTGCTCCTTGTGGGATTAGTGTAAAGGAAAGCAAACAGAAAGTCACTAAAGTCTCTCCCTTAGCAGAAATGGCGGGAAATCTATCAAATGCTTTCAAGTCTCCTTAACAAGTTAGCGAAACACGTGAACATGTGACTTATGACGTTAGCCTACATAGTTTGCAGTCGCGGCCATTTTGAAGTTTGTCTCCACTTCGAATTTGATTTCCATCCATTCTCCGCTTGTTTGAACAAGTTTTGATTTTGTGCAAGAGCTATACTTTCATGTAGCCTTTCAGGTAACAAATGCACTTTACGCTCTTTTCACGTGATCTTGTCATGCTGAATAAATTAAGATGCCACACCTACTTCTAATTTTCAGCCAATCAGATTGTTTGATTCGAATTATTGCTATAAATTCACATACTTGATGGCAAACAGTGCAGATCCAGATAAGTTGAACTGATCTGGATCTACACTGTTTGCAATGGCAGGGTATATCCGGGCTCAGCAGGCCTAGGGTTAAAAACCTCAACACAATCACTAATCTTCGGCCATACTGTACACGATCCGGTAACGTGTGTCGAGGTAAAAATGATGAATTAAAAATGCTGGATCACAAGTTAAATGTATCTAAACTGTGATTTAGATAAGGACAATCTTTTCCATTTGCTCCTGCAATATATGCTTGCTGTAAAAATATGCATTTAACTGAAAAAAGAGAGAGAAGAATCATACATTTTACCGAGAGGGATTTCAAGACGACCGCATCCGTTCTCGTAATAAAAAATTGTATTACAAGTTGAGTGTCCGCAACACTGCTTAATACATTACCTAGACCGAGGTGCATTTTGGTATGAAGATTAACACTGCAGAGACTAGTTCCATTACATATAATTTAAGACGATGGCACACGTCCTCCAGTGTAACATATCAGCTGTTTAGACTGACTAGAACCTGTAAAACAATGGAAATAAAGTATTGTCAAATAAGAGGCATAATTTGTGAACAATATGTTGGTATGCTACACTCTGACTCTCATTATCTCAAATACTGAAAACTCAAACTTCCTCTCATGTCAAACTGAATTAAGGGCAATATTGGTCAAGGTCCTAACATTTCCCACTCCTGTTATATCCAAATACTTCTATCTCAAACCAAAAGGTCTGGTCCCTTGGAGATACAAATGTAAAGAGTCGACTGTATTTCCGTTTTTTACTCCATCAATATTATTGTGCCTCCCTTCTGAAAAGGGGTCTACTCTAAAAGCTGATACAATGTTTGTGACTTCCTGTTTGCTATCCTGCACACCAAGCCCCTTTTCTTAACCCTTGTCATGCTGAATAAATGAATGCTGAAAAGGAGTTTACCCTGAAAGGAAAGGATTTTCTTCAAAGGCAGGCAAAAAGCAATTGATAAAGTTTCCTGTCTTAAACTGTGTAGATTCCCTTAACCTTTACCACTCTCTTAGCTAATTCAATAGACGACAAATAAGCGATATTTTTCTTATTTTTCCAAGAAAACAGGATTTGACATTACATGCTAATTGTCTCCATCTAAAAAAAAAATCTCAAATGAATCGAATACCGATCGATCGTTTACCGTGGCCGGTGCGTAAACATTTTTAGCCCATAGGAAATTACTATGGGCTAAAGTGAGTTCGAATCAGCCATGGTAAACAATATAAGCCGCGGTATCAGTGTTCGAGTCATCGAAGTTTTATTGTACATGAAAAGTCATCCCTATCGTCCGTTGCAGAACAAGGTCACATACATGTAACATATCAAACTGACTGGGATGAAGTGCAGAAAGTTTTCACTGACACTGTAATGTTTTTCTGTGCACATAATAAGGACAATCTTTTCATTTGTGATTAGCCTAGCGTCCTATAAAAGGGACATTGGCAAACAGTGTAGCTCAAGATCAGAGGCCGCAGAATGCGGTGTCTGATCAGGGTCTACACTGTTTGCATTAAGTTCAGAAATTTCTACATAACATGATAATAAGAACGATAAACAGCTTCAAAAAAGAAGATAAGCGACGAAGAATAGCAGATGATTGTTTGGCATTATTTTTTTCAATATTATAGTAGAGGTCCTTAAAACGAAGCCCAATTTACACCCGAAACTTTGATAGTTTCCTTCGTCTAAAATAATTAAAACAGGGTATTCAAGGGAAAATACTAAATGTAATAAAAATCATGTATGCAGATGTGAAATCATGTATTTTGGCTAATGGGGAAACTTCTTGTTATTTTAGTTGCGAAAAAGGAGTACGCCAAGTAGAAAATTTATCGCCTCTGCTGTTCTCTATTTACCTAAATGACGCTGAGACATATCTTTTTAATGATGACTGTAAGGGCGTAAATTTCAAGATTCCTGATGAAACCCCTCGACTATTGGTTAAATTACTTTTTTTTTGTGCAGACGATGAGGCGGTGATAAGTGATGATGTTAATAACTTTCAACATTTGCTTAATAGATTTGCTAGTTACTGCAAGATATGTGCAAATTAACAATAACAAACAAAAATTATCATTTTTGGCGGGAATACGCGGTCTAATAATATATTGTTTACAATCGAAAATGGAAATATCGAAGTGGTTAAAGAATTTAAATACCTGAGAGTTTGTTCACCCAAAATAATTTACATTTACCAGTGGAATGTCAGTTAAAATTATTTGATCAAACAAGTGTCCCTATATTGTTGTATGGCTCTGAAATATGTGGCTATGAAAGTTATTTTGCCATTGAAAAAATACACTTAGATTTTTTAAGAAGCATTTTAAAAATGAAGAAAAGTACACCACATGTTATGATATATGGGGAATTCGGACGATTTCCAATTGAGATAGCAGCAAAAGTCCGTATGATTAAATATTGATTTAATCTTATTTCTGGTAAAATGGATAAGCTTTGGTATAAATCTTATAAGATGCTTTTGTACTTACATAGAAAGCATATATATTCTAGTAAGTGGATTTCATCTATAGAAAGCATACTTCAAATTGATGGTTTTAATTATCTATGGATAGAAAACCATGTGAATAATGTAGATTGGTTATGTAAAGAGGTAAAGTGACACTTGAATGCCAGTTCGTCCAAACTTGGCGAACAAATGTTTTTTGTCATTTCAAAATGTATCAATTATAGGATATATAAGACCGATTTTGTACTTGAAAAGTACATAACGAACTTGCAGTCACGTCTATTTATTCCTCTAGCTAGATATAGGACCACAAATAACAGGCTACCTATAGAAAAGGGACGATGGGAAAAAAAAAAATGATAGAAATCAAAGATTTTGCCAGCTGTGTGATCGAAATTTGATAGGTGATGAATATCACTATTTGTTGGAGTGTGGAAATTTTAAGGAAATGAGAAGTTTTTACTTACCAAAATATTATATTGTACATCATAATACATACAAAGAAAGTTTAGGGTTTGTAATATATTAGAAGACGAGTTCCATTTTATTTTTGAATGTCCTGTGTACTCAGACCTTAGAAAACTATACACTGATAAACACTATATAAATCGACCAAGCATGTTTAAGCTTAAAGAGCTATTTAACACACATCGTAAAAAGCAGATTCGTAATTTATCCATTTTCATATTTAAGGCATTTGAAAAGAGAAACAGAATTACTAATATTCGTGATGTTAACATTTGAAATTGATTATATATATATATATGTGTATGCATGTGTATGTGTATGTATGTATGTATATGTATATATATGTATGTATTTGTATGTGTATGTATATAAATGTACATGTTTGTATATATATATATATAACGTTGTTTAATTACTATGCAATATTGCAATATTTTCTAGTATTTATAGTGAAAAGCCACTGCGTGTATATGTGCGTATGTGTATGTGTTTATGTATGTATATGTACTTGTACGCGGGTATGGTATGTATTTATGCGTATAAGCATATATACATTTGTATGGTTTGTATGTAACTCTATATGTATGTAAATGTTTATACGTATGTATATCAATATATATCTGTGTGTGTGTGTGTGTGTGTGTGTGTGTGTGTGTGTGTGTGTGTGATAAATTCTGAGATACTTACCACATATATACACACTTCTCCGTTATATATATCTAAACTGTCGGACTGAAAAAACTTTCTTGTCTGAAGGAAATATTAACTTGTATATGAAATTGTATAACATGTACTTATAACATTTGTTTGCCATCATATAGCACACATGTTTGTAAACATGTTATGAATTTTATGTGCTCAAGGGCCAGTTGGCCTATTGCATTCGAAATAAAATTATCTATCTATCTATCTATATATAAATTTACTAGACTTATGATGAGTACTAATATTCGACTATTGCAGAGACTCGGCGAACTTATTTCTCATATTCTGTCTAGATTTAAATAGGTTCAAATATATTGTGTGTGATTATGGCATTGTCCATATAAGCTGGGCACACGCCAACTTGAAATATGTGTTTATTGTTTGATTTATATATAGTACCTCTTATGTTGTACTTACAACTTGAGAGAAATAAAAATGTTCTGTTTTGTTCTGTTCTTGTCAAAGTCACACCCCACTCTATGTAACGCTGGATACGAAATGATATATAATTTCACCGCCGTAAGGGCCTTTCTGTTGGAATCCTTAAGGTCCTAGGACGCCTGATTGCGCCCTTTCGTTTGTGGTCCGTGTCTGTTCACCTGAACATTCTGACTTGTCACTGGTTCATCATTTTATGAATGTTCTATGGCTTGGGTACGTAGACCACATATTTTTTGGTGTCAACGAATAGGCCTTGTCACGTTGTACAGTTGCAAGTTTAAAAAATTAATTTCCTCTGAATTAACGTCCTAAACATGCTTAAACAAAGCAAACAAAATTTCATTTTATCTTCTGACGTTTAGAACTTTAACTAAAAGTCCGTCATAATTTTGTCTCATTTGATTTCCCGCTAGGTTCGGCAAATAGGCATACGATTTATCCTTTCTGGGTCCATTGAAACCCCACCCCACAAAAACACCCCAAACTACACTAAAACCACCCAAACATACCCCCAAACACATTTTAGACTTCTTGAGCCACAGATCTAACAGTTGAACATCAAATATGGTTAAATATTATATGATAAATCATCTACATGCATTATAGAGAAAATAACAAGGTATTTCTACATAGCTTCTGATGATTAAAGGCACTTTACCTAATGATTATCTTGTTTGTTCAATAGCATGTAAGATGTGAATTTCTGTAATGCATCACGAAAGCATACCTATATAATTTTGACCCCCTTAAACCCCACTTTTATATAGTATACATTATTTTTCATATTTCTGCTCAAAACATAGATTGTGGGTACTCGTTAGAACCGCCTCGGCGAGGCGGTTCTAACGAGTACCCACAATCTATGTTTTGAACAGTAATATGAAAAATATCAGAATTTTTATCTGAAAAACTTTAAGTTTTTAGAGGTGAAAGTTTCAATATATTTGAATAGGCGTGTTTTCGTAATGGGGTCGGCTTCTTTGTATGTGATATAATAAGGCGAAATGTTTATTCATCCTTTCTTACATTTATTTTTTTATTTTTTTTATTTTTATCTTGTTCGCTCAAATCATCGTTCGTGCATACCGAGTGCGTGTATAAGGACAAAATCTCACATGCAGGTCCAGTGGAAGACAAAACGGGCTTACGTGTTTTTTTTTTTTTTTTTGTTTTTTTTGTTTGTTTGTTTATCACTGCAAAGATCCTGCTCAAACTGTCCGAATACACATGCACATACTGATCTGGGACTTAAGTGGTCATATGTTTTCTTGGACGCCGTCCCTTATTTCACGTAAGTCATTTTTTCTACTGTAAAGACCCAAAGACCTTGATCAGACAGCGCAGATGTACATGCATGCACATGCTGATCTAGAACTTTGCAGGTCAGATGTTTCTTGGGCATCACTTTATGTTTCAATTAAGTTTTTTTTTTTGTTTTTGTTTTTTGCAAAAGTCCTGACCGGCCCATATTTCACTTACGTTTATCTGTTGCAAAGACCCCGATCAAACTGTGTGGATGCTCATTATACTGAGGTATTAAACACTTTTGATACCCCATTCCACTTGAGTAAACAAAGTAATTTAGAGTGAAAAAAAGATAAAGTAAGTGGTTTGATGTGAAACGGTAAATAAATAAAATGGTTTGGGGTATTTCGGGGTTGTTTACGGTGGTTTGGTGTTTTTCGACGGACTGATCTTTTTTTTTTTTTTTTTTTTTTAACGAAAGCATCTTCGCACCATGTACATCATTAATTATGCCAAATTGTTATTCTAAATAGATGAGGTTTTCTTTGATTTTCAGAACTTGACTTTGTCGTGAACTTAAAGATCATATTGTAAAGATGTAAAGATGATTTAAAATGCACACAATGAAAGTTGAATCAAAGTATTTAACAAAAGGAACCGATTCATGTGATCGCTTCAAGGCACATACATTCTTCCATACAGACGCTGACAGGCTTCGGTCCATATGATCCTTATAAATAGGACTTCGTCTAAAAAAAAATAACCAGACATCCATTATACAGGAAACTGACCTGTCCAAAGAGTTGAGGTAAGAGTTCATTCGGCATAAAAGGGTTGAGTATCAACAACACCGTATTCATATACAGCAACCCAGCAAACACTCAACGTCGCAGAAACGTCGTTACAACGTCGCCGCAATGTCACGTTAAGTGTTTGCGCAAAAACGTCGTTACAACGTCGTTACGATGTTGTAACGATGTTTTTGCGACCTTGTGTGCTTGCTGGGAAATGCCCTCAAAAGGCGAGCCATGTGAACCGCAACGTCCACATATGTATCCTTCAGACATGTACGCAAAAATTCAGAAAAGACTGCGCAATCGTACAATCGGATCTTATTCTCTGTTGCTACATGGAAAAAAAAACTTTGCATCCATGGCTGTCCAAAATGCGCTCAGGGAAGATTCTGATCAGATTGCGCGAATTCGCACATGTCCGAGGGTACGTTTTCTGACGATGCGGCTCATTTGCGTCCGATTCTTCTGCTGGTATTGGATGCGTGTTTTATATACATTAGGGTAGGAGCTAGACTGATTGGACATAAACACATGCTTTCATCGCGTAACTTTGTAAAATATTTGTTTTTCTAAATTTATCCTCAACATTTTGAATAAAATTGGGATGAGAAAACCAGATCTATTTGAACCCGAGTTTTATCATGACCAAGTGGATTTCATTTGCTGTGTGTAGTCGAGTGCCAATCTCATTACGAAAACACGCCTATTCAAATATATTGAAAATTTTACAACCAAAAAAAGGAAACTTTTCAGATAAAAAATTCTGATATTTTTCATATTACTGCTCAAAACATAGATTGTGGGTACTCGTTAGAACCGCCTCGGCGAGGCGGTTCTAACGAGTACCCACAATCTATGTTTCTGAGCAGAAATAAGAAAAATAATATATACACCTGTAAACCCCAGTTTTACTATATAAAAGTGGGGTTTAAGGGGGTCAATATTACATAGGCATGTTTTCATGATGTGTCTATCAACCATAGTGGTAAGATGTTAACTGATATGTTTTCCGTGTTTGCTCTTCTGTTGAGATGATGAGCCCCTACGCTGATCAAACAATTTTATTTAGCTGGATCTGAATCAGGGCTGAGAATGAGGGTTCGGCGTCTATAAAACAGGGCCCAGTTGTTCAAAGCTAACGATGTCGTTAGTTAACGATTCGTTAAAATTTACATCGAGTGATACGCAAATATGCTGAAATTTTTTGCTGAAAAAAATGTGGGTAGCTTTTGCAGCTATTCCCATTTTTTTAGCAAAAAATATCAGAATTTTGTATATTGAATCCGCTAAAACAGTTAACGAAATGACTCTTAACGAGCTCGTTAAGCTAACGACGCTTTGAACAACTGGGCCCAGGTTTAAAACCCACAAACATTTTAATGTTGACCGTTCTCATTCTTCTTTCAACATATTTTAGAAAGTCATTTTTGCGTCGTGCTTTACTCAGAAAAAACTAATTTTGTAAACTTTTGTCATGATTAAAAAAAAGAAAAGAAAAGGAAAAGCTGCATATTATCCAAAAATCGACAGGGCAAGTAGTTTTCAAAATTCCACTTGTTTCAAATTGCTGCCTTTTTTTTTTGTTATTTTTTTATTCTTTATTTATTTTTATTTATTTATTTATTGATTTATTTTTGTTTTTATGTTTTTTTTTTGTGTTTTGCAGTATTGTCCCAGAGCCGTAATATCATGATCCCCACTAACCCACTAACGGTGTTTGCAAAGAGAAATACACATGGCAGTTTTGTCTCTTGTGTATTTTTGGGTGACTGAAAGGGAGGCGGGTTATAGCCAACCGCACGTTCCTGCACTTGTTTTCCTGCCCACTGAATTTGTTTCTTTTAGTTCTTGTTAAATGACATATCAACCTTTGTGTCATTTTGCGTCATCTACCAGAGATAGGGGGAGATATGGAACAGAGGAACTTGTATGACAGAGAGAGAGAGAGAGAGAGAGAGAGAGAGAGAGAGAGAGAGAGAGAGAGGCAGGCTCGTAGAAGAGAAGGAGCGAAAAGTGAATGACAGTGCAGAAACAAATATACCTAGCTAGCATTCTACGTAAATCTACATCGGGCCGTCATCGGCCCGTCAGCTACCCTGACGGGCCGATGACGGCCCGATGACGGCCCGATGACGGCCCGATATAGATTTACGTAGAATGCTGACTGGGTAAATACCAGCATGCCTTACTCTTCCCCCACCTTCTAAAAGGCCTTTACCATTTTATCAACTGCATAACCCTTCAGTGGACCCAACAGAAAGCGTAGCTGTATCAGCATCCAAAATCAGAACGAGGCGTATCATTCCAAAGTTAGTTACAGAGTTTTTGAGGTTGCGAATATTAAGTTTTAAAGTGATATCTCCAGACTATTTGAGATCAGAGTAAGTATGATTTTGCTTATTATGGTATTATCTATTCCAGGGCCCAGTTGTTCGAAACTAACGATGTCGTTAGTTAACGTATCGTTAAAACTTTTATCATTAAATATGGCATATATGCTAATATTTTTGCTGAAAAAATGTGAGTAGCTTTTGCATTTGCAAAAGCTACTCACATTTTTTCAGCAAAAATATCTGTGAATTAGATATCTGTGAATTAGATATTGTACTTACTACAGCAGTTAACATTTTGACCACTAACGAGCTCGTTAAGCTGACGACGCTTTGAACAACTGGGCCCAGAATGGCAACTAAATTCCTGTCTTTCAATCGAAAGAATACTTAATTTAGTCTGAAAGTGCGGTGCCGTCCGAAGGCGCCAGCCTGCAGAATATGGCCGGTGTCTGAGTTTTCAGACACCGAGTACATTGAGGTATTTATTTACACGTATAACAGGTATTTCGAACATACATATATGCTGATGATATATATTGCGCTTCCGAAACGGAATAACATGCGCAGCCGAAACCGCGAAGGAGCCTGCATTCTGCTATGTCCAAGTAAACGAATGCAGCGATAATTTATGCAGAAATATACGCACATTAACTTTACCATTATGACCCCGCACATTTGCATATTCAACATAACAATTTTAATTGCTTATTTTCTTGTTTCAACAAGAAAACAAAAGATACATTGTTTAAATCATCTTACACCCTCTGGTAGTTCTGAATACGGCGAAACATGCATGCGTATGGGAATACTTAGAGTAACTACGGTAGTAAACATCCGGGTACTTACTGTTCACTTATAAATCCATATTTTACATAAAAACGGTTCACTCTGAGACTGTTCATAAAATTCTCACCTGTACGAAACAAAATTATTCAGTAACTGGACGTAGGAAAGCTCTGTTATCTAAACGGTGACCATAAAATGTCAGAGTTAATGTTAGGATTCACAGTTTTCTTAAGCAAAATTGGCTCGTGTACACACGGATGTGACGAGAAAGGAAATTACACACTTAATATCTTGTATTTTATTAACACATTTGTGCCTAGCGTCCTATAAATGGGACAACAGCAAACAATGTAGACCCAGGCGTCTGATCAGCGTCTACACTGTTTGCATTAATTACAGGCATTTCAATAAAACATAGTAGTAATAAAAACTGACCAGATACCCCTTAAACTGAAAATGGACCGGTCCAAAGGGTCCAGGTAGAAGAGTCCACGTACTCGGGATAAATGGGTTAAATAATAGTCATTACATATGATTTGTAATGGTGTACTGCATTAATGATGCATGGTGTGTACAATTCAGCAGACGACATTTTGAATTACATTTCTGCTTTTTTTCTTCAGAAAACAAACTTTAATATGTCATGGAAATTGTCGAGATAATTTGCATGAGATGCCAAACCCTATTTTCTGGCAAAAAAATAAAAGCAAACCAAGTTTTCGTCTGTTTCGGTTGCTCAGAGAAGTCTAAAAGGCTAAGTCATACAGGCATATACTGAACAACAAATATAATAAGCATGAAGAAATATTATAAAAAAAAGTATTTTTCAACAGTTAGTTAAATCCCAAGGCTATCCTTAAATACTTTCCATCCCCACCCCTACCCCGGCTTCCAGTTTACCGTCTGGAGTTAGGAGAAAAAAAATCAAGAACTAATAACATTTCTGCATGAAGTGAAGATGACAAAGTGTTGCTTTCTCGGCGTATGAACCTGTAGAGACACTTCACGTTGGTCACTGTAATAAGCTAATTTTTGACCACCATTACGAAAACATGCCTATGTAATTTTGACCCCCTTAAGACCCACTTTTACATAGTAAAACTAGAATTTACAGGGGTGTACATTTGTTTTCTTATTTCTGCTCAAAAACATAGAATGTGGGTACTCGTTAGAACCGCCTCGTGTATTCCAGAATTTATTAAACTTAAAAATGTTCCTTTAAGTTTGGAAGCGGCCTCCTTAACACTGTCATCAAGTGAAAAATATTTGTTCATATAAATACCTAAATGCTTATACAGAACATTTTCATCGATAGTAGCTTCCCCAAGTACCCATTGCCTAGAAGCGATTCTGTAGACTAATGGGGATTCGTTGAACACTACGACCACACATTTAGGAGTCTGGAACTCATACCTCCATTTACCAGAGTGTCTAAAGCAGATTTGCAGTATACTATCCAGTCCTAGCTTTGAAAGCGATAGGACAAGCTTATCATCAGCTACCGCCGGACTACCACAATTAATGTTATAAGCCCGAAGACCTAGTCGAGAATCTTCCAACTCCCAAATGAGATCATTATCAAATACCAAATACAGAAAAGGAGAGAGAACTCCCCCTTGTCTTGTACCCTGTAAAACTGGGAACCATTCAGATTTAAATGACTGACTTTTGACACAGCTCTCCATATCAGTGTAAAGATTAATTATAATTCTAACAATTGCTTTATTGACACCAGATTTAAAAAGCTTATAGAATAGTCCCTCGTGCCATACTTGATCAAAAGCTTTTTTTGACATCTAGAAAACACGCGTAAACCTTACTTCCTTTTTCTTTCGCATACTGCAATGCTTCTCTGACAAAAATGACGTCATGACGCATCCCTGTTGCTTTTTGAAGCCCCCTTGCAAAGAGTGAATCGGTGGAACAATAGTATCAAATATTTCAATCCTGGTCAACAAAATTCTTTCTAAAAGCTTAAGCAGAACCGAGGACAGTGTAATAACCCTATAGTTGTTAGGGTTATCTTTTCGTTTATTACCACCTTTGAATAGTGTCACGATCACGCCCTTTTTCATCTCTTTTGGTGAGTATGCAAATCGAACAATGGCGGTTTACAGTTTCTCAAGGACATAGAACAACATATGACCCCCATATTTTATATGCTCATAACAGAGCCCATCATCTCCCCCGGCCTTATTACAATGAGATAGTTTCGCAGCGGATTCCACTTCTTCAGTGGTAATTTCAGGATAGCTGGACGGTTCTAGTACATTTTCTAGTTCGCTTTTGATATGTCGGACTAAATTGCGTTTAGTAGTACCTAGTAGTACCAATGCATCTTCTCTCTTCAAAAGTGAAATTGTCAAAATTAACGTATATCCCGTAACCTTTGATAAAGTGCTGCAATGGTAAACTTTTAGAATATCTACATAAGTGTGGTGTACCGAAATACTGCATGTGAATTTTATTCTTTTCTGTTCTATTCAGTGCTCCAGCTAGTCCCGGATTTTAGTTGTAGACATAAGGTCAGTGATGCTCTATGGAGCAATAACTGATTCAGTTTCGTGTCTCGCCTCATGTCTATATGGTCTACGCCCATTAACAGCTGCATAATTCTATAATTCGGCAGAAACAAACTTAATTAATATCTCCTCTTCCTCCCCATTCCCATCCACCTAGACAAAACGGGGTTTGAATGCATCAAAATCCGGTTATAGAATTATTGGGCACTGTAGAACATATGTATAGCAAAGTTCCTGATCAGACTACATATTTCCGCTGGTTTACCCCGAAAATACATTTTCTCATGTCGGGGCTCGCTTACATATGCCAAAGAATTATGCAAGATGGATACTGCTCACAGATAGAATAAGGTATAATCGCTTTAGTACCATGTGATGAAACTTGGCGTTACGTGCTTGTGGCATGTTCTGGGTAAATTTACTTATATTAAGCCGCGCCATGGGAAAACGTGATTTCGGACTTATGCGGACAGCAAAGGCCTAGATCAGCCTGCGCATCCACACAGTCTGATCAGAGCAATCACTGTCCTCTAATAGAGTCATAAGATACTACAGAATGTATGACATGAGAGCCAAGGCCCGGGTGATACTTTACACATGAGCAGATTGATCTGAATCTGCGCAATTTGCGTGTTTTTGATAGTATTTGATTCGCTTAACGCAGTCCATTTTAACCACTATGACTCTGAAGGTAAACAAGAGTCAATAGAGGGGAAGCCCATGAGCTAGCCACGGACCAAAATAAAACGCCGTTGCAAACTTAGGTATGCTTTTCTTGTGCAACAGCACATTGCTCCAGTTCAACATCCAAACTGCAATGGCTGCTGTAAAGGAATCTCAGTTCAAACACTTCTGTAAGAAGGTCTGCCAGAACCAGGATTTTATGGCGACAGTCAACAAAGTCAGAAAGATTGTTGGCAAAAAAAGATTCTTTGGAACAATTTAAAATTATTGTAACATGATACAAAAAGAGATACTTTGTAGCAAACTGAGTTCCTGCTTGTTTACCCAATTATGGCAGGACGGTGGTTCGGTCCTGAGACTAAATGACGGCTCCCTCCCCAGTCTGTCTTAGATGGTTGCCTGACTATCAATGTCTGTAGTTGGGCTCATCGTGATCTTGTTTGTGGTTTTCTTTGTAGTATTCATTCAGGTCGACATTGAGCCCTCTGCTTTGTTATTTTACAATGGTTTATTTTATACGTGTTTCACTGTGAAATTTTACAGATGATAGAGGATCCCTATGCCTCGCTTATCTCGAATAACCGCTTATATCGAAGAGAAAATCTGGTCCCTGTTTAAACATGAATATCTAACAACATATAATAACATATTATGGAAAAGAGAATTGCTCCTAAGGAGCAATTTCTCCTCTTTTCCACAATATTTTCAATATATCTCAAACTTCAGGAGTCAAATTACATATCACTTGCGAAATGTTGTTGTTCAATTTATTTTTTCTTCAATTCTGCAAATCTGATATGTCGAGGTACGGATATCTCGAAGTATATCAGAGAGTCCCTTGGACTTTTGGATAACGAGAGTCGACTGTACTTGTAATTAAAAGCTATATCAGTATTAAAGGTGAGGTATGTATGCCGAGTATGTGTTTTGCAAGAGATTACACAGTTCGTAAGCTATATGAACGCAGAAAATATAACCTTTCATGGTTACTCATTGTAGATGTATGTATGGCAAAGTTTGTTTTGCAAGAGATGACATGATTCGTAGGCTATAAGAACGCTGAAAATATAACCTTGCTTGGTTCCTTATTGTACATGTATGTATGTATGTATGTATGTATGTATGTATGTATGTATGTATGGCAAAGTTTATGTTTGGCAAGAAATTTCATTATTCGTAGGATATACTGACGCTCAAAATATAACCTTGCTTGGTTACTTATTGTACATGTATGTATGGCAAAAGTTATCTTTTGCAAGAAATGACAGGATTATCAGGATATATGGACGCTCAAAATATAACCTTGCTTGATTACTTATTGTACATGTATGTCTGGCAAAAGTTATGTTTTGCAAGAAATTTCATGATCCGTAGGATAAATTGACGCTCAAAATATAACCTTGTTTAATTACTTATTGAACATGTATGTATGGCAAAGTTTTGCAAGAAATGTCATGATTCGTAGATATGGACGCTCAAAATATAACCTTACTTGGTTACGTATTGTACATGTATGTATAACAAAGTTTATGTTTTGCAAGAAATGTCATGATTCGTAGGATATATGGACGCTCAAAATATAACCTTGCTTAGTTACTTATTGTACATGTATATATGGTAAAGTATACTCTTTGCAAGAGATGACATGACACGTAGGATATATGAACGCTGAAGATATAACCTTGCTTGGTTTCTTATTGTACGTGTATGTCTGTTTGGCAAAGTTTATGTTTTGCAAGAAATGACATGGTTCATAGGATATATGAAAGCGCAAAATATAACCTTGCCTGGTTAGTTATTGTACAGGTATGTATGGCAGAGTATATGCTTTGCAAGAGCTGACATAGTTCCTAGGATATTTGAACATTCAAAAACATAACCTTGCTCGGTTACTCTTTCGCTGAAAAGCAACGGCTCAACTCGTCAGTATGTCCAAATGGTCTGTAACTTTACTCGTATTAAAAATGATAATACTACAAAAAGTAAACATAAAATACGTAGGTAAAAAGTAATAAACATAAAATATAGACAAATTTTTAATGAGGTAAACTTAAAAGATCAAATACAGACGGTAAATAGAAGTATAATGATGAGTGTTGTCAATATATCCGAATGTATAGTTCATGTTAATTGTCCACAACTTAACCCATTTATGCCGAATCGACTTGTCTACATTACTTTTTTTGGACATGTTCATTTCCGTTCTTAGGGATGTCTTTTTAGTTCTTATAATAACATTTTATGCAAACAGTGTAGACCCTGATCAGACGCCGTGTTCTGCTGCGTCTGATCTGAGTCTACACTGGTGGCCAGTGCCCCCTTATGGGGACGCCACGCATAAATGGGTTAATATTTGACGACATCGAAACATGGGCATAGAACAAAGTAAATAAGTGAACTCAGGAACTGATGTCATCAGATCCACATCAAGCCCCCCAACATCAAAGGGAAAGACAGACAAATAAAATTAAGCAGTCAAAAAATGAACAGGTGGCAAAGGTGGCAACCCTGCAACCCTGGGCCCAGTTGTTCAAAGCTAACGATGTCGTTAGTTAACGATTCGTTAAAATTTACATCGAGTGATACGCAAATATGCTGAAATTGTTTGCTGAAAAAATGTGAGTAGCTTTTGCAATGCAAAAGCTACTCACATTTTTTCAGCAAAAAATATCAGAATATTGTGTATTGAATCCACTAAAACAGTTAACGAAATGACCCTTAACGAGCTCGTTAAGCTAACGACGCTTTGAACAACTGGGCCCTGTTTTCCAAACTTAACTGAATATATTCTAAATTTATATAATTGTTAAAAGAAAAAAAAGACTACATAACAGTTAACAAAAAGTATCACAATGAAAGTACCGCCTTGCATCGGTCAGTTATGAATTACTTGGGGTGGGAGGGGTGGGGGCAGGTGGGGTGCTTAAGCTAGCTTAACGGGATACAAACCCTCGCCCTCAGCTTCTATAGTGGTAAAAATATGTATTTGTTTAGTCCTCTTGGAAGTCTTCTTACTCATCTATGAATTATTACGTGCTACAAATAAATCACAGATAAAGTCTATAATTAAGGAAAGATGAGAAAGTCTATAATAAAGGAAAGATGAGGACTCAAAAGAAGCAAAGTGTTGAGACACTTGGAGATCCCTGATTTGTCAAAAAAAAAAAAAAAAAAAAAAAAAAAAAAACACCACTGGAATACTGGAGCAAAAGCAACAACTCTACAACTCCGCCTATGAACGTAGGTTTGGGACTATCACGCCAGGTGTAAGCCCATTCTACCACCACGTTGGCCGTTCCAAGGCACGGCTTTACCATTACGAAAATACGCCTATTCAAATATAAAGAAAATTTCACTCCAAAAAACGGAAAATTTTCAGGTAAAAAAACTCTGATATTTTTTATATTTCTGCTCAAAACATATATTATGGGTACTCGTTAGAACCGCCTCGCCGAGGCGGTTCTAACGAGTACCCACAATCTATGTTTTGAGCAGAAATAAGAAAAATAATGCATACCCCTGTAAACCCCAGTTTTACTATATAAAAGTGGGGTTCAAGGGGGTCAAAATTATATAGGAGTGTTTTCGTGATGTGATGTTATTTCTCCTCGTTCCTTAGTTCTGCATTCGATGATATGATGTTTTGTGTTGTCGCTTTATGGTATTCAGATCTTTTCGGGGCCTTAGGAGAGCCGTGATTATAAGGGTTAAGTACGCAAAAGGTTTTAAAGAAATCTGACCTAGGGCCTAGTTTTTTTACCCAACGTGACCCTCAATGGGTCACTCTGACGAAGTTTCATGACGATTAGGTCAAAACTGTTTCCTTTAGAGAGCACATTAGGCTTTAATGTAATCTGACCTAGTGACCTAGTTTTTGACCTAACATGACCTGTATTTGAATTTGACCGAGATATCATCAAAACAAACAATTCTGATGAACTTTCATGAAGACTCGGTCAAACTGTGGCCTCTACAATGCACAGAATATTTTAACAAAATTAGACCTAGTGACCTAGTTTTTGACCCCATATAACCCATTTTCAAACTTGACTGAGATATTATTAGAACAAACATTCTAATGAAGGTTCATGAAGATCGAAGCAAAACTGTGGCCTCTGAAGAGTCTGAAGAGAGAAAATAAGATATTCTATTTTCACTATTTACATTGCAATCAAACAACTTACAAAATAATCAGATTGTTAATAATAGTAGTGCCTACACTCCTCTTTTTCCGGCTATCGAAAGACGCTTTTGATTACAATGTTGCTAATATTTGTACGTCCCCCCACCCTCGCCAGCTAAGCATTCTTTATAAACCTATTGCGGGCCGTTATCGGCCCGTCAGCTACCCGATAAAGGCCCGCTATAGATTTATAAAGAATGCTTACTGGGCGTTATTTATTGCATGTAGGATAATAGCAGTTGCGAAATATTCAAGTTATAATGAGTTGTAGGGTCTGTTCTCACTGTGTATTCTACTAATACAGAGGCGATAATGCCAACCGCTTTCCCCCGTTTTGTATACATGTCCTCGTACACAACTGAGCTGCAACCTCAGAAAACATACCTGCGGACATGTGTGTCCAGCGAAGATGAAGATCTTCGTGTCTTTAACAGTAATTTATTCAAACACGCATTTTGTACTTTCTCTCTTAGTGCGGATCAAGATCGCATGCCACCGAACGCGGCTTCCGATCAGTCTACCACTGTATGCCACAAGTCCTGCAGTTTTCCACACACAAACGGGTAGTAAAGTTGAATTGTTCAAATCTTAGCACAAGTACGGCCAGGAAATGAGTAAATTCTATTAGGGTAATTACGGTAAGTCAGCATTATGACTCCGATACACTGTAAAAATCTTTGTAGTTAATGACTGAAATATAAGCCGGAGGGGGCGCTTCGTACCCGGAAGTCTGTCTGTTCATTATGTTTTCATTGCTTGACGTTGAAGCTGACTGTATTCTTGTACCATGAACCTGCGTCATTGTGCCATTTTCCTGAAGTGTTGCATCACCAGCTTGCATAACACTCGTGTAGCTAGGCGGTTCTCGTGTATCTTCACGAATGCGATCTTGTCTAGGCTGCGATGCTGTATTTACGCGAATGCGACCTTGTCCAGGCGGTGATTCAGTATTTACACGAAAGCGACCAGGCTGTGATGTCGTGCCTGTACGAGTACGATCGTGTCTTTCTAGTGATGTCACTTCGTATCCTCTCGTTGAGAGTCCTCGTCTCTGTTCAACTGTGTATATCTGAAAGAATCATTGCCCAATTTTAGTCTGGAAACCTTCGAAAGGGCAACTGGCAAGCAAATGTGGCAGATGCGGACTCTGACCTGGGTCTCCATTGTTTGCAAATCGTTTAACCATACTTCTTTAGTAATATCTAAATAACACAGCCTGATATACCTGAACTTGAAATTTGACTCTTTCAATATACAGCGTTGGGAGTTTGTTCAGTCTAAAATGCATTAACCTGTTCACCAAGACAATACGTGCAACGAAAATAATAATTCCTACGGTACATGAACAGAGAAGGTCCATACCAGCTTCAAGCTCACATAAAACGTTTTTTTTTTGTGACTGAACGGAGCCATTCAGTTTTTTTTTTATCACAAATGTAAACAAACGACGAAATTACCTTTAGGCAGTCGGACTGGTTCCGTTCCATTTCTAAAACGCAACCAATCAGAAATGAAGTGTATCTTGCCACTTCCAGGCCCCGAGGTTATAAAACTTTTTTCATGCTCAACTCAACTGAGCATGAAATTTCACTTGGTCATAAAAATAAAAAAAAATATCAACATTTAAAACTTTTTTCATGATCAACTCAGCTGAGCTGAGCATCAAAGAAGCTTTAAAAAATTGTCAGTATTTTGAGATTTATAAGCAAAATAAATTTCATGCTCAGCTGAGTTGAGCATGAAAAAAGTTTTATAACCTCGGGGCTAGGACTATGTCTTGCTAACATATTTTTCAAACACACAAAAATCGAATTAAATACACCTCCTACAAAAGGCTTTCCTATAAAAGTCTCCGATTTACGTGCCGTGTGGCGGACGGAAACGTCTCCCCATACTTCATAGTGCAGGCCCAAAGGTTATAAAACTTTTTTCACGCTCAACTCAGCTGACCATGAAATTTTCATGCTAATAAATCTCAAATTACTAACAATGCCAAAATTCTTTTCTTGCTAAACATAACGGAGCAAGAAAATTCCTCTGCTAATAAATATGAAAATGCCAACTATTGTTGGCATTTTCATATTTATTAGCAGAGAAAATTTTATGCTCAGCTGAGCATGAAAAAAGATTTATAACCTCGTGGCCAGATCATGGAGCCCATTATGTAGTTACGTTGTAATTAAATACCACTTAGGCTGGTGCTGGAGGTGGTGGGGATGGGTGGGGTGGGAAGCGTATGCATGCAGCCTCGCAAACTACATTGCTGCATTTGAAGAGACTTAATAAAACCAAGTCTCCGTTTTCGTTCGTTTGTGTGTTCTTTGTTTCCTAAAAGGTAACCTTTTTAGATTTTTATTTCTTTCTTTTTTCAGAGAAAATAAAGCTTGACATTTCATGTGAATCATCTGCCTAGTAGAGACATTTCACACGAAATGCCTTATATGTAAAGATACCCAGGAAACTTTCCAGGCAATAGCCAAGTCTAATTTCTTCTGAAAAAAAAAAAAAAAAAAAAAAAAAAAAAGAAATAAAAAGAATGTTGTCTGTTACAGGGTTAACCCATTTTAGTCTGGAGAATGGGGTAACTGGCAAACAGTGCAGACCCAGATCAGACGCCGAAGAATGCGCCATCTGATTGGGGTCTCCACTGTTTGCAAATAGTTTAGCTATTTTTCTATATAGTGTGGGAAAGTCTATTCAATCAAAAATGGAATAAGGATTCATATGGCATATATGAGCAGAAAAGTGTTACGACCGACCACTCGTACGTACCTTCAATTATCTGCCTTGGCAGATTACGCATAGCTTGTAAGTATATATTCAATCTCTGACAACTGCATCAGGGAGTCGACTCTGGCTCAGTGGTTAAAGCACTGGATTTTTAACCGGGTGGACCGGGTTCGATTCCCACGGCAGGCGTGAGATTTTTTCAGCTATGCTTCATTCCTTTATTGCGACTATCATGTCGTAAGATGGGGGCTCGTCCGGGATTGGACTTTATTTCGCCGAAAATGGCTTCATGTCATCATAAATGATGACTTCCTTGAAAAGAGGGAGTGTTACGACCGAGCACTCCTACCTTCGATTATCTGCCTTGGCAGATTATGCATAGCTTCTAAGTATATATTCAATCTCTGACAACTGCGTCAGGGAGTCCTCTGGATCAGTGGTTAAAGCACTGGAATTTTAACCGGGAGGACCGGGTTCGATTCCTATGGCAGGCGTGAGATTTTTTCAGCTATGCTTCATTCCTTTGTTGCGACTATCATGTCGTAAGAGAAGGTCCATATCAGCTGCAAGCCCACATAAAACTTTTAGCGACATAGGAATTGTAATTTCGTCGTTTGTGTACATTTGTGATAAGCAATCTGATTGGCTTCGCTCAGTTCCTGAAATGCAGCTGTTCCTGAAACGCAACCAATCATAAATTAGAAGGTGTATCACACCGCTTCCAGGACGGACTATTTCTTGTAAAGTTATTATTCATATACACTGAAATCGAATAGAATACAAACCCTATAAAAGACTTGCCATTTCATGTGAATCGTATGCCTAGCAGAAGCAGATGATTCACACGAAATGCCAAAAAATATGTGAAGATACTCAGGAAATGCCATAATCAATAACCAAAACTATACGTGAAGATACTTAGGAAATACCGCAATCACGAAGCACAACCCTCCCGAGGCCCCAAAGGAAGGAGAGATGGGGAACAGATAAGGACACCAAAAACCTCATACATGAAACCACAGACGCACAAACTAAAAAGAACTGCAACAGATGAACCGCCTTTGAACGGTGAGTAGGGAAACTACTTAGGAGCTTGAACTGGTTTTACACGCGAAAACCAACCTTCATTATGAAAACATGCCTATTCAAATATATTGAAAATTTTACCATCAAAAAATGAAAATTTTCAGATAAAAAATTCTGATATTTTTCATATTTCTGCTCAAAACATAGATTGTGGGTACTCGTTAGAACCGCCTCGATGAGGCGGTTCTAGCGAGTACCCACAATCTATGTCTTTGATAAATAATGTATACCCATGTAAACCCAAGTTTTACTATATAAAAGTGGGGTCAAAATTATATAGGCATGTTTTCGTGATGTCCCCCAGAATTCTGATGCAGTTCCAAATTACAAATGTACATTCGGTTCGCAGTGGGGTCCTCTACCTCATATATCAAACATCACAGGCGGACACGTATAATCAAAAACACTGATGAAACAAGCAAAGGGCACAATGGCGATCTGAAGCCAGCACACATGAAAACCACAAACAGGACCACGATGAGCCCGACCACAACTCTTATTTTCTCAGAAAAAAAGGGAGAAAATAAATGTCGTCTGCTATAATTTGTTTTTAATGGTTAACCCGTTTTAGTCTCGAGACTCCCAAAAGGGTAACTGGCAAACAGTGCCGAACAAGATAAGTCGCCACATAATGCGGCGTCTGACCAAGATCTCCATCATTTGTAAATAGTTTAACCAGTCTTCTCTAAGGATTTCTAAATCACATAGCCTGACATACCTAAAATGAAATTGGACTCTTCTAATATATAAAACAGTCAAACATCAATGACTCAAATGGAAAATTTGTTTTAGACATCGGTAATTCGAGCCAATGAGGGTTAATCAGAGCGCTACGTAAAGAGGCAAATGGGGATAATTTAGGGATGGTTTTGGATCTTCTATAAAATAATGGTATGTTGTGTACTAATTAGAAGCGCCTCGATGAGGTACGTCTAATGAGTACAAACAATATACATTTTCATGAAAAATAAAGAAATTTCTCTACACTGTCCCTAAACATATTCGTTCTTGAGCTACTGGGGGAATTTCTTAGGGACTCAAAACGCGTTTGAATCAGCCGCGTTAAACGAACCATCAGTGTTCGAGTCATCGAAGTTTTACTGTACATGTACAGTGAACCCTCGTTACAACGACAGCACTTGTTTCTTAGGCTGTTGCCGTTAAAATGGATCTGATGTTGTAAAAAACCCTTAATAAGCAGAATGATATGTACATTTAAGAAAGGACTTCTTTATTCTTATTTGGTCATAGACCATATTTCTGGATATGTTTTAGAATCACCCCATCGAGACGATTCTGTCTAATATCAAAAACATATATTTCTTGAAGTATTACATACACTGTTCTTGCATTATTTCTGAGTAACTGTCACTTCTCGTGTCAATCAAAATATCACCATAACGAATTCTGTCGTTGTATCGAGGGTCGGTATAAAGAGGGTTGACTGTAATACTTCATTCAAATATCACCATGATATTTCACCGTGTCACTTTTATCTTGGCACCAGGCAAAACAGTTCTAGTTTTGCCATGTTTATCCTGAATAACCAGAAGTTATAACCCCAGCTAGCATTCTTTATAAATCTATAGCGGGCCGTTATCGGCCCGTCAGGATACCTGCCGATAACGGCCCGCTATAGATTTATAAAGAATGCTTACTGGGACAACATTTGTCCTTGTTTTTAACAATACAACATGTAGTATTGAAGAAAGAGCCACGATCACTGAACATTGCCTTCCAATGTCACCAAGAGCAAACAAACCATGGCAGACAGTATGCAGGACATAAGGACACCACAAACCTCACACATGAAACCACAGACGCACAAACTAAGAAGAGCTGCAACAGGTGAAACGCCTTTGAACGGTCAGTAGGGAAAGTACATTCGACTCTCGTTATCTCGAATTCCAAGGGACTCTCTGAAATACTTCGAGATATCCGTACCTCGACATATCAGATTTGTAGAATTGAGGAAAAAATAATTCGATAATCCACATTTAACAAATATATATATGTAATTGGATTCTTGAATTTAGAGAGATCTTGAAAATATTGTGGAAAAGAGGAGAAATTGTTGTTAGATTTTCATGTTTAGGCAAGGACGAGATTTTCACTTCGAGACAAGCAGTTATTCGAAAAAAAAAAGGCAAAGAAACCAGCTTCCTCTTCCCCAACAAGGTGATCAAAATACCGGAAACCCAGTTTAGCATTCTACTTAAAGGGAAATGTAATATAGGAAGAAAGTGTGTCTAACAGGATAGAACTTTACAAGCGAAACATTTTGATACAAGTTTTGTTAAAATCGACCGGAAAATAAGAAAATTATTGGAGTTTGAATATATGAAATCCAACTATCATGGAGGCCACCGTGTTTAGTTTCTGACGTCATACAGCCCTAATTAAATATGCATAATCAAAATAAAAACTATATAGATTGATATTTTATCTGTATAATTCTGAAAATGTTTTCCTAAAGCGATAAGCAACTTATTTTCTGAAAACAAATGCTCTAAATTGAATGGAGAAAATTTGCATGGAATGTCAAATCCTGTTTCATGGGAAAAATAAGAAAAGTATTTCAAAATATCGTCTTCTGACATTTTTACACAGAGTGCTAAGCATTTAAGGCATTTATATAGGTTGAAATATTTCAACTTGGGTTTCAACCAATATCCTCTCGCCCACAAAGTGCTCTACCAACTGCGCTGTTAAATAGTTGCACCAGGGGTGCGTTCAGTAAAGCAAACTGTTTGCAGATATAAGAGACTTTTGCAAACTTTTCGTTCAGTTCTGACGGTAGCGAATGTCCGCGAACGAAACTTTGAGCTTCCTTGGAACAACAAAAATGGCGGCCTATGCGAATTAAGATTTTATGGCGTTTCTTTGTATAAAAAAATATTAAAATATTAACAGCGTAGATATAGAGGATCTTACATTCGTGGTCATTTAATATGAAATTTATGAAACGAGTTTGAGTAATTTCTGTATTTTGCGAGTCTTGGCGACCAAAATACCGAAATTACCCAACGAGTTCATAAATTTCATATTAAATGACCACGAATGTAAGATTCTGTTTAATACCGAAAATAACTAGAAACAAGATATATATGTCATTTATTACTTAGTTAAACTGTAGGAAATAATGATGATTTCTGTTTGAGCTAATAAATATTTCATTTGAATAAATCGATTCAAAACTAAATAGTCCATTGAACAACGTCATTCAGCGAGTCAATACGTCACTGAGAATCAGTAGGGAAATCCCCCGAAGTCAGCTGTCGTATTTAATGGTCATTGACCTTGATCAATACAGTTTATAGGGTGGTTGACACACTCAAGTAAATGACAGATTTCAAGACTATAAAACATTTTAACTGTAGTTTGGATTTTAATTTGACACATTTATTGAGTCATGTCATCCTCCAATGTTTTTTTTTTTTGTTTTTTTTTTTTTTTTTTTTTTGGAGGAGGTGAAGTTTGTTTTTATTGACGGTTAGACGATATCGATGTTGAAAGTGCCTCCAAATATGTTGCCGGAATACATCGAATTTTAACTACCATGATTATTTCTGGTAGCCGTGTTATTCACATTGTGATTGTTTTGTATCTTCCCCCTCCATCGATCTGACATTTATCTTTCGTCTCAAAATCATCTCAAAATTGAACGCAGGGTCATTTTCAAATGTGAAAGTTGTATCGGCGAACGCGGACACAATCTTGGTTGCTATCAATAAGCGGAGTAATACGAATATTAATGAGGGTAATTAGGCTAACCAATGGGAAGCCTAGTAGGTGTTATTACACGTGTGGCTATATGATTTTTATGACATTGGTTATTTCACTGAATAACTTGACGGTCATGTGATAAACTATTTTTATTATATACAAAGTAATGAAATATAGAGAATTATTAATGAAATAAAATGCATATTTCGAAAAAGTTATATTTTCACTAATGAAAATATAAAACTTATATTTTCACTCCTCTGAGCAGTGAAAAATATAAGATCTGCTACTACTTTTTTTCTTATTTACATTAATGGTCATTATGCACGAGTGAAAATTTGAATGTTTTCGTTACACGAGATGAAAATTTTTATGGTATTCACTGAAAAAGAGTAAATTTTCTTTTTATTTTATTGTTTACACGCCAATGTGCGTTTCTGACGTCATAACTAACGTCACCAAACAAAACATGAACGTCATAGCGTCGACGCTCAGTGCTTAACACGTAAAACGCTGGAGAAAACAAAAAAAAACAAAAAAGTTTCGGCAAATCAAAATAATTTTGATACCAACATGTTCCTTACATTCTAACTAATGTTATGCGGTTCTTATATGTCACCGCCAAGGGACAAAATTGCGTGTCAGACTTCCCCATGCAAATGCAAGATTCGCATCTCTTCTATCGAAAGTGATGTATATAATAAAAAGAAAATTCAAATGTTTGTCGTGAATATGACTTATATTTCATCTCGTGAAGTGAAAAAATGTATACTTGAATATCCTCTATATACATTCCTATATAAAAGAAAAACAACTGATAACTGCTAATATAATTTATTCGATCTAGCATCAAGTCCCGTCAAGGAGAATAACTGCTACCCTCTTATTTGAAGTCACATAAAACGGATTTACAATAATCGTTCAGAAGATACAAAATAGTTTGCGAAAAACACCTGCTAGTGTTCTGCTTTACTGAACGCAGCCCAGATCACGTAAAACCTTTTAACCCATGTAATCTAGAGACCTCCAAATGAGTAATTGGCAAACAGTGCAGATCCAAATCAGACGATGCAGAATGCGCTGTCTGATCAGGGTCTCCACTGTTTGAAAATAATTCAGCCATTTTCTCTAGGAATACAAAAATTCGACTTTTCCTATATATAGTGTGGGGAGCTTTTTTTTTCAGTATAAAATGTGTTAAGCAGACACTTTGAAAACCATACCGGTTGCCAATTGTCGTCGTCGTTTGATAACGATTTTCTACAACATAGGCGTATTACAATTACCAACGCCGTGACAAAGCCGATAACTCCAATACCAATAATACCAATGAAAGCTCCTGCAAAAGAAAAATGAGCTTGGGCACAGCAATTCCTACAAGACTATATGTGCACCAAGCGAAGCTTCAGATCAGCCTGCGCGGATCTGTCGTCGCTGGACGTACATAAAGTCTCGTAGGAAAGGCTGTGCTCTGGCTTACATATGATAGTTAGCCTAAATAGTCGGACATATATGCCTAGACAAATAGTGTAGACCCAGAGTAAAACCCAGCCAGCATTCTACGTAAATCTACATCGGGCCGTCATCGGCCCGTCAGCTACCCTGACGGGCCGATGACGGCCCGATATAGATTTACGTAGAATGCTGACTGGGAAGGAACAGACTGGTCGGATATCTGTCAGAACTTTTATGTTGCTCGCTGCTTCTTGATGCCATTAATGGTCTATGTAATGTATGTACAAATGCTTTCCAGGATGGTGACAATGGTATACCTATTAGGTATCGCTTTGATGGGAAGCTTTTCACCCTAAGAAGGTTGCAAGCCTCACAGGCAAAAAACGCCTTACCTGAATATTCAAATTCACCAACAGATACATAGATGATGTATTTGCTATGTACAAATCAGAATTTTCAGAGTACTTCGACCTCATCTACCCATGTGAACTTGAAATTAAAGAAACATCTGATACTATAACCCCTTTCTCATACTTGGATTAATATCTCTATGCCGACAATGGAAATCTCACTACTTTAGGCTTTAAGACAAACGGGATGACGTCAACTTTTGTCACCAGCATACATTATTTATGTTACACAGTTAATCTGTGATGCTAGAGCCTGCTCTGAGTATCAGGACTTTATCGCACGAGGAAGACTGGTCACTGTGAGTCTGTTGACTCAGGGATACCAGAGAACTAAATTGGTGTTAATAATTGGAGGCCTCATGATCTTGTCAATCCCTACCATTACGAAAATGTGCCTATTCAAATATAATGAAAATTTTACCACCAAAAAATGAAAATTTTAAGAAAAAAAATTCTGATATTTTTCATATTTCTGCTCAAAACATAGATTGTGGTACTCATAAGAACCGCCTCATCGAGGCGGTTCCAACGAGTACCCACAATCAATGTTTTTGAGAAGAAATAAGAAAATAATGTATACCCCTGTAAACCCCAGTTTTACTAAATAAAAGTGGGGTTTAAGGGGGTCAAAATTATATAGGCATGTTGTAGTGATGAATATGGCTACTTCCAGACTTATATCTGATGTTTTTGCCACAGCCAACTCACATGCAGACTTTCTAAACCACGGACATTAACTCCCGTATTTTTCCTAAATCTATCTTCAGGCTGAAAGACATAGTGGACGAAGCGTGCTTTCCAAGTAGTACAATATACTGTCCATGGAGCCTTGTTACACCCAATTTATTTTGGGTCAATGTCTATCTGTTTGAGCATTCCTAATTTTGCCTTTGTGAGTATCGACTTTATGATTTCCCGAAATACGATTTTGATATGTTGATCTCAGACTCAGTGTTGCCGTACCAACCCAAATGTTAAGTGCGAAAGAATATTACTAATATTACGGGCGTCCCAGTCAGCATTCTACGTAAATCTATATCGGGCCGTCATCGGCCCGTCATGGTAGCTGACGGGCCGATGACGGCCCGATGTAGATTTACGTAGAATGCTAGCTGGGGTTAAACCTGGCTTTATTTTATTTAGTCTTCGTCCTTACTAGAGCCTTCTGATACAGTTTCAGCTTCACATAATGGGTTACTCTAAATACAATAAAACATAGGACTATGAACCAAACCCTGTAGTTCCTTATAACTTCTTACCCCATGCATTTCTACTCCCCCACCCTCGATTCACACTTTTATCTACATAAAATGGTGAACTGCATGAGGGGCAGGGTCTGAATTGTGAATAAATGGGGTATTTTATTGTATTGTACTGTTAAATACCCCAAAATAATTTCTGAAAATGTTTTGACCATGAAAACACCCACGGAAAGGAGGCTGAGGCTATTTTAGCGCCAGCTCATTATAATGAGGCGCCAGAGAGGTTCTGAAATTGAAAGGTCAAATTTTAATCTGCTGTTTATTAACCCTTGTCATGCTGAATAAATTAATATGCTACGTCCACTTCTAATTTTCGGCCTAGCAGATTAATTGATCCAAGTTGTTGACACAAAGTCAAATACTGAACTGCAAACAGTGCAGATCCAGATCAGGTGGCTTCTTCAGAAGCAAACAGATCTGGATCTACACTGTTAGCATAAGCAGGGCATATCCGGGTTTAGCAGGTCAAGGGTTAAAATAAAAGACGACAACATTTTTGTCTCGATAACTAAGATTTGACATTTCATTCAAATTGTACTTTGAGTGAAATGTCGCCATATAATCGATGAAAATAAAAAAAAAATCAATATCATTATTTTTCGTATGATGATAGCTAAACTTTACCCTGTAGCCGTGTAGACTATACAGTCAACCCTCTTTATATCGACACTCGATACAACGACAAAATTCGTTATCATAACAATATGACTGTCGCGAAACCTTCGCTAAGGAGGTGACAGTAAATGAGAAATTATGCAAGAACATTGCATTACAACTTAAAGCAACATATGTTTTGGATATTTGTTAGAATCGCCTATTGAGGCGATTCTAACAAATATCCAAAACATATGTTATATGCGGAAATAATTATAATACAAGATCTTTCTTACATATCATTCTGTCTATTAAAGAGTCTTTACAACAGCAAATTTATTATTATGGCAACATCTTTGGGAATAAATGCTGTCGTTGTAACGATGGTTCACTGTACCAGGTATTTATGCAAACAGTCTAACTCCAGATTAGGAGCTGTCGCATCAGGGTCCACACTATTTGCCATTTTGCTCTTGAATTTGAGTCAGACAGCATTATGCAACAATTAACTTTCCCATGTCCAAAATGGAAGATTCTGGGATGATAGGGATAAATTGTGTCTGAGTCGGAATGCATAATGTCCTGACAATATGTGTATATAAGTAGAATAAAGAGTCTGCGCAGTTTGCCATTCAGTGAGAACAATGCCTTTTTCAAATTTAAGGGTAATCGATACCCTTTAGTTAGGTAACTCTATCAATATTGTTTTGCCTCCCTTTTGAAAAGGGGTCTACTTTTAAAGGAAAGAATTTACTCCCTGTGGGATTAGTGTAAAGGAAAGCAAACAGAAAGTCACTAAAGTCTCTCACTTAGCAGTAATGGCGGGAAATCTATCAAATGCTTTCAAGTCTCCTTAACAAGTTAGCGAAACACGTGAACACGTGACTTATGACATTAGCCTGCATAGTTTGCAGTCGCGGCCATTTTGAAGTTTGTCTCCACTTCGAATTTGATTTCCATCCATTCTCCGCTTGTTTGAACAAGTTTTGTTTTGTGCAAAAGCTGTACTTTCGTGTAACCTTTCAGGTAACAAATGCACTTTACGCTCTTTTCACGTGATATTTTAACCCTTGTCATGCTGAATAAATTAAGATGCCACACCTACTTCTAATTTTCAGCCAATCAGATTGTTTGATTCGAGTTATTGCTATAAATTCACATACTTGATGGCAAACAGTGCAGATCCAGATAAGTTGAACTGATCTGGATCTACACTGTTTGCAATGGCAGGGTATATCCGGGCTCAGCAGGCCTAGGGTTAAAAACCTCAACACAATCACTAATCTTCGGCCATACTGTACACGATCCGGTAACGTGTGTCGAGGTAAAAATGATGAATTAAAAATGCTGGATCACAAGTTAAATGTATCTAAACTGTGATTTAGATAAGGACAATCTTTTCCATTTGCTCCTGCAATATATGCTTGCTGTAAAAATATGCATTTAACTGAAAAAAGAGAGAGAAGAATCATACATTTTACCGCGAGGGATTTCAAGACGACTGCATCCGTTCTCGTAACAAAAAATTGTATTACAAGTTGAGTGTCCGCAACACTGCTTAATACATTACCTATACCGAGGGGCATTTTGGTATGAAGATTAACACCGCAGAGACTAGTTCCATTACATATAATTTAAGACGATGACACACGTCCTCCAGTGTAACATATCAGCTGTTTAGACTGACTAGAACCTGTAAAACAATGGAAATAAAGTATTGTCAAATAAGAGGCATAATTTGTTCCCATCGATATATGAACAATATGTTGGTATGCTACACTCTGTAGCTTACACCTGACTCTCATTATCTCAAATACTGAAAACTCAAACTTCCTCTCATGTCAAACTAAATTAAGGGCAATATTGGTCAAGGTCCTAACATTTCCCACTCCTGTTATATCCAAATACTTCTATCTCAAACCAAGAGCTCTGGTCCCTTGGAGATACAAATGTAAAGAGTCGACTGTATTTCCGTTTTTTACTCCATCAATATTATTGTGCCTCCCTTCTGAAAAGGGGTCTACTCTAAAAGCTGATACAATGTTTGTGACTTCCTGTTTGCTATCCCGCACACCAAGCCCCTTTTCTTAACCCTTGTCATGCTGAATAAATTAAGATGCCACGCCCACTTCTAATTTCCAGCCAATCAGATCACTTTATCGGGTTTTTTTGATAGAAATTCACATATTTAATGACAAACAGTGCAGATCTAGATCAGTTGGCTACTTCAGAAGCCAACGGATCTGGATCTGCACTGTTTGCTAAGACAGGGCATGTCGTGTTCAGCAAGAGAAGGTTTAAAAGGAGTTTACCCCGAAAGGAAAGGATTTTCTTCAAAGGTAGGCAAAAAGCAATTGATAAAGTTTCCTATCCAAAACTATGTATATTCCCTTAACCTTTACCACTCTCTTAGCTAATTCTGCAGACGACAAATTGGTTATATTTTTCTTATTTTTCCCAGAAAACAGGATTTGACATTATATGTTAATAGTCTCCAGTCTCCATCTAAAGAAAACAACAACAACAACAAAAAAGATCAAATGAATCGAATACCGATAGCTCGTTTACCGTGGCTGATTCGAACGCAGTTTTACCCCCTAGGAAAGTCCTTTGGGCTAAAACGAGTTCGAATCAGCCATGGTGAACAATATAAGCCATGGTACATGTATCGGTGTTCGAGTCATCGAAGTTTTATTGTACAATGAAAGGTCCTAATTTGCCCGTTGCAGAACATGGTCACATACATGTAACATATCAAACTGACTAGGATGAAGAGCAGAAAGTTTTCACTGAGACTTAATGTTTTTCAGTGTACATAAGGACAATCTTTTCCATTTGTGATTCGCCTATATATGTCTAGCGTCCTATAAAAGAGACATTGGCAAACAGTGTAGACCCAGATCAGACGCCGCAGATAGCGGCGTCTGATCTGGGTCTACGCTGTTTGCATTAAGTTCAGAAATTTCTACATAACAAGATAATAATAATAAGAAGCATCTTCAAAAAAGAAGATAAGCGACGAAGAATAGCAGATAATTTTTGGTATCATGTTTTTCAATATTATATTATAGTAAAGGTTCTTAAAACGAAGCCCACTTTACACCCGAAAATTTGACAGTTTCCTTGTCAAAGTCACACCCCACTCTGTGTAACGCTGGATTAAAACTTATATATATATATATATATATATATATATATATATATATATATATATATATATATATATATATATATAGTTACGACCGAGCACTCCTACCTTCGATTATCTGCCTTGGCAGATTACGCATAGCTTCTAAGTATATATTCAATCTCTGACAACTGCGTCAGGGAATCGACTCTTTGGCTCACTGGTTAGAGCATTTTTAACCGGGAGGACCGGGTTCGATTCCCAGGAAAAACGGAATATTTTTTCAGCTATGCTTCATTCCTTTGTTACGGCTTTCATGTCGTAAGATGGGGGCTCATCCGGGATTGGACTTTATACGCCGAAAATGGCTTCACGTCATCATAAATGATGACTTCCTTGGAGAGGGGGAGTGTTACGACCGAGCACTCCTACCTTCGATTATCTGCCTTGGCAGATTACGCATAGCTTCTAAGTATATATTCAATCTCTAACAACTGCGTCAGGGAGTCGACTCTTTGGCTCAGTGGTTAGAGCATTGGATTTTTAACCGGGAGGACCGGGTTCGATTCCCAGGAAAGACGGAATATTTTTTCAGCTATGCTTCATTCCTTTGTTACGGCTTTCATGTCGTAAGAATAAATATATATTTATATATATATATATATATAATTTCACCACCGTACGGGCCTTTCTATCGGAACTTAAGTTCCTAGGACGCCTGATTGCGCCCTTTCTTTTAGGGCCCGTGTCTGTTCGCCCGAACATTCTGACTTGTCACTGGTTCAACATGTTATGAATGTTCTATGCCTTGGGTCCGTAGGCCACATATTTCTTGGTGTCAACAAAAAGGCTTTGCCACTTTGCGTAGTTGCAAATTTCAAAAAGTCCTTTTCTCTGAATTAAGGTCCTAAACATGCTTAAACAAAGCAAACATTTCATTTTATCTTCTGACGTTTAGAACTTTTAACTAAAAGTCCGTCATAACTTTGTCTCATTTGATTTCCCGCTAGGTTCGGCAAATAGGCATATGCTTTATCCTTTCTGGGTCCATTGATACACCCCCAAAACACCCCAAAGTACACTAAAATAACCCAAACATACCCCAAAACACATTGTAAACTTCCAGAGTCACAGATCAAACAGTTGAAAATCAAATATGGTTAAATAATATATGATTAATCATCTACATACATTATAGAGAAATTAACAAAGTATTTCTACATAGCTTCTGATGATTAAAGGCACCTTACCTAATGATTGTATTGTTTGTTCAATAGCATGTAAGATATGAATTTCTGTAATGGGTCGGCTTCTTTGTATGTGATATAATAGGGCAAAATGTTTATTCATCCTTTCTTTTATTTATTTTATTTTAATTAATTTATTTATTTTGTTTTGTTCGCTCATTTCATCGTTCGTGCATACCGACTGCATGTGTTTAAGACAAGAAAAAAAGTCACATGCAGGTCCAGTGGAAGACAAAACGGGCTCACGTGTTATTTTTTTTTATTTATTTATTTATTTATTTATTTATTTTGTTTATCATTGCAAAGATCCTGCTCAAACTGTCCGGATGCACATACTGATCTGGAACTTAAGTGGTCATATGCTTTCTTACACGCCGTCTCTTATTTCATGTAAGTCTTGTTTCTACTGTAAAGACCTTGATCAGCAGATGTACATGCATGCACATGCTGATCTAGAACTTTGCTGGTCAGATGGGTTTATCTGTTGCAAAGACCCAGATCAAACTGTGTGGATGCTCAGTATACTGAGCTATCAAACACCTTTGATACCCCATTCAACTTGAGATAATAAACAAAGTAATTTAGAGTGAAAAATAGATAAAGTTAGTGGTTTGATGTGAATCCGTAAATGCATAAAGTGGTTTGGGGTATTTCAGGGTTGTTTGCGGTGGTTTGGTGTTTTTCCACGGACTGATTTTTTTTTTTTTTTTTTTTTTTTTTTTTTTACAAAAACACCTCCGCACCATTAATTATATCAGCTTATTATTCTGAATAGACGAGGTTTTCTTTGATTTTCAAAACTTGATTTTGTCGTGAACTTAGAGCTCATATTGTAAAGATGATTTAAAATGCACACAATGAAAGTTGAATCAATGTATCTGACAAAAATAACCGTTTCGTGAGATCTGTCATCGCTTCAAGGCACGTACATTCTTCCATACAGAGGCTGAAAGGCTTAGGTCATATATGATCCTTATAAATAAGACTTCGTCTAAAAAAATAACCAGACACCCATTATACTGAAAATGGACCTGTCCAAAGAGTTGAGGTAAGAGTTCATTAGGCATAAAAGGGTTAAGAATATCAACAAAACCGTATTCATATATAGCAACCCAGTAAACACACGTGGAAAAAACGTCGTTACAACGTCGCCGCAACGTTACGACGTTGCGGCGACGATCTAACGTCATTTTTGCGACGTTGTGTGTTCGCTGGGAAATGCCCTCAAAGGCGAACCACGTGATAATGCTTGTGAACCGCAACGTCCACAAATGTATCCTTCGGACAAGTACGCGAAGATTCAGAAAATACCGCGCAATCGTACAATCGGATCTTATTCTTTGTTGGTTAGGTGGAAAAACCTTTGCATCCTTGGCTATCCTAAATGCGCTAAGGGAAGATTCTGATCAGACTTTGCGAATGCGCACATATCCGAGGGTACGTTTTCTGACGTTACGGCTCATTTGGGTCCGATTCTTCTACTGGGATCGGACGCGTGTTTTATATACATTAGGGTAGAAGCTAAACTGATTGGACATAAACACAGGCCTTCATCACGTATCTTTGTAAAATATTTGTTTTTCTAAATTTATCCTCAACATTTTGAAAAAAAAAAATGGGATGAGAAAACCAGATCTATTTGAACCCAAGTTTTATCATGACCAAGTGGATTTCAGTTGCTGTGTGTAGTCGAATACCAATCTGTCTATCAGCCATAATGTTAAGATGTTAACTGATATGTTTTCCGTGTTGCTCTTCTGTTGAGATAATGAGCCCCTACGCTTACCAAACAATTTTATTTAGCTGGATCTGAATCAGGGCTGAGAATGAGGGTTCGGCGTCTATAAAACAGGGCCCAGTTGTTCAAAGCTAACGATGTCTTTAGTTAACGATTCGTTAAAATTTACATCGAGTGATACGCAAATGAAATTGTTTGCTGAAAAAATGTGAGTAGCTACTCCCATTTTTTTAGCAAAAAATATCAGAATATTGTATATTGAATCCGCTAAAACAGTTAACGAAATTCCCTTAACGAGCTCGTTAAGCTAACGACGCTTTGAACAACTGGGCCAAGGTTTAAAATCCACAAACATTTTAATGTTGACCGTTCTCATTCTTCTTTCAACATATTTTAGAAAGTCATTTTTGCGTCGTGCTTTACTCAGAAAAAAAAACTAATTTTGTAAACTTTTGTCATCATTAAAAAAAAAAAAAAAAAAAAAAAATTGGCTGCATATTACCCAAACATCGACAGGGCAAATAGTTTTCAAAAGTTCCACTTGTTTCAAATTGCTGCCTTTTTATTTTACTTTTCTTATTTTATTTATTTATTTATTTATTTATTTTTTTTTTTTTTTTGTTTTTATGTTTTTTTTTGTTGTTTTTTTTTTGTGTGTGTGTTTTGCAGTATTGTCCCAGAGCCGTAATATCATGATCCCCACTAACGGTGTTTGGGTGACTGAAAGGGAGGCAGGTTATAGCTAACAGCACGTCCTTGCACTTGTTTTCCTGCCCATTGAATTTGTTTCTTTTAGTTCTTGTTAAATGACATATCAACCCTTGTTGGTCATTTTGCGTCATCTACCAGAGATATGGGGAGATATGGAATAGAGCTTGTATGAGAGAGAGAGAGAGAGAGAGAGAGAGAGAGAGAGAGAGAGAGAGAAAAGTGAACGACAGTGCAGAAACAAATATAAATACCAGCAAGCCTTACTCCAATGCCAGGTATATGATTAGCCCCCTTTTTTCAACAAAAAGTATATGACTGACCCCGTTTTTCTTGATTCGTATGTGAAAGGCCCCACTTTTCTGACATCCCGGTATATGCGTATATTTTTTCGCTCATAGATTTTTAAGCAGTTTGTTCTCTTGGTATTCAATGAATTGACTGCGATATCTGTCTACTAACAGCAATAAATGGGTATAGAAAATCAAAGGGCAGTATATGAATAGATCAACATTTTGGACGGTCAAGTATATGAATGGGTCCATTTTTTCAAATGCCAGGTATATGAATGGGATAGATTTCGAAATTCTGGCTCGCACACCCGTACTACAATTACCCCCAAGTTACCCGCACCCCCACCCCACACCCCCTCGAGGATTAGTTCATGATCTGGGTTTATAGTTTTTCTACGCATGCGTGTGGAAATACTGAGAATAAATACGGTAGTAAACATCCGTGTACTTACCGTTCACTTATAAATCCATATTTTACACAAAACGGTTCACTCTGAGACTGTTCATAAAATTCTCACCTGTACGAAACAAAGTTTTTCATTAACTGGACGTTGGAAAGCTCTGTTATCTAAAACGTGTTTGCTTTTGTTAAATTCATCAAGCTGACCATAAAATGTCAGATTTAATGTTAAGATTCACAATTTTCTTAAGCAAATAGTAATACCTTAAACTGGCTCGTGTAAACACGGATGTGATAAGTAAGGAAATTACACACTTAATATCTTGTATTTTATTAAATAATTGTCGTTTACATATGATTTGCAAAGATGTATTGCATTAATTATTCGCGTGGTGTGTAAAATTTCAGCAGACGACATTTTGAAATACATTTCTGCTTTTTTATTCTTCAGAAAACAGAGTTTAATATGTCAGATTATCGAGAAAATTTGCATGAGATGCCAAACCCTATTTTCTGGAAAAAAAAAATAAGAGCATACCAAGTTTTCGTCTGCTTCGGTTGCTCAGAGAAGTTTAAAAGGCTAAGCCATACAGACATATACTGAACAACAAATATAATTAGCATGATAAAATATTACAAGAAAACATTGATGCAAAGCATCAATACGCCGGGAAACTAATCTGTCATGCATTACTTAGCTCCCTGTAGATTGTAGTATAGTGAAAAATGTTATCAGAGCTATGTAAAAAAAAATCAACTATGATCGTCTGTTTTCTAGCCCGCATACATAATTACATGCCTCCATCCATAGCCTAGGCCGAACATATTATATCCGAAATCATCTATATAGCAGTGTTTCGTTCTTTTCTCCACTCATAACGTTTTCTTTCGGCCCAAATCTTTCCATGCTTGAATATCAAATTAAACCGCTTATAATCCGTGCGATTTGAGAATGCATATTTCCATTCGTAAACAAAGAAACATATCTTTTGTTAGCAGTATAGGATGCCACGTGGCACCTTATACTACTTTTGTTTCTTCTTCGTTGTACGACGGAAAAGATAAAAAAAAAAAAAAACGAAAAACGAAATGAAAAAATTCAAACGTGTACGAATATTGACAGCAACAAGCTCATTACAGGTCGAATGGTCAAACTGGGGCTCCTACGGGAAAACTGCTCATTTCTCTTTTAATTGAGCAAAACCCACATTGCTACATTCATTCTACACAGTGCTTCCCATTTTTTATTTCACCATGTTACCAATAGCACAGTTCTCTGCTGCAAAAGTGTGACTTTGAATAATAATAATAATAAAAAAAAAGTGGGGGTGAATAGTTATATATAACCCCACTAAGAACCCCATAAAACTGGAAGAAAACCGATGTTCTCCAAATGCATACACATTTTACAAAAACAACCTCAAACAGATACGCCGGCGTAAATAAAAAGTATTTTTAAACATTTAGTTAAATCCCAAGGCTATCCTTAACTACCTTCCACCCCGACCCCTAACCCTACTTCCACTTTGCCCTCTGGAGTTAGGAGAAAAAATCAAGAACTTAACATTTCTGCATGAAGTGAAGATGACAAATTGTGGCTTTCTCGGCGTATGACCCTGTAGAGACACTTCACTTTGGCAAGTCGATTTATTTTAGCTCTGATCATTGATGCAGTGGGTCTATGTCCAATCTATTTCGGCAGTGTACGGGAAAATTACAGCCTGATTCAGGGGCAGGCTCATGATGTTTAGACATTGGTTCCGCCACATGTTCCCTGTATCCCCGTATCTGGTACAGTTTAGCTCGTGCTCTTGCTGCTTTGCCGACAATATATGGGACACGGAACTCTGCCTGCTGATTGTATGATAATATTGTCCATATCATTACGAAAACACGCCTATTCAAATATATAGAAAAGTTTACCTCCAAAAACTGAAAATTTTCAGATAAAAAGCATTGATATTTTTCTCATTACTGCTCTAAACCATAGATTGTCGGTACTCGTTAGAACCGCCTCGGTGAGGCGGTTCTAACGAGTAGCACAATCTATGATTTTGGGCAGAAATAAGAAAAATAATATATACCCCTGTAAACCCCAGTTTTACTCTATAAAAGTGGGGTTTAAGGGGGTCAAAATTATATAGGCGTGTTTTCGTGATGTGTTGAAGATATTTGGTGAAATATTTCTATTTTATTATACTTTATTTCATTTTAATTATTCATTTATTCTAATATGCACCCTTCCTTATTGTGACAGTGATTACTGCATGCGATAAACTCTCTTTTAAATACGGTAAATATGACGACGTACTTATTTTAATATATGTAAAATGTAATTGTTTAAACTTGGCATGTCTCGTAAGCTGGCAACCCCAGCTGAGTGTCTTAATATTATGTACTGTTTTGTGACAAGTTAATAAAACGTTACTTACTTACTTACTTCGGTTACTATAATAAGGTAATTTTTGAACACTGTAATATATCGCTAAATGAGATAATGACTATAATAATGATAATGATACAACTAAAAGCTTTCACAAAAAGCTTGGTTTATGCTTAGCACACAATAAATGTTAAAGCTGATTTAAATACAGGATAATCTTGGGTTCTTCACATGCATATCTTGGCGAAACCGTCTAAATTCAACAATGCAAAATGTGAATTCGAGAGGTCTAAATGAGATCTCGTCCCGTTGGCCTTTACAAGAATGATCCTCACATAAAAACAAATAACAGCTAATTTCACTTCTTTTTTTAGGCTTACCTCATCAAAATTGAAATAAGTAGTTAAGAATATCAAAATTTTGCCACGCTGTCCAGGAAATGGTATAAATTGTGTTTAGTATATGTAGTACCTATAAGTACCAATGCATCTTCTCTCTTTAAAAGTGAAATTGTCAAAATTAATGTATATTCCCTAATGTTTGATAAATTGCTGCAATGGTAACCTTTCAGAATATCTACATAAGTGTGGTGTACCGAACTAGTGCACGTGAATATTATTCTATTCTGTTCTATTCAGTTCTCCAGCTAGTCCCGGATTTTAGTTGTAGACATAAGGTCAATGATGCTCTATGGAGCAATAACTGTATCAGTTTCGTGTCTCGCCTCATGTCTATAAGGTCTACGCCCATTAACAGCTGCATAATTCTATAATTCGGCAGAAACAATCTTAATTAATATCTTCTCTCCCTCCCCATTCCCATCCACCTAGACAAAACAGGGTTTGAATGCATCAAAATCCGGTTATAGAATTATTGGGCACTGTAGAATATATGTATAACACAGTTCCTGATCAGGCTACATATTTCCGCTGGATTACCACGAAAATACCTTTTCTCATGTCGGGGGTCGCTTACATATGCCAAAGTATTGTGCAAGATGGATACTGCTCACAGGTGAAATAAGGTATAACCGCTTTAGTACCATGTGATGAAACTTGGCGTTACGTGCTTGTGACATATTCTGGGTAATTTACTTATATTAAGCCGCGCCATGCGAAAACGTGACTTCGGGCATGCGGACAGCAAAGGCCTAGATCAGCCTGCGCATCCACACAGTCTGATCAGAGCAATCACTGTCCTCTAATAGAGTCATAAGATACTACAAAATGTATGAAAGGAGAGCCAAGGCCCGGGTGATACTTTACACATGAGCAGGTTGATCTGAATCTGCGCATTTTGCGTGTTTTCGATAGTATTTGTTTCGCTTAACGCAGTCCATTCCCAGCTAGCATTCTACGTAAATCTACATCGGGCCGTCATCGGCCCGTCAGCTACCCTGACGGGCCGATGACGGCCCGATATAGATTTACGTAGAATGCTGACTGGGTTAACCACTATGACTCTGAAGGTAAACAAGAGTCAATAGAGGGGAAGCACATGAGCTAACCACGGACCAAAATAAAACGCCGTTGCAAACTTAGGTATGCTTTTCTTGTGCAACAGCACATTGCTCCAGTTCAACATCCAAACTGCAATGGTTGCTGTAAAGGAATCTCAGTTCAAACACTTCTGTAAGAAGGTCTGCCAGAACCAGGATTTTATGGCGACTAAATCAACAAAGTCAGAAAGATTGTTGGCAAAAAAGATTCTTTGGAACAATTTAAAATTATTGTAACATGATACAAAAAGAGATACTTTGTAGCAAACTGAGTTCCTGCTTGTTTACCCAATTATGGCAGGACGGTGGTTCGGTCCTGAGACTAAATGATGGCTCCCTTCCCAATCTGTCTTAGATGGCTGCCTGACTATCAATGTCTGTAGTTGGGCTCATCGTGATCTTGTTTGTGGTTTTCTTTGTAGTATTCATTCAGGTCGGCATTGAGCCCTCTGCTTTGTTACGTTACAATGGTTTATTTAATACGTGTTTCACTGTGAAATTTTACAGATGATAGAGGATCCCTATGCTGAATGAACATACAATCGACTCTCGTTTTCTCGACCTCGCTTATCTCGAATAACCGCTTATATCGAAGAGAAAATCTGGTCCCTGTTTAAACATGAATATCAATGTCTGTAGTTGGGCTCATCGTGATCTTGTTTGTGGTTTTCTTTGTAGTATTCATTCAGGTCGACATTGAGCCCTCTGCTTTGTTACGTTACAATGGTTTATTTAATACGTGTTTCACTGTGAAATTTTACAGATGATAGAGGATCCCTATGCTGAATGAACATACAATCGACTCTCGTTTTCTCGACCTCGCTTATCTCGAATAACCGCTTATATCGAAGAGAAAATCTGGTCCCTGTTTAAACATGAATATCTAGCAACATGTAATAACATATTATGGAAAAGAGAATTGCTCCTAAGGAGCAATTTCTCCTCTTTTCCACAATATTTTTAATATATCTCAAACTTCAGGAGTCAAATTACATATCATTTGTGAAATGTGGTTGTTCAATTTATTTTTTCTTCAATTCTGCAAATCTGATATGTCGAGGTACGGATATCTCGAAGTATATGAGAGAGTCCCCTGGACTTCGAGATAACGAGAGTCGACTGTACTTGTAATTAAAAGCTGTATCAGTATTAAAGGTGAGACATGTACATTGTATGCCGAGTATGTGTTTTGCAAGAGATTACACAATTCGTAGGCTATATGGACGCAGAGAGTATAACCTTGCATGGTTACTTATTGTACATGTATGTATGGCAAAGTTTGTTTTGCAAGAGATGACATGATTCGTAGGATATATGAACGCTGAAAATATAACCTTGCTTGGTTACTTATTGTACATGTATGTATGTATGTATGTATGGCAAAATTTATGTTTTGCAAGAAATGACATGATTCGTAAGATATATGGACGCTCAGAATATAACCTTGCTTGGTTACTTATTGTACATGTATGTATGGCAAAGTTTAGGTTTTGCAAGAAATTTCATGATTCGTAGGATATATTGACGCTCAAAATATAACCTTGCTTGGTTACTTATTGTACATGTATGAATGGCAAAGTTTATCTTTTGCAAGAAATGACAGGATTATCAGGATATATGGACGCTCAAAATATAACCCTGCTTGGTTACTTATTGTACATGTATGTCTGGCAAAAGTTCTGTTTTGCAAGAAATTTCATGATCCGTAGGATATACTGACGCTCAAAATATAACCTTGTTTAATTACTTATTGAACATGTATGTATGGCAAAGTTTATGTTTTGCAAGAAATGTCATGATTCATAGGATATATGGACACTCAAAATATAACCTTGCTTGGTTACGTATTGTACATGTAAGTAGCAAAGTTTATGTTTTGCAAGAAATGTCATGATTCGTAGGATATATGGACGCTCAAAATATAACTTTGCTTAGTTACTTATTGTACATGTATATATGGTAAAGTATACTCTTTGCAAGAGATGACATGACACGTAGGATATATGAACGCTGAAGATATAACCTTGCTTGGTTTCTTATTGTATGTGTATGTCTGTTTGGCAAAGTTTTTGTTTTGCAAGAAATGACATGGTTCGTAGGATATATGAAAGCTCAAAATATAACCTTGCCTGGTTAGTTATTGTACACGTATGTATGGCAGAGTATATGTTTTGCAAGAGCTGACATGGTTCCTGGGATATTTGACCATTCAAAAACATAACCTAATTGCTTGGTCACTCTTTCGCTGAAAAGCAACGGCTTAACTCGTCAGTAAATATGTCCAAATGGTCTGTAACTTTACTCGTATTAAAATGATAATACTACAAAAAGTAAACATAAAATACGTAGGTAAAAAGTAATAAACATAAAATACAGACAAATTTTAATGAGGTAAACATCAAATACAGACGGTAAATAGAAGTATAATGATCAGTGTTGTCAATATATCCAAATGTATAGTTCCTGTTAATTGTCTCCATTTGTACACAGCTTAAGCCATTTATGCCGAGTCGACTTGTCTACATTTCTTTTTTGGACATGTTCATTTCCGTTCTTAGTTTTTATAATAACATTTTATGAAAACAGTGTAGACCCTGATCAGACGCCGCGTTCTGCTGCGTCTGATCTGAGTCTACACTGGTGGCCAGAGCCCCCTTATGGGGACACCTAGCTTAAATGGGTTAATATTTGACGACATCGAAACATGGGCATAGAACAAAGTAAATAAGTGAACTCAGGAACTGATGTAATCAGACCCACATCAAGCCCCCAACTTCAAAGGGAAAGACAGACAAATAAAATTAAGCAGTCAAAAATGAACAGATGGTAAGCAAAGCTGGCAACTCTTTCCGACAAAGGTGGCAACCCTGCAACCCTGTTTTCCAAACTTAACTGAATATATTCTAAATTTATATAATTGTTAAAAGAAAAAAAAGACTACATAACAATTAACAAAAAGTATCACAATGAAAGTACCGCCGTGCATCGGTCAGTTATGAAGTACAGACAAAGTCTATAATAAAGGAAAGATGAGGACTCAACAGAAGCAAAGTGTTGAGACACTTGGAGATCCCTGATTTGTCAAAAAAAAAATAAATAAATAAAAATAAATAAATAAATAATAAAAAAAAAAAAACACCACTGGAATACTGGAGCAAAAGCAACAACTCTACAACTCCGCCTGTGAACGTAGGTTTGGGACTATCACGCCAGTTGTAAGCCCATTCTACTACCACGTTTGCCGTTCCATCACGAAAACCTACCTGTATAATATTGACCCACTTAAACCCCACTTTTGTATATTAAAACTTGGGTTTAAAAGGGTATACATTATTTTTCTTATTTCTGCTCAAAAACATTGATTGTGGGTACCCGTTAGAACCGCCTCAGCGAGGCGGTTCTAAGGAGTACCCTTAATCTATGTTTTGAGCAGAAATATGAAACATATAAGATTTTTTTATCTCAACATTTTCATTTTTTGGTGGTAAAATTTTCAGTATATTGGAATAGGCTTGTTTTTATAATGCAAGGAACGGATTTACTGAAGTTATTTCTCCTCATCACGAAAACATGCCTATATAATTTTGACCCCCTTAAACCCCACTTTTATATAGTAAAACTGGGGTTTACAAGGGTAAACATTATTTTTCTTATTTCTGCTCAAAACCACAGATTGTGGGTACTCATTAGAACCGCCTCGGCGAGGCGGTTCTAACGAATACCCACAATCTATGTTTTGAACAGAATTATGAAAAATATCAGAATTTATTATCTGAAAATTTTCATTCTTTTGGTGTTAAAAATTTCAGTATATTTGAATAGGCATTTTTTCGTAATGTCGTTTCTTAGTTCTGCGTTCGATTATATGATGTTTTGTGTTGTCGTTTTATGGTATTCAGACCTTTTCCGGGGCCTTAGGAGAGCTGTGTTCCGTGATTATAGCATTTCTTGGATATCTCCGTATTTTATTCCTAATCCTGACATTACGAAAACAAGCCTATTCAAATATACTGAAAATTTTACCACCAAATCAGATAAAAATCCGATTTTTTTTCTTATTTCTGCTCAAAACATAGATTGTGGGTACTCGTTAGAACCATCAGCGAGGCGGTTCTAACAAGTACCACAATCTATGTTTTTGAGCAAAAATAAGAAAACTAATATATACCCCATTAAACCCCAGTTTTACAATATAATAGTGGGGTTTAAAGGGGTCAAAATTATTTAGGCTTGCTTTCATTATGCTTACCTCAAACCTTACCCTGAAATAAGCTTTCTTTTACAGCTAGAGCCCTAAACTTATCCAAAACTTATCTCAGCGGGCATGCAACGTTGAGGCAACGTCAAATCAACGTCGATGCAACGTCATGACGTTGCATCGTCGTTGATGCGACTTTATATAAACGTCATGTGCCCGCTGGGATCCTATCAACATGTAATCAGCACTGAAGTTACGAGTGGCATAGTAATAGACGTAGTTGATGTATGATCTATGGTCGGGTCCATCCTGATCCGTATTGTGGTTTCTTTGCATTTTGGCCTGAGATCGCCAGTAAGCCCTTCGCTGTTTTTCATCATAGTACAGTCAAACCTGTGTTAGTGGTCACCTCTATTAAGCAGCCAACCTGTATTAAGCAGCCAGAGGAAAGTTGCCCCAAAATTCATAGACTTATATATTTGAACTGTATTAAGCAGCCACCTGCCTTCAGCAGCCACATTTTAAGCTTCCCATGGGTGGCTGCTTAAGACATGTTTGACTGTATTTGCAGTTATATGCGGTTCGATGTTATGTTTCAGTGATGAAGTAGAGTACCTATGCAGACCGAATATATGTTTATTTGGAGGTGCATCAGAGTTAACCTATTTATGCCTAGTGTCCAATGAAAGGGACATTGGCAAACAGTGTAGACCCAAATAAGACGCACAGAACGCGGCCTCTGATCAAGGTATACACTATTTGCATTAAAGACAAGAAATTCTAGAAAACATGCTACTGATAAAAACTAACCAGGCACTCTTTCTATTGAAAAATAGGTTAGTCTAAAGAGTTTAGGTAGAAGAGACCACTCGGCATAAATGTTTTAAAGGTTTCGCGACACGAGTGAATGTGAATGTCTACTAGGCCTAGGAGTCAGATACACAATAAAAATCTTTGTAATTTATAACCGAAACGTAGGCCGGGGGAGGCGGTTCATAGGAATTTAGCCTGTAAGCGGGAGGCGGTCGGTCATGCCGGGAATTTCGCGTGTCCATTACGCTTTCGTTATTTGACACTGGTCGATAGGTCCTTGTGCCATTAACCTGCGTTGTAGCTTCATTCTCTTGAAATGTGCCCTCTGTTTGTATTTCAGAACTCAAAACACTGTCATCGTTAGACAGTTCTGTTGTATTAAGGCGAGAGCGACTTTGCCTCGGAAGTGGTGTTATATCTGCACGAGTCCGATGGTGTATTTCTTCATGAGATAATACGTTTCGTGCATGCGTTACAGCGTCATTTACTTGAAGTGTAACAGCATTCGTATCGGCGAAGGCTACTGGGGTTCTGTCGAGATTAAGTAGTATTTCAGCTTCATTTACTTGACGTGAGTTACTTGATGGGGTTGCAGAACTCATAACACTGGCGTAGCTAGGCAGTTCACTTGCATCTGCGCGAGTGCGATCTTGTCCAGACGGTGCCGTTGCATCTACTCGAGTACGATCTTGTATAGGTGACGAATCTGATGCGGTATCTAAACGAGTGAGACTGCGTCCATTTTCTATTTGAAGTGTGCCCTCTGTTTGTGTCTCAGAACTCATAACACTGCCATCATAACGCAGTTCTGTTGTATCAATGTGAGAGCGACCTTGTCTCGGAAGTGGTGTTATATCTGTACGAGTGATATATGGTATTTCGTCTTGAGACATTACGTACTGTGTATGCGTTACAGCGTCAACTACTTGAAGTGTAATAGCATTCATATCGGTGATGTTTACTGGGGTTCTAGCGACATTAACCAGTGTTACAGCTTCATTTACTTGGCGTGAGTTACTTGCTGGGGTTGCAGAACTCATAACTCTGGCGTAGCTAGGCGGTTCACTTGCATCTGCGCTAGTGCGATCTTGTCTAGGCGGTGATGTTGCATCTTCTCGAGTTTGAACTTGTCTAGGTGACGAATCTGATGTTGTATCTAAAGGAGTGAGACTTCGTCCACTTTCTATTTGTGTCATTGCGTATCCTACATGCATATAGCCTGGGCTTTGTTCAGGTCTGGCACTCTGAAAGCAACAAAAACGTTCAAACAAATGAGCTACGTCAGAAAACTTAACTTAGGACATGTTCGCCCAGCGGAGGTTCAGATCAGCCAGTGCATTTGTGGAGGCTGATCAGAATCTCTATTGGGCGCATTTTTGATAGCCAGGAATGTAAAGTCTCTTCTTGCGGACAAAGAAGACTCTGATCGGACTGCACGGATGCGCAGTCTGATTTGAATCTTCGTTGGGCTCACATTTCAGAAGGTAAGTTTGTTCATGCTGCGGCTCAAACAGAAGTCTGCAACACAAGAAAAGGGTTCTTTTGTCATATACGAACAAATAGGTCACATTATGTTCACACACACCTATGAGCCCAGCTAGCATTCTACGTAAATCTACATCGGGCCGTCATCGGCCCGTCAGCTACCCTGACGGGCCGATGACGGCCCGATATAGATTTACGTAGAATGCTGACTGGGAGAATGAAAATCATACAGCTAAATCATTGTTCTATTGCCCTTTATAACACAGTAGCGGTTTTTGCATGTATTTTGTTCTCTGTATGAAAGATTAATACGAGATAATTTTGGGGTGCAGATGAGACAACTGTTCAAATATATTGCTTAATGGTAAATCTCGAATTTACGCAGATAAGACAATTTGGACATATATTTAACTGACCACTTGTGTCGCACAGTTAATAATACTGATGACCAGTCCAGAGTGATACGACATCAAGTGAAAAGGACAAAACGTGTCTTAAATTCCCAATTAATGAGACCATAAGTGTTAAGTACATATTGACGATGTCCGGTGGAACCGTTTACGGCACGTTTCAAGGATGTTTCGAATGTTCGAAGGCGTACATATATTGAGCTTGTTTTCTCGTTCAGCAGTCATCCAGAGTCAGTCACTCAGCAAGCCGCTAGCCTGCACTAGAGGAAAAATAAAACGTTGTCTTCTTTTTCATCTGTGTTGTTATTTTGTCAGTCGCCTGTGCGACACCTTTCGACATCCTTTGGAAAGAAGCTTTCGTTTGGCGCTTTACTCTTAATGAAAATGTTTTGCTGTAATTGACCATAACTTCTGAGGAACCCTTTGTCTTTTCTGTTTCTGTGCTTTATTTTCAAATATTATCTGTAAAATCAATTTTACGGCCAAAAATGAGTCTGACCTGTACAATTTCTATTGTAAATTTGATTTTTTGAAAAAAATATTAGAAATTATTTTGGTTTTAACATATTTATTCCAAACTATTTACATGTACAACACATACTTTGATACAACAGTGGGATTAGAACGAAAACATAAGAGCTTATTTGGTTATTTTCCTAGGGCGTGATCAATGTCAGAAAAAGGTGTATACAAAAAAAGGTTAGAGAAAAGTCCAGGGAGTGCCACAATCACAAGCCGCAGCCCATCCCAGACACGAAGAGCAAAAAGAAACAGACAAAACCAATCAAGTGCAAATCCAGCAAACGTACGAAAAACACTTAGATGAGCTCTCTCTTCCCAATGCGAGGTAATCGCAATGCTAAAAGGACTGAAAAATACAAGAACAAAATAACACAAGGCAAGACTTAAAAAAACACATAAAAAAAAACAAAAAACATAGACGTAGAAGGAAGAAAGAAATATAGAAATACAGAGCAGGAACCGATCTATACGAAAATAGGAAGAAAGGCACTGATCAGAATCGATACAAGTATCTAACAACTTCCGTCCAAAAGGGAAAGAAGGACGCACTTAAAGCAACCCACAATCAAAACACTACAAGCAGAAGGCCAAAAGGACAGTTTTTTTTTTTTTTTTTTTAAATAAAAAATGGCCAAACGGCTATCCTAAATAAAGATTTCACCAGGACATACACGCAAAGACATACGATGACAGAAATAGTAAACCACAGCAGAAGCACCGCCTTGGATTGGTCAGTAAAAACCTTACCGGGTTTATACTGGATGACTGAATATAATAAGAAATTATTATTATTACTATTATTTTTGCTTTTCTTCACTGTTTTTATATCATTGATATTCCATAACAATACAGTAAAACCTGTGTTAAGCAAACACCTTAGGGAAAACAGAAAAGTGGTTGCTCAAGACAGGTGCTATTTTTTATCCAGAAAAAGGAAAATTGACGCTTGAACATGATAAGGAATGCCTTGACTTCAAACTGTGAATAAACCATAGAGAAAGCTTTAATTTCAATCACGAAACTCACATTTTTCTACAGGTATCCTCTATAGATCAATCACGGTCTATGGGGAATCATCAAGGCAATTTTAGAAAATTTTAGCCTCTTAAAGGGTTGACCTCTTTTTCTGTCCATATCTGTGTGTCTTTTACCTCTAAGAAAGTGAAATTTGCAAGATTATGCATGGGGTAAATCATTGTTTCAACTAAAAATAGAAAATTTCAGATATTCTGAAAAAAACATCATTTTGGGGTAAAAAGTCATTTTTCAGAAATTCCCATTTTTCTAAGAATCTTTTAGGTTGACGATGTTCGTGCCATTGACAGTTTGGTAGCTGAACATATTGCTAACATGTTGAGCTTATTGAAATGGGCTTGCAAATAGCAATATTGCCCAAAGAATAAGTTTAACAACTGACGGGTCCATTTGAATGTTAATCAAAGGGAAACTGAAACTGGTGACCCTTTAATTATTTTGCTGAGTATATCCCATTTATATGTATCAAAATGAAAAAAAGAATTGGTTTGATCGGTGATTTTTATTGTCCGTTTAGTTACGTTAATCCAGAAATTTGACAAAAATAAAAATAAATCACTGAGTTTGTTACTATTTTTAGCTCCGCATCAGGTAAGATATTTTAGATCGACTTTTAGATCTCGATTTTACGAAGGAGCATTAGGGCCACATACACTTTTATTTCTGTTGATAGTTATCTCGAAATTTCGACTTACTATCTCGAAATTTCGACATAATAAGTCGAAATTTCGACTTAATAACGCGAAATTTCGACTTAATAACTCGAAATTTCGACTTAATATATTGAAATTTCGACTTATTAACTCGTAATTTCGACATAAGATCTCGAAATTTCGACTTAATAACTCGAAATTTCGACTTAATATCTTGAAATTTCGACTTATTATCTCGAAATTTCAACATGGTATTTCAAGTTAATTCTTCATTTGCAATTCCACACCTGGTAATCTCGTAAGGGGTAGCCGCTGGTTATGCAAAATGAACGTATTTGTACTATTTATTTAAGATATCAAATAAGACGCACTGCAACCTACGTCTACTTTGAAATACACAAGATGTTAAATTTACTTAGCATTTGTTCCGGGGACCCCATTGTTGTACTTTAATTTGAAGAAAAGGCAATAAGATATGTTTATACTATACTAGTCAGTCCCCGTACATGTTATTACAACTGCGCAACTCCTTGCGCAACTGCATGGCGCTGCTGCATTAAAACCTAAAAGCACTTCCAGAGAACACAAAATTGAGTTTCTCAGACATACGGTTTTAGAGTTCCAGGCCTTGCAGGCTAAGGTGCCTGAGTGTCCGTCTGTCCGGCCATCTGGCCGTCTGGAGTTATCTCCCTTACTTATACTCTGGATGCACGCCTTTTTTTTCATTATTTTCGCATTCTTTGTTGAAAATCACTTCCTAGGGAACACAAAATTGAGTTTCTTAGTCTAATGGTTTAAGAGTTATAGGCCTTGCAGGCAAAGGGCCTTATATTTCTCCTTATGTTTGCATTCTTTGTTGAAAATCACTTACTAGCGAACACAAAACTGGGTTTCTTAGATTTATGGTTTAAGAGTTACAGGCCTTGCAGGCAAAGGACCTTATATTGCTCCTTATTTTTGCATTCTTTGTTGAAAATCACTTACTAGAGGACACAAAACTGAGTTTCTTAGTCTTATGGTTTAAGAGTTACAGGCCTTGCAGGCAAAAGGGCTTTATATTTCTCCTTATTTTTTATTCTTTGTTGAAAATCACTTACTAGAGAACACATAATTGAGTTTCTTAGTCTCATGGTTTAAGAGTTACTGACCTTGCAGGCAAAGGACTTTACATTTCTCATTATTTTTGGATTCTTCGTTAACTAGAAATGTGTCCAAAGTAACAGATGCTCCCGCATTGACGTAGGCTAATATCGCAAGGTCTGCACAGTTTTATAGACCCCAAAGCGGGGACATCCGTGTACTGTGAACACTTTTCTATTTTTTTTATTTTATTTTATTTTATTTTATTTTTTTTTTTTTTTTGTATATTTTACAGGCTTTCAAATGGATCTCTAGTCATTGGTCATTGCATGCAAATGTTCAATCTTGTTTCAATATGGATGCAAATTAAACTGGGTATCTTGTCTATACAAACCTTTGTAAGACAACATGAACATGCAGTTTCACGTTTTCAAATCTGGTGAGCTTTGAAGCCCCTGGGCCTTCTGATGCCCAGGCCACCAGCGCGTACAGCGCTTTGATTCAAAATATGTCTATGAAATTTACTAAAAATCAAGGAATCAGTAGAATGTATCCGTTTGTTGACATTTGGATGTCTCGAAAGTCATGGCCGGAAGCTCGCATAAAGATTTTGAGTGTATAACCAGCGGCTACTCCTTACGAGATTACCAGGTGTGAATTCTCTTCAAGAGATCTTATGTCGAAATTTCAAGATAATAAGTCGAAATTTCAAGATATTAAGTCGAAATTTCGAGTTATTAAGTCGAAATTTCAAGATATTAAGTCGAAATTTCGAGTTACTAAGTTGAAATTTCGAGATATTAAGTCGAAATTTCGACATTATGTCGAAATTTCGAGTTACTAAGTCGAAATTTTGAGATCTTATGTCAAAATTTCGAGATAATAAGCCGAAATTTCAAGATATTGAGTCGAAATTTCGAGTTATTGTCGAAATTTCGAGTTATTAAGTCGAAATTTCGACTTATTATGTCGAAATTTCGAGATAGCAAGTCGAAATTTCGAGATACTTATCAACAGAAATAAAAGTACATGTGGCCCTAATGCTCTTTCGTACGTAGTCGTATGTAAGCGCTATTCTGCAATCTGGTCTGATTCTCAAGAACATTCGGAGAATGTTGTTTTTTTTTTTGTCAAAATTCATGTACATTGTCCCGGTACATGTAGCCCAGACTGACAGCAAAAACATTCTTCGAATGTTCTCGAGAATTAGACCAGATCGCATAATGGTGCTTACACCACCCGAAAGCGCTTGATTTCCCGAGTACTCTGCGCTTTAATTGAACAAATTCCATTTGGTATGAATAGAGATATTCTAAAAAATTCCTACTTTATGCGGAGCTAAAAATAGTAACAAACCCCGTGTACCTATAGTCATTTGGTAACGTGGATTCCCCACACTGATAAATATAGATAGATAAATAAATCCTGTTTGTATTTGCATGTATATAACTTTACTGTTTGTTTCACCTGTATAAGCTAAGTCGAATTTTTATTCTGTTCGTTCTTTAGATTATAAGCTCACATGAAAGTGCTACATTAGTTGAAGAAAAGAATGTTGATAATTTATGGCATGTGGACAATAAAGTTCCGACCCCTTAGAGTCCCATTGTGCCGCAGTCTACTTGTTGTTGATTTGCTAATGCATCACGAAAACATGCCTATATAATTTCGACCCCCTTAAACCCCACTTTTATATAGTAAAACTGGGGTTTACAGGGGTATATATTATTTATCTTATTTCTAATCAAAAGCATGGATTGTGGGTACTCGTTAGAACCGCCTCGTTAGCGGAACTGGCTATGACACTTAACTCTCCAAATTTCAGACGACACAAGTCTGCTTTTTCATTTTCTTTTCTTTTTCTTTTTCTTTTTTTTTTTTTTTTGGTTTTATAATCTATCGCTTGAAAATGAAAAGGATGTTATACGTAAAGTTGTAAAACTGAATGCCAAACAGCGTAGATTCAGATGAGACGGTTCATTATGAGCCGTCTCATCTGGATCTATGCTGTTTGCAAAAGCCTAGTGTTATCGCCAGTGGCAATGAAAGACTTAAACCGCTGGGAATACGTTTTGATATTTTTTGGCATACTGACAGATACCAATAAATTCTTGCCAATGGACTTTCAATGTGCCAGATTACATTGACCGAGGCTTTGCCGAGCACGAAACTGTACAAATGGTTGATTTCTAAAATGTTTGAAAGGTCTAGAATATTTTGATGACTACGTCTTATAAAGTGGGTGATGCTCTTCTACTAAATGTTGATTTTGAAATACATAGTAGTTGGTTAAAACCTCAAAGGACTTACTTGCGGTTTTGTTGTCGAAAAGCAGTAAAACATGCATAGACCAACTATGCAAGCGATTACCAGAATGACAATGCCAACAACAGCTCCTGGAAAAGAGATAGGACATGTTTATACCGACCGCGTCAAGTGAAAAAGTGCCTTCGAACATGCGCAAAATGCGCGAATTCAAATCATCCTGCACGTGCGCAAAGTCTTATCCGGGCATTTGCTATCCGTTGAAACATTCTACAGTATTCAATGATTCTGTTTGCGGAGAGTGAAGGTCATGGTCAGACTGCGCGGATGCGCAGGCTGATCTGGGCCTGCGCTGTACGCATATGCCCGAAGACACGTTTGCTGGCTCAACAGAAGCGATGCAACATTACTGAATGGTAAAAGAAACGAATACTGGTACGTTATATTTAAAAAAAAAAAAAAAAAAAAAAAAAAAAACGCGCTGATTGTGTAAAAGTGTGCATGTAAATTAACATTTGAGGTTTATTCATCATTAATATGAATTATACCAGCTAGAAAATGGACTAACATATATACATGTAGGTAAAATTTAATTGCAACAGAAAACATAAATGTACTAATCTCACTTGTCTTTGCAGTCAGAAATGTGGCATTTATTTTTGTCGTGGATGGGGGAGGGGTTGGGGGTAGAGAGAGATAATGAGTGGGGGTGGGGTGAGTGGGGTCAGTATATGCCTGTACTCGGACAAACTCGCCTGAACACACCAATGTAAAGTGTATAATTCTTGGCCATACTCTAGATGAGTCAGTTTGTTTTGCTATTTTTTATTGAAAGTGTAGAAATAGGATAGTCATCTTGATAACCATCTTATCTACAGCTAGGGAAGTTATGGGATTTTCACTATATAATATGGTAAACGAGGAAGATTGTGGCTATTAAGTACATTAATACTGACTTATGGAGCAAAAGGCTGCAAGACGCAAGGAGAAATGGACTTACCTTCTCAGCAGCCACCCACTCTTTGTGTTCCGCATGTGTCATGCATATGGACTCCTACTCCTTATACATGACAAAGAGAATAATGCCCGACTGCTCCGTCCCGGGTAATTTAGCAAAATGCTCAGCTTGCATACAAATCAAATAAACTCTTAACAAATTAACTAAATAACGGACTGACTGACCGACTGAATGAATGCCTTGTCAAAAAGTACAATCAAGAATTACCTGTATTAAGGGGCATTTCACAATCACGGTCATAATTAGACAATAAACATCTAGCATAGTTAGGACGTCTGAAGAGCTGTGAAAGGAAACAAAATATGTCAATTAAATCAATCGCATAAATGTGCTCATTCATTATTTCTGAGGCCCCGCCCCCTAATTTCCTCCCTTGGATTACTTAAAGGGTAAGTCAGGGATAAACCTCGATTCTGAATAACCTAAGTTTTCGGACAGACAAGTTTCAGCAAACAGTGCAGACGCAGATCAGATGCTGCGTCCTGCAGGGTCTACACTGTTTGCCACTCAAGCTGCAATTTCTACACAGGTAGTCAAATGGACTTCCAGTGGTTTAAACTATAAGAGGATCCCGCGAGATTCACCCTCCCCAGTTGTTTGACACCACAGGGATCTCCAAGTGTCTCAACAAGCTGTTCCTATTGAGTGCTCATCTTTCCTTTATTATAAGCTTTATCTGTGATTTATTTGTTGCCCGAAGTAATACATGGACGAGTCGAAGATCTCCACGTGGACCGAACAAATATGTTTTTACCACAATGGAAGCGAGGGCGTAAGTTTGGAACCCGTAATGCTAGCTTCAGCGCCCAGTAATTTAATACTGACAATTCCAAGACGACACTTTCATTGTGGTACTTTTTCAAACTTTTTTCATTTGCTCTGTTGTTTGAAACGGCATGCCTTCACCTAAATTAAATATAATCCTTTGACTTTTATTATATTAGTTTAACGCTTCCTGTGTGCGTGTGATTGTATGAGGGATGGTGCACGGGTACCATTTTTGTCTGTTTTGATGAATGAATGAGCTCAGGTTTGTCAGAAAGATGAAGTTTTCTCCATTTCAACTTCACTTTTTTCCGGATGAAACACTTGAGTCAGTTTGGTAAAAGCCAAACTGCATAATTCGGATGTCGAACTGGATCTCAAAGACTGAAAACAGTTAGCATTGATAGCATGAGAAGCAAGGCCCATGAAATTATTCATTCCTCAAACTTTGAAAATTCTACTATGCTGCAATACTAAAATCAGAAATTATATTTTCACGACTATACGGCGCATATTAGCACAGAACTTTTTATTTCTTTTATCATAATTCAATGTAATCGGAATACTCTTGAATTGGGAATATTAGGCAAACAACCTCATCTTAAACAGACTAGGCCCCGAGGTTATAAAACTTTTTTCATGCTCAACTTCACTTCCGCATTTTAAAATCAGCAAGTTCGATCCTGCACATTTTTTATTCACACCAAAACTAGACCTTGCGCCTATCATAAAGAGACCCTGAAGAGACTGCACATGGCTGACGCAGTCTGCTCAGCACTCTCGACAGCAGCTACAACCCGCGAAACTGAGGAAATTCCGATCAGACTGCACAACCCAGGCGCAGTCTGTTCTGTACGACCGGAATAATTCAGGTAACATATGCAGAATCGAATCAAACTACGTACAATATTTAGACGCTACAAATAATAATTTGTAGGTTTCCATTTCAGTCTCGAACGTATATCTGCCGTTTCGGAATTAGCACAGAAACCTACAAATAATTTTATTATAATGAATAAAATACCACTCACCGAAAAGATTTCGACAGACATTACGAAAACATGCCTATCAAATATACTGAAAATTTTACCATCAAAAATGAAAATTTTCAGATAAAAAATTCTGATATTTTTCAGGATTCTGCTCAAAACATAGATTATGAGTACTCTTTAGAACCGCCTCGTCGAGGCGGTTCTAACGAGTACTCACAATCTATGTTTTGAGCAGAAATAAGAAAAATAATGAATACCCCTGTAAACCCCAGTTTTACTATATAAAAGTGGGGTTTAAGGGGGTCAAAAATATATAGGCATGTTTTCGTGATGATTCTCTGGATACCCTTTTGCGTCGTCTGGTTGCCCTCTGTCGATACGATTTCGGTGGATGTATATATAGTGAAGTTCCTTAATAGTGCACAATTTCCTCAATATCAAAATTACCGCACAGTCTAAGTAAAATTTATTGAGTAATAACGAAAGTTGCGTGATAATTTAACTTGCGTATAAAAATGGCCTTTGGCAGTAAAAAGGGACCTCGCGTACACGAATAAAAACCGTCAAATGTTATCAGCCTGCTCTGCGTCGTAACACTCCCCCTCTTCCCTTCGCCCCGGAGTCACAAACACTGTCCACCCTGTAGACACTAGGAAGGATACAAGTCTAAAAGGTTGTCTTTAGAAACAAAGAACACACAATAGAACGAAAATCGGATACTCGATTTTATTAAGTCACTTTATATGCAGCAATGTCGTTCGCGAGACTGCATACGCCCCCAAGCTCCGGCTTTAGCAGTATTCGATTTTCATAGTAGCCAGAATGGGCCCTCTCAATGATCCCAAAAGAAATAAAAATATAATCTGCACACTATGGTGAATGACGGGGAGAAGTTTACAGCCGCCATAAGGCACTTGACACCAGCTGCAGTGAAGTGAAATAAAAGTCTAAATTTTTGCCTTTAGAAACAAAGAACAGACAAAAGCACGAAAATCGTAGACTCGGTTAAGTATCAATATATGCCTGTTCAACGCTGCTAAGGATACCTTTCACTGCTAACATTATCCCTGCTGCAGGGGTGCGGAGATAATGGTGGTGTCATCTCTCATCCCATCGCTTTAGCGTTTACCAGGTCTTTTAGGAAGTCGAATATGCGGTCACCCATCCATTTACTAACCGCAATATACTTGACTTACCGTCGTGAAAGAGCCAACCACTTTACCAACGTCGCTATAAAAGCCGGTTTCCACAGCAAGGCTGTAGAAGTGATCTATCATAAACATATTGAATTACAACGCAAAGCTCCTTCTGAGGACGGTCTACACTTAAAGGTAAGAATTTGCTCCACCTTGTGAGCAAATTTGTACCTTCTAGTGCAGATCCTTTTAGAAAAGTGGGCAAACTAACAAGGAAGTTATCAAGCGAGAGCCTCAGTTACAAAACACAGGTAACAATGAGATCAAGAAGCAGAGCAAATCAAACAAACCAACAGAGACGGACAAACGTGTTACAAACCAATGAAAAGCAAACCAACAAGCTCACTCTTACCGAACGAGGTGATGACAATGCTTAAGAGAACCCAGAAAACACAACCATAAAACAAGAAAAGTGACCAACCAGAGCTAAGCAAACACCACTATAAGTCAATAAACAGGACCAAAACAAAACCCAGTAAACACCACTATTAGCCAAACAGAACCCAGGAAACACAACTATAAGACAATAAACGGTACCAAACAAAACCCAGCAAACACAACTATAAGACAATAAATAGGACCAAACAGAACCCAAAAACACAACTATAAGACAATAAACAGGACAAAACAAAACCCAGCAAACACAACTATTGAGACAATAAACAGGACCAAACAGAACCCAGCAAATACATCTATAAGACAATAAACATGACCAAACAGAACCAAGCAAAGACAATAATAGGACAATACACAGGAACAAATAGAACCCAGTACATACATATATAGATAATAACCAGAACAGAACTCAGCAAACAAATCTATAAGACAATAACAGGACCAAACAGAACCAGCAAACACAACACATAAACAGGACCAAACAGAACCAAGAAAAAACAACACTAAGACAATAAACAGGAACAAACAGAACCCAGCAAATTCATATATAAGACAATAGTCAGGACCAAACAGAACCCAGCAAACACAATCATAAGACAATAAACAGGACCAACCAGGTCCCAGCAAACATAACTGTAACACAATAAACAAGACCAAACAGAACCCAGCAAACATATCTATAAAACAATACCAAGGACCACAAAAAAAAAAAAAAAAAAACAGCAATAACAAGGACCAAACAGAACCTAGCTAACATATACTTAAGACAATAAATAGGACCAAACAGAGCCCAGCAAACACAACTATAAGGTAATGAACTGGACCAAACAAAACCTAGCAAACACTACTATAAGACAATAAACGGGACCAAACAGTACCCAGCTAACACATGTATAAGACAATAACCAGGACCGATTAGAAAACAAAACCTTAAGACAATAAACAGAACCCAGCAAGCACAACTATAAGGTAATAAACAGGACAAAACAGAGCCCACCAAACGCAAATCTCAGGCATCAAACAGGACCTGACATAAAAAGCCCGCAGCTAGCATCTACAAGGGTCATACAGAACGAACAATTCTAGTGCCACCGCCTTAAAACGGTCAGTTCTTAATTTTCTTGGGATGGGAGGGGACGATTTTGCTGGTGCCAAAATTTGCCCTGGGTTTTCAAAACAAACAAATTATTTGTTGTGCATAAATCTTCCTTACTAAGTCAGTGAAACATCTTAGAAAAACTGTGTCAGATGTAACAAGGATGAGGGCTCGGGACAATCACATTAGACACTAACAGTCAGAGCTAAAGAAATAACAAGTTGACCCACAGGGTAGTGTTGCCACTGACGACCGATTATAATCGATCATCAGTCATTTTTGCCTCTTGTGACCGATGATCGGAACTTTTTTTATAGTCGACTAATCGGAAAACATCTGTTTTAGACACATTTTTCTCTCTTTTTATAGGCAAGTTACAGAGAAATGAAATTGAAAGCTGCCTATTTGGGTCATTCTAGATTTGTGATCAATAAAAGTGAAGAACTTTGATAAAAAAGCCTCAAATATGTCAACCCAAAAGTACTGATGTTTTTTTCTTATTTCTCCATGAAAACATATGTTGTGGTTACTCATTAGAAGCGCCTCGCGGAGGCACTTCTAATGAGTACCAACTATATATGTTTTCATGGAGAAATAAGAAAACTATTATCTGTTATACCCCTCTTATTGATCTGGAGCTACGAACCAGTATATGGAAGACGGTTTAAGAGTGACTGTATCGTCTACAAAACGATTATTCATCGATGATCAGTCGGCTTTATAAAACCGATGATCGACTATGAAATTCTGGCCGATTCCCAACACTACTACTGAGAACCCGAATAAAGTCGAAACATCAGGTTTCAAGCTTCTAATGAAAGGTTTAGGTTTGCACCATCATAGAATCTGAGATTCAACTCTCTGCTGCGCAATTAAAAAGGAGAGAATGGCTGTCAAACATGATTGTGATAAAAACTAAGCAAACCGATTTTATGGTGTTGCCTCCTAAACTGAAAATGTACCAATCCCCGAAGCAGAGCTAATGATATATGGTTCGATATGCTACGTGAAAATATGTTGAGTTGTTACGATTTATTTTGAACATAAAGCTGAGGTACACAATACCATGTTTTTAAAGGACATTGACAGTCTACCAACATAGGCCCACCGCTTTAACCATTTTCTTCCCCACAAACCGTCTCAGAAAGCTACCAAAAATCAAATGGCAAGGCAAGACCCCAGACACAGAAGTCCCTAAGAAGGCAGAAATAGTTAAAAGACAACTAAACCGAATGGTTTTGTGTTTGTTATATGACGAAATATATTAATTGGAATCATTGTTAAAATTCAGATTTGGAGTAAAAAATGCAGAAAGATCCTTTGCAAATCTCAGCCCTAAAGATGAATGGATATGCTTCTAGGGGAGGCAACTCTGTCAAAAGTGTCTTGCTTCCCTTTTCTGAAAAGGGGTCTACTCTAAAAGGAAAGAATTTGCTCCTGTGGTTCATTTCTTTAAGAGTAGGTCTCTTTTCAGTAAGATCTTGGCGCACAGGAAAGAAAACTGGAAGTCGCAAAAAGTTGCACCCCTAGCAAAACCTGACGGAAAATCTAGCAATTGTATGTAGCCCCCTAAAGTTTATGTCGACCTAAACTTAAAGTAATGACTGTGAACCTGTATCCCGGCGGGCTAAAAAGAAAAGAAACTCTTTCGTAATAATGGCTTACGCGAACCTAACGGATACAGTCAGCCTGCATGTATTACTCAAAAGACCAGTCAGAATCTTGACTTTTGGCTTTGATAGATTCTGCAGTAATTAAAAAAAAAAAAAAAAAAAAAACCACAACAACAACAAAAAAACAAAAACAAAAAAAAAAAAAAAAAACAACAACAAACAAACAAAAAAGACAGCCTATCAAAATCAAAGGTTAACATGCGAATGCTTAATTGTATTTTCACTTTTCAGGTATTTTGTAGATTTGATTACGTTAACAAATCCAGGTATTGTATACCCATGCGTTTTCCCATAATCTATAGTGAAAACTAGGATTATACGCTACAGATGCATCAGGCGCTTCTAATGAGTTCCTACAACATATGTTTTCATGGTTGTAGGTACTCAACAGAAGCGCCACAACATTTGGTTTCGTGGAGAAATAAGAAGACTATCAACTGAGCCAGCACACGACAAAAACTACAATAAGACTTGTGCGACCAGCGAAGACTCAGATCAGACTGCGCATCCGCGCACTTCTACAGCCTCCGGGCTATCCAAAGATGGCTATACGAGAACCCTTGCCATACTTGGTATATGTACTGGCTGATCTGAGTCTTTGCTGGTTACGCAGGTCTGTTGAACCGTATTTCTCACGGAACGGATTCCTCACACGTGTGAAAACTTCGGTCGGATTTGTCACGCGGCGTGAAGAATTCGACCGAATTTTTCACAGCTGCCGAACGTATTCCTCACCTATCTGTGACAAACTCGTTCGGTATCAGTTTTGTATATAGCACGCAAACGTATTTGTCACCTTTCAAAAAAACCCTCAAAAAAGTGCCTTTTTTTCATGCACGGATTTCTCACAAACGTATTTGTCACATACGATTAACCATTTAATACAGTTTCGAGGTAATATATCTTTCTTATCATGCATATCTTTTAATCGAGTGATAGATTTATCATTTATTGTATTATTATTTTTAACTTCGAATATTATTGGATATCATAAAATGAAATCAATGAAATGTCATATCTGTTTCTTGATACCTATGATCAATAATATCAATCATCCCTTATTCTATACATATTTCGACATATCTTATTATAGATATAAGGCTGGCCTCGGTGGCTCAGTAGGATGTGCCGTCCGACTGGAGACCAGGAGGTCGCGGGTTCAACCCCCGCTGAGGTCGGCAACATTCTTTCGTGGAGATTGATCATGAAATACTTTCTACGGTCATTCTCTCCCTTCCGCTGATTCAAGAAGGGCAGTTGTCAGTTTCTGGCGAAAGAATGTGCACAATACTGGTTAACCGCTTAGAGGACTAAACCTGCCCAGTAAACGTGTGGTTAGGTAAACTGACCGCGCTCGACATGACCCGAATGGGTTGACTGGGCCGTAAAACTTCAACACAAACAAATAGATATAAGATTGTTGGTACTGATATCAAATATTCTAATTGTAAAGATATCTATAAATAATGGATATCTGTAAAGAGTTTTATTGATATCTATAATTAATTATGGATATTAATAATTACATATATTGATACCCAATTTGTGAATATGTTATTTCGAAAAATCGATATCTAAAAATCAGTCTTTATATTGTTATCTTAAACTTGAAATGTAAATTATTGATACATGTATAAATCAGCCCGACTTTAATATTTTAAGATATCAATGCGAATTGTTTGTAACAATGGATTAATTTTGGTAATTGATAATCGTGATTGTGAAAAGCCACAAATGATCTGAATTATACATTAAGAAACCAAGCCTATGCAATGAATACCCCGGCAAACTCCACTTTATATAGGAAAAAGTGAGGGTTGCAGGGCTATTCATTATTTCTTTATTTTTGCTATAAAAATTGTGGGTACTCGTTCAAACCGCCTCAGCGAGGCGGTTACTGAGGCGTTTCGAACGTGTACCCACAATTAATGATTTGAGGAGAAATAAGAAAGGTATCAAAATTTTTCCGCTGAAAATCCTCTTCGGCAAAATGCAAGGTATTTGAATAGATATGTTTTCCTTATGAGGAAAAAGTGGGGTTTGCTGGTGTGTTCATTATTTCCTTATTTCTGCTCTAAAACATAGATTATGGGTACTCGTTCGAACCGACACCTCACTGAGGCGGTTCGAACGTGTACCAACAATCATTGGTTTCACTAGAGATAAGAAAAAAAACAAAATCATCTGAAAATTTTCATTATTTTTAAAGTAAAAAATACAATGTATTTTGAGTAGGCGTGTTTTCGTTATGAATATCACTTTTTACCTATGTCCACAGTTCAATCAAATACATGATATACACAACCGGACCGACGACCTATTCGTCCAAGTGTTTAAATCACACACACACACACACACACACACGCGCGCGCGCGCGCGCGGGCTGTGGCGCCTAGTCATACAAGAACGCCCTAACCAACTGCACCACCACGATCCTTAAAAGAGTTTTAAAGGAAAAGCATTTGAACGTATTTTTTCTGCAGATAGAATTATCAGGCTACTAGGTACCGTTCTGCGATGGCACACGTGGGTTTATATATATATATATATATATATATATATATATATATATATATATATATATATATATATATATATATATATATATATATATATATATGGATGCATGGATCGTTATGGATCGTAATGGATAACGAAGCCTGCAAATATTATATTTTAATTTAAGATTTCTCAGGCTCAACAGACACCCGGCCCAAGACCATATTCACAGATCGACCGTGTGGCTCGGTAGCTCAGTTGGCTATAGTGCTCGCACGGTATGCGAGAGGTGCTTGGCTCGAGTCCCGGTCGGGCCATGTGCTTTTTTTCCTGTGACATTCGGTGGCCAGTGTGGGGGTCCGTGCTCGGGCTACGAGCAGCAAAGGGACTGTCTCATCGGTACCAGCACGGTTCTGAGCAGTTTCGGGGACGAATCTATTTAAGCAGGGAGAAAATGTCACAGGTAGAGTGCTCGCACAATATGCGAGAGGTACTGGGTTTGATTCCCGGTCGGGCCAAATGCCTTTTCCTTCCCTGTGACATATATTTAAAAATATTTACCAAAGCTAAGGATACCGTCAATGTTTATGGACTGTCCTAGAGAGAGAGCCACGACCACCAGGTTGATATGGCGTAGGCTAGGGTCATATCAGCCCGATGGCCCAGGCCCTGGCCAGAGGACAGTCCATAAATCTTGAAAGTGCCCGAAGTTTAGGGTTCTATTGCTTTAGTGTAATTAGCAATTAGAACATTTAATAATAGATCTACACAGAATTTTATCTCAAATTTGATTTACATAAACTGGATTAAACATTGAGCAATATCCGTTGAAATTGATAAGATGATGAAATGACACCGGACGCCTAACACAACAAAGAATAATCTTTCCGTATATGATAATCGTTTCAAGGTTGATGTGTTATATTCCTCAATGTCCAATTTATTTGCTAGAGGCTACGATTTTTGCGTTTACATTTATACGGACATTTTACGATTTTTTGTAAGGGTTTTCGGCTTCATGCTGGTTCAAAATCCTACAGGGGCCATACGGGCACCGTACGGAGACCATACGGAAATTGTGCGGCGCCTGCACTGTCTCCCCAGAACCTTACGGCAAGCGTATGGAGTCCGTGTGGAGACCGTACTGCGACCGTGCGGACATCGTGCGATCCTTCAGGCTTACGATTTTGTCAAAGTGCGGAGTTAATCCTTTTAGATTATTTATACATCATAACATTTTTAATATAAATAATATATTTCTCTTTTAAACAAGATTATGTATTAGAAAGATACTTTATTCTCCTTCCAAGAAAAGCATACCTACAAATATTTAAAATAAGGACAAATAATCATAAATTACCTGTAGAAACCGGTAGGTGGGAAGATATCGAAATAAGTGAAAGAAAATGTTCCTTATGTAATTTAAATGATATTGGAGATGAGTATCACTATCTTTTTCGTTGCCCATATTTTGAAGAAGAGAGAAAATTATATTTAAAACCTTATTTCATACGTCGGCCTAATATGCTTAAACTTGGAGAATTGTTAAGTAGTAGGAATGTAAATATATTGTTAAAACTTAGTAAATTCATACAAGCAATATTAAAGTTATTTAAATAGTTAGCCACATTCTAATGATTTACATAATCTTTTATGGCAGTACCGTCTCCCAAAGCCTGACTGGGCATGTGTCGATAGTATTTGCTGTGGCACCACGGTGACTGGTGAAACAGGAACACATGGCGGATGTTCCTGTTTTGCCAGTCCCTGTGGTATCTAATGGTACCACACAGAGGTACGGAGTGCACATGGGATCACGAGATGAAGTTTGTTCTTTTCTTTTATGCGTGAAATGTGTATAAGTTTTGTCTGCAATTTTAAAAAATCCTTCGGGCACTCGGCTTTGAGTGGACATTGGATCGGCGTTGATACAACGTAATGACGTTGACCCAGCGCTGACTCAGTGTTGGCTCGACGTTTTATGTCCGGTGGGATAGGTATCATTGTTATTGTCATACATACAGTCCTTAATGTGAGCGCATATGGGTACTAGATAAAGGGTACTCGTTTTCTTTTAAAGAGCTAAATGTCTATGGTCAGCTTGCAATGTTGAAAATACTGTAGGCACGCAGCGATGAGTGGACATTGGATCGGCATCAGTCAACGTAGCTACGTTGACTCGATGCTGATTCAATGTTGATTTGACTTTCTGTGCCCATTGAGAAAAGTGTCATTGTTATTGTCATACATATTATCTCAAATGCGAACACATATAAGCATTGTCTGCAGCATGTTTGTTTCCTTTATTTTGCATGCAAAGTTGAAAATACTGCAGGCACGCAGCGATGGATGGACATTGGATCGGCGTCGATGCAACTTTATGACGTTGATTTGATGCTGATTCAGTGCTGGTTCGGCGTTCAGTGCCTATTGGAAAGGTAGCATTGTTATTGCCATACATATTGTATATATAAGCACTGAGTGGAGCATGTACGTTTCCTTTATATGTTATATTTATATGTTTAGCGTGCAATGTTCAAAAAACCGCGGGCACGCAACGATGAATGAGCACTGGATCGGCGTCGATGCATCGTTATGACGTTGACTCGATGCTGATCCGGTTTTGGTTCGACGTTCTGTGCCCATTGAGAAAGGTATCATCGTTATTGTTAAGCATACAGTCTTTAACGTGAGCATACAAGAGCATTAGGTGAAGTAAGTTCGTGTTCTGTATATGTGTCATATCATATATGTTCTGTTTGTAATGTTGGAAACCCTGCAGGCTCGCAACTATGAATCGACATTGGATCGGCGTCGATACAACGTTTTTTTTTTTTTTTTTTTTTTTTTTTTTTTTTTTTTTTTTTTTTTACGTTGACTCAATGCTGATTCAATGTTGGTTCAACGTTCTATGCCCATTGAGAAAAGTATCATTGTTATGGTCATACATACAGTCCTGAATTTGATCACACATGAGCACTTGGTGATGTATGTTTGTTCTCTTTATATGTGAAATATGTATTGTCTAATTCACCGCTGAAGTAATGAGGAAATGTTATCATTGTCACGGCTCTAAAAGTAGTCTGTAACACTTAACTGGGCACACCTGCTGTCGCGTTGTGAGTTTTCATTCCTGTTGCCACCACCGCCATTGGAGAAATGTGCAAATGGTATTGCTGGTAAACATGAACTTACTGCATATTCGGTTAAATTCATACTTTCAGAATGTCTAACCAAATGTCTACGTATTTTTTTTTTTTTTATTTATATTATTTTTTTTTTTTTTTTTTTAGATAATTTATTTGTAAGAGGTATTTATACATAAGTTCCTGTTCCTGACTCTCAGACTCCTGTCTTTCATTTCGTTTCGGCAAGAGGGAGTCAAGGAGACATGGACAGATGTTGTTGTATACTGACTGATGTCAATGACTGGTCTTATTCTGATGAATAGGACCAGGATTTACATCAGTCTTGAAAAAACCTTAAAGTTCTAAGCAATATTAGTACAAAGCTATGTCTTTTTTTTTTTTTTTTTTTTTTTTTTTTTTTTTTTTTTAAGAATAGCTCTGTCCATTACTAGGTGAACGCACGCCGTCATTGCAGTGTCTACTTAAACATTAAGACGATATTGTCCATACGGAATTGCGGTGGTGTCATTTCTCTGACTAAACTAAACTTATTAGGTGCAGGGCGTTGGGTAGGCGCTGGGTCGACGTTGATTCGGCGCCATGACCTTGTTTTGGGGCCGAGTCAATGTCGATTCAGCGTTGTGCGTCTCCTGGGAATGTTTGCTAAGAATGTTAATTATTTTCGTAACTGTGAGGACGCGGATTCAGCGGGCTTGTCCGTGCAGTGTAGTCGGTACCTTCGTAAGGCATCTGTTCGTCTAATTTGAGTATAGTAACTGTGTGGTCTGTAGATAATGGGTTAGAATTAAGTCCGTATTGCAGCTTTAGTAAACTATGAGTTACCTCGCTTACACCGCAAACAGAAGCTATGCTTTATATATATTCAGGCTATTCCCACCCCCACATAAGTTCCATATATGTTTCAAACTTTATTCTTGCCAAGAAAGTGTCAAATATTTGTGCAATGCTATTCTAGTTCACATGTAAATGTATATGCCACCATGTCTCAATGTAGTATACTTGTTCATATCCTCATATGTCTGTATAGACCTGAGTGTTAATAAAGTTCTGTTCTGTTCTGTTCTGTTCTGTCGTTGTGCCGTGTTGAGCGGTAGAACGATTACCCGTACATCGATTGAATGTTATTTTACATTTTCTGGTCCTTTGGGACCGTAGAGTTTGATATTTATTTGTGAACTGAGATGCGCTGAACCCGGGGCTAGGCGGCGTGAGAGATGTAGCATTCGTCATTATCTCAAGAACCGACTCAATCAAACCGAGTCGGCAGTTTTTAAACTTTGGATGCTATGTTCCGAACGGATCTCCTTTCAGATTATTTAGATATCACAACAGTTGTCGTTGTGCCTTGTGGAGCGGTAGAACGATTCCCCGTACATCGATTGAATGTTGTTATTTTTACATTTTCTGGTCCTTTGGGGCCATAGGGTTTGATATTTATTTGAGAACTCAGTCGCGCTCAACCCGGGGCTAGGCGGCGTGAGAGATGTAGCATTCGTCATTATCTCTCATGAACCGATTCAGTCAAACCGAGTTGGCAGTTTTCAAACTTTGGATGCTATGTTCCAAAAGGATCTCCTTTCAGATTATTTATACAAAAACGTAAAAGATACAGCGCCCGTAGAAACCCGTAGGAACCCATACATTTTACGATAATCGTACGGAAAGGGAGTTATCGGCGCCGTACAGGAACAGTAAGCCATTTGTATCCGTGGCTTAATTATCCTTCGGTAACATTCGGCTACGGGTGCCGTACGATTTAGTTGTCTACGATTTGCCGTAAGATTTTTTAGAAATCCCAGAAGGCTACAGGCTACAATTTTTGGAAATCGTACGGCGCCCGTATGGTTCCAGCGCCTCCTTACGGCAAAGTATGGCGCCCGTGCGGACATCGTAAGGTGACTTTGCTGTCGATTATCGTACGATTTCCCTACGGTCGCGTCGCTGGCCCATGCAGTGCCCTCACGGCGCTCGTATGGACACCGGTCGATCTTACAGGCTTATGATTTTAAAAAATTGTCGAAGTGCTATACCAAATCATAAAAATGCAGCGCCTGTAGGATCCCGTAACTTTAACGATTTTCGTGTACGGCGCCTGTACGAACAGGAAGTTAGGCGTCCTAACAAAATGCTCAATGTTTCTGGTTCTCTGCATGTTGTAAGATATTGGTACAAAGATATAGAGTGCAATATAGTTTTTCCCGTAGATTTGCATAAATAAGCATCCTGATCAACACAACAGAAAGAAAACTTGAAATTCTACTTTCAAAAGCAAAAAAAAAAAAAAAAAAAAAAAATGAAATCTCAAATTCCGGAGTAGAACGGAAGAATTCTTGTGCACAAACATTACATTAATCTAGTGCAAGCTATCACATGTAAAATATCCCACTGAATATATCAAACGTGAGGAATACGTCACAGATGTGAACAATTAGACCTAATTCGTCACAGTTATGACATATTCGACAGAATTCATCACATGTGAAAAATCCGACCGAATTTCTCACACCTATATTAGCCGATAATGCCACGTGTAATCTACTCGACCGATTATACCAAACATGAGAAATTCAATGATATACTGCACATATGAGGCAAAAATCGATCGAAGTCATACAAGATGTGACATATTGGACAGAATACATCACATGTGAAAAATCCGACCCGATTTTTCACACCTATATTTGCCGAAAATATCAAATGTAAAATATCCAACTTAATAGGTCAAACATGAAGAATTCGATCGAATACTTCACAGATGTGAAGAGTTTGACCAAATTCGACAAAGTTATCGCATATTTAGCAGAATACATCACATGTGAATAATCTGACCGAATTTCTCACACCTATATTCGCCGATAATGTCTCGTGTAAAATATTCGACCGATTATGTCAAACGTGAGAAATTCAATGATATACTACACGGCTGCAGAAAAATCGACCTAATTCGTACAAGTTGTGACTTATTGGACAGAAAACGTCACATGTGACAAATGCGACCGAATTTTTCACACCTTTATTCACCGAAAGTGTGTCGCCTGTTTGACATCTGACCAAATATAGCACAGGTGAGTAATTCCATCGAATTTTTCACAGCTGTGAAAAATTTCCACCGAATTCGTCACAGTCATGATATATTCGACAGAATACATCACATGTGAAAAAATCCGACCGAATTTCTCACACCTATATTCGCCGAAAATATCACATGTAAAATATTCCACTGAATATATAAAACGTGAGGAATTCGATCGAATACGTCACAGATGTGAACAAATAGGCCTAATTCGCCACCGTTATGACATATTCGACAGAATTCATCACATGTGAAAAATCCGACCGAATTTCTCACACCTATATTCGCCGATAATGCCACGTGTAATCTACTCGACCGATTATATCAAACGTGAGAAATTCAATGATATACTCCACATATGTGGCAAAAATCGATCGAAGTCATACAAGATGTGACATATTGGACAGAATACATCACATGTGAAAAATCCGACCGAATTTCTCACACCTATATTTGCCGAAAATATCAAATGTAAAGTATCCGACTTAATAGGTCAAACATGAGGAATTCGATCGAATACTTCACAGATGTGAAGAGTTTGACCAAATTCGACAAAGTTATCTCATATTCAGCAGAATACACCACATGTGAAAAATTCGACCGAATTTCTAACACCTGTATTCACCGATAAAGTCACGTGTACAATATTCGACCAATTATGTCAAACGTGAGAAATTCAATGATATAATACACGGCTGTGGAAAAATCGACCTAATTCGTACAAGTTGTGACATATTGGACAGAAAACGTCACATGTGAAAAATGCGACCGAATTTCTCACACCTTTATTCACCGAAAATATGTCACCTGTTTGACATCTGACCAAATATAGCACAGGTGAGTAATTCCATCGAATTTTTCACAGCTGTGAAAAATTTCCACCGAATTCGTCACAGTCATAATATATTCGACAGAATACATCACATGTGAAAAATCCGACCGAATTTCTCACACGTATATTCGCCGAAAATATCACATGTAAAATATCTCACTAAATATATCAAACGTGAGGAATTCGATCGAATACTTCACAGATGTGAACAATTAGACCTTATTCGTCACAATTATGACATATTCGACAGAATTCATCACATGTGAAAAATCCGACCGAATTTCTCACACCTATACTCGCCGATAAGGCCACGTGTAAGATGTTTGACCGATTATATCAAACGTGAGAAATTCAATGATATACTGCACAGATGTGGAAAAATCGTTCGAATTCATACAAGTTGTGACATACTGGACAGAAAACATCACATGTGAAAAATCCGACCGAATTTCTCACACCTACATTTGCCGAAAATATCAAATGTAAAGTTCCTACTGAATATGTCAAACATAAAGAATATGATCGAATACTTCAGAGATGTGAACAATTTGACCAAATTCGTCAAAGTCATCACATATTCAGCAGAATACATCACATGTGAAAAATCCGACCGAATTTCTCACACCTATATTTTACCAAAATGTGTCACATGTAAGAAATTCGACCGTATATGTCACTTGTGAGGAATTCGATCCAATACTTTACAGCTGTGAAACTATGGAAAAATAGACTTAATTCGCCACACAGTTGTGACACATTTGACCGAAAACATCACATATGAAAAATACGTACCAGTTTCTCACACATATAATTCACCAAAGTGTGTCACATGAAACACGTCCGACCAAATATATCTAGCACGTGATAAATTCGATCGAAAACTTCACTGCTGTAAAAATAATTCGACCGAATTATTCATAGTTGTGACATATTTGACCAAGTACATGACATGTGAAAAATCCGACCGAATTTCTCACACCTATATTTCACCGAAAATGTTTCCATTCATTAAAAATTTGTTTACTGGTGTGCAAGCAACAGAAATTCTAATGTGTGACAAACTCGTTTGGGTTAAAAACTCTAAATCCGCAAAACGTATTCTTCACCTTTGTCCGAATGTGAAAAATTCGGTCGAATTTATCACACCGGCGTGAGGAATCCGTTCCGTGAGAAATATGGTTCAACAAGGTCTCATTATAGGTTTTGTCGTGCGCTGGCTCAATTCATTACGGTTGAAAAATGTCTTGTCTACGTAAAGAGAAGGCTAAGAAGTACCCAGCTAACATTCTACATACATTGTACAGTATATATCAATGGCTCGAACACGGATGGCTCGTTACCGTGGATGATTCGAACTCTTTTTTCAGTCCCTACAAAATCCTTCCAATAGCTCAAGAAAACAAATATTTAGGGATGTTTTTCTTACTTGATCATGGAATTGTATGTTGTGCGTACTCATTAGAATCGCCTCATCGAGGCGATTCTAATGAGTACACTCAACATACAATCATTGTGTAAAAATCGAAAATAATTCCCTAAGTTGCCGCTATTTGCTGGTGCCATGATTAACCTTCAGTGGCTCGAACTACCCATGTCTCGAACGAATTTCCATGGTCCCAAAGATGTTCGAGCCATTGAGGTTCGACTCTATATCTATAGCGGGTCGTTATCGGCCAGTCAGCTACCCTGACGGGCCGATAACGGCCCGCTATAGATTTATGTAGAATTCTTACTGGGTATGCGTTTCACATAGGAGCGTTATTCATATTCCGCCTTACATTTATTTTTCATTGCAAACCAGGCGATTTATACACTTTTATAACTTAATTTCGTCTCATGTTTATTGATCATTTTCTCTCATTGACTACTTACATAATTTACATTATACATCCATCAGCAAATACAAATCACCAAGATTAAAGATGACAATAATAATAATTAAATCTTAATCTATGGCTCGAGTTTAGTAACACACAAAACTAACAACCTGTACGTTTTTTTGTTTTTTTTTTTTTTGTAAATAATAGCGGATTGATCGACCCATATGAATTATATTGTTTGGTTACAATGAATGTACATTTCAAAATGTTTTTCTGTAAAGTTTGTGTATGTTTGCCAATCGATAAATTTAGAGAGTTTCCCAATATGACGAAAATAACAGACAAAGGCGAAAATGGTGCGTAAAGGTCCATTAAGATTTTTTTACTATGCAGTTTATATTGACTCATGAACGCAAAACTTACGTGGACCCCTTCATTCACGTTACCGTTGTACGTAACTCGATACGTTCATGAGTCAATGAACTTTATATACTAAAATTTATTTCTTATATTTATATTCCGCGGTATGAGAAAAGAAATCCGGATATGGGTATTGAAAATGAAGCGACAATGGTTTTAACTCTTTAACGGCAAGTACGTCATTTGGCACGAGCAGTGTGTGGGCGGGACGTAAAAGTCAGTGCGTTCATTGAATATCATTCAGCGAACAACGTGAGGGCGGAATATGAAATCCATTGCGTTAACTGAATAATGAATGCATACAGATATGTGTTAATTTGTCTAAAGTGCTCCCACTGAAAAGGTAAATGTTATTTAATCAAGTTTTACAAAAAGACCCAGCTAGCATTCTTTATAAATCTAAAGCGGGCCGTTAACGGCCCGTCAACTACCCTGACGGGCCGTAAACAGCCCGCTATAGATTTATGTAAAATGCTTACTGGGCGATATATCTCGCAATCTGGATCATTATAATTGCAGCGAGTTTTCATGTTCTTCTAGATTTTATTCAGTAAATTGTCAGCATCAGACGGTATTGTCAGCTGGAGTTTACATGATTTATATTCTATCCTTACCCACAAGTACATTTAGTATCCGCTGGATACACGTTTGAGCACTTTTGGATTGCGTACTCGAGCCACCCCAGTCCAAAAAATCATGTATGCGCGTAAAAAGACTCAAACAACGTTCCTATATGGGGACGTAACAGATCTGAGTAAATTGCGAGGTCCATTACGAAAACACGCCTATTCAAATATACTGAAAACTTTACAACCAAAAAAAGGGAAATTTCCGATAAAAAATTCTGATATTTTTCATATTTCTGCTCAAAACATAGATTGTGAGTACTCGTTAGAACCGCCTCGGCGAGCCGGTTCTAACGAGTACCCACAATCTATTTTTTGAGCAGAAATAAGAAAAATAATGTATACCCCTTTAAACCCCAGTTTTACAATATAAAAGTGGAGTTGAAGGGGGTCAAAATTATATAGGCATGTTTTCATGATGGAGATCAGATGCCACAGAGCGTGTTGTCTGATCGGGGTATTCACTGTTTACCACTCATCCAACAATATTTAAGAAACATCAATAAATGTATGTATTAAAACGGACTAGCAAGAAAAAAAAAAGCCATTGCTCTGAGAAAAGTGACTTCACATTTGAATCGTTCGGAAAAAAAGACAGATTTAACTGAACACATGCGTTTCTAAACTAAGTTGTTGAAGAAGTAAGAGGTTTATTCAAGCCAAAGTTAAATTTATCATTTATCATTTATAAACGTTCAGTAAACATTGTACAAACAAATAAAATAAATAAATAAATAGTATTCTGGGTAAAAAATTCAGCAGACGACATTTTGAAATATTTTTTCTTATTTTTCTCAGAAAATAGGCTTCAATATTTCATGCAGTAGACAATATGCATGAAAGGTCAAAGCCTATTTTCAAGGACATATAGAAAAATATCATCCATTTTGTCGTCTGCTGAAGGAATTTGCCCTGAGATTTATTATCATACCTGTTTTTGACTCTAAAATAAGACACAGTACTACACATGTATGATTAAAAATAGCGAATGATATTATTAACTGGTTCTCGAGTCCTCACGAAACAGAACCAGGCTTCAATGCGTATTCAGCAAAAACAAGTCCAAACACGGACCCGTCTTGTATCGGTTTTAGCTGCGCTCGATAGGTATATAAAGCAGACGACAAACTACAAAGATCAATGAAAATACACAAGCGTTTTCAAATCCTACGGAATATAACTCCGCAAAATAAAAAAAAAAAAAAAAATAATAATCTTAAGCGATTTCGCGGTTTCATCCCTTTTATAGGTAACACAGTTTTATACTGTTTTTTTAAGAAAACGATTATCATAAAATAAATGAGCGCTTTAGCAATTGAAATATACAGTGATGTATCTGGGGTTTAGATGTTTTTACAAAGTATAAAAAAGTCATATGTACAGTCAACCCTCTTTATACCAACACTCGATACAACGACAAAATTCGTTATAATTACAATTTGACTGTCACGAAAACTTCGCTTATGAGGTAACAATTAGTCACAAAATGTGCAAGAATATTGTATTTATTGCTTTAAAGAAACATATACTTTGGATATTTGTTAGAATCGCCTCAATGAGGCGATTCTAACAACTATCCAAAACATATGTTCTATGAGGAAATAAGAACAAAACAAGACCTTTCTTACATATCAATCTGCTCATTAGTATTCTGTACAACAGCAAATTCATTATAACGGCAACATTTTTGGGAACAAATGCTATCGTTGTAACGAGGGTTCACTGTAGCTAGTTTATGGACAGCTAGATAACATTCTATTTCCTTTCCATCTTTTTCTTTCCAGATACAAAATGGCTTTACCCAACGGTCCAATGGAAATAGTATTTTCCTTTGACACCACAGGAAGTATGTGTAGCTGTCTCAATGAGGTCAGAGGTCGAGTACAAGACATGGTACAGCGCCTCCAGGCGGACATCCCTGGAATCAGAATTGCCATATTTGCAAATGGAGATTACTGTGATGCCCCGACTACATACGTCACAAAATATGAGGACTTTACTGATGACGTAGCTCTGCTGTGTAATTTTGCGAAATCCGTTGAATCGACGGGAGGCGGTGACGCGGATGAATGTTATGAGCTCGTGCTCCACGAGGTTCGAACGGAGCTGTCCTGGACACCCGGATCTCAGAGGGCGCTGGTAATGATCGGTGACTGCAATCCACACGAACCAGGCTATCCTCAGAACAAACTAAAACTGAACTGGCGGGACGAAGCAGACGAACTTGGTAGAATGGGTGTCCGCATCTATTCCGTGCAGTGTGGGAGTATTACACAGTTTTACAAGAGCATAGCTGACAGAACTGGCGGTAAGCATCTTAAACTGAAGCAGTTTCAGAACATATTTGATTTTATCATGGCTGTATGTTACAGAGAAAAAGGAGGAGACTTCTTGGACAGTTATGAGAAAGAAGTGCGGGCTCGCTATGGACCCGTACATAAGGATCTTCATCAGTTATTCGTAGATTTAAGGGACACCGATCCCTCTACCGCGCCAGTTAAAGGAGCAAAACCTAAATCAGTGAGGAGAACAAGATCCGAAGGGGCGTCTAAAGTTTCTACCATTGAAGCAAAATCTCCAGCTTTAAGGGCAATGAAGAGAAAAGCTCTAAGAGCTAAAGGGTGGGACAAAATGAAACTTTCTAGAGCCGTAAATGCATATTCAGAAGACAAACTCCGTCGTTTGAATAGAGAGAATGTCCCACAAACCAATTTCATGCTACGAGATCTGTCATGGTCACCATGGAAGTTTGTAATTGGACCGGAAAGTCCAGCTGGTGAAAACTGGCGCAAGCGCAATGGAGACGGATGTGGATACCGGACACCAGTTATCTTTAATGGTGGAACCAAACTTCCCGCTCTGTATGAGGTTGCCGTCCTACCCAAAAACAGAACTAATAAAATTGTTGTTTTCTGCAAGACCTGCAAAGGTTTTACAGATAAATCCAACTGGGAGAAAAGTTTACTGGGCAGAAAGGACATAACAACACAAATTGATGCGGTTGTAAAACAAAACTGCCAAGTTTATATTAGGAGGACAGTTCTTAAAACCACAAAAGCACAGGAAAAAGTGAAACCAGCTATGAAGAGATACGACTATGCCTGGAAGTGTATTTCTTCCATTAGGAAATGCCACAGAGACTGCACAATAAAGTCAGTCCGTATATCAGATAATTCATTCAGTTTATGAATGGCGTGTGACAAATACTGTCAGAGACTGTTCTGATTCAATTACGCAAACGACAATCCTCATCAATGACCCTAATACAATGTTAAAAAATCCAGGAATGGGCTTAAAGATCACAAAGAACCAAAACATATAAACTACACAATAGTGATTTACGGAATATTAGGTATCGATTAACTGGAAGCGGTTTAAGCGTAAACTGCTATTCTCCACAGCTCTATCGTATTTATTGTATATATGACTATTATTTCACATAAGATAAAAACCAAAAAGATGAAAAAAATTCAGATAAAATTTGGATATTTTTCATATTTCTGCTCAAAACATAGATTGTCGGTACCCGTTAGAACCGCCTCGGAGAGGCGGTTCTAACGTGTACCCACAATCTATGTTTTTGAGCAGAAATAAGAATAATAATGTATACCCCTGTAAACCCTCAGTTTTTCTATATAAAAGTGGGGTATAAGGAGGTCAACATTATATAGGCATGTTTTCGTGATGCAATATTTTACATAAGATTGTAAGTTACAGTGTAAACTTTATATCATATATTTCCATTGTTACACATAAGATAGCAAGTTACAATGTAAATTTTATTGTATATATTCCCATAATGCCACATAAACACTCAGTCTAAGTGTACACATTATTCAATATATTCCAATTGTTATGCAAGAGATACTCAGTTACAGTGTAAACATTATTCAATATATTCCCATTGTTATACAAATTAACTCAGTTACAGTGTTAACTGTATTTTAAGTATTTTATTGACTAATGTTTATATGACCGGTTACAAGATGAAGTGCAGTCATTGTATGGAATGAATAATGACGGATGTACGTGTAGTAAGTTATATTGTAAAGTAGCATATTAAATGTATAGAGCGAAACACCAGATTACAATATAAAGTGAGGCGATTTTGAGTGTGTAGATTGCATATTATGACAGATACATTGCCCAATTATAATGTCAAAGTGCAATATTTACGAAGAATGTATATAATATTATAAGTGTAATATCCAAAAGAATGCAAAGTGCCGCGATGTTTTTGTAGAATGTACAATATGACAGGTGTCTTATACATTTCCAGAATAAAATGCGTTCTCAATTGGACATTACCACTGATGGACTGCCAGTTTCACTATTCCTATTTTATTTTTAAGAAGATAAACTTTTTGTCTCCCTTTTGAATACCTATCTACTCAAGAAGGAAAGAATTTGTTCTCCTAAGGCGCAATTACGTTCTATCGAATACCCCCATTTTTAGAATCTTAAAGTAGATCTCCAGGAAGTGCTACAATCACAAAAGCAATGCTTACTGTACAGGAAAGTAAACAGAAGTCGCAAAAAGTGTTTCCTTTGTACAAATAGTGGAAATCTACCAAGTATATAATTATTCGTGATTTATAATTTCGACACGGTGTGTAGCCCAATGGACGGTTTAATCAACTCATTACGAAAACACGCCTATTCAAATATATTGAAAATTTACTATCAAAAAAGGAAAATGTCCATATAAAAAAATTCTGATATTTTTCATTTTCCTGCTCAAAACATAGATTATGGGTACTCGTAGCGACGAGGCGGTTCTAACGAGTACCCACAATATATGCTTTTTAGCAGAATAAGAAAAATAATATATACCCCTATTAACCCCGGTTTTACTATATTAAAGTGGGGTTTAAGGGGCTCAGAGTTAAATAAGCATGTTTACGTGATGTCAAGTAGTAACTTAGAAAATTACATTTTTATAAAGCTTAACTTAGTACTTATAGCAGTAATTCCCAAATATCCAGACCGCTCTCCGCAACCTATCAGTCATTCTTTTCTCTGTTGAGATTCTACCAAAGAACACTGAACACAGTAAAGTGTTTCAGCGCGTGGATTTAAAATATAACCCAAAGTACACAGAGAAATTTGTTCTCCGATCATGGTTTAAACTGATTTGCCAATCATTCAGCAGTATTTTGGCCACATCAAACGGCAGATAAATGAAATTAATATAGTTTAACATGTTATGACTGGCAGTTTTTTGTAAAAGTCTCGTTTATTATTATTAAGAAAGGGAGACAAAGATCAGGAATCGATAAAATTACCTGACACCTTCCGTCAAAGACACCAAAGGGAACGAAGGACGCGCTTAAAGCAGCACACCACAATCAAAACACTACAAGCAGAAAGTGAAAAGGACAGTTTCTTTCCCCCAAAAAAGGCCAAACGGCTATCCAAAATAAAAAAAATCACCAGGACATACTTGCAAGGACATACAATGACAGAATTAAAACCACAGCAGAAGCACCGCCTTGGAATGGTCAGTAAAAACCTTATTGGGGGGCTTAAATCGGCTTTACGTGGCCACAACCCTCGCCCTTAGTTCTGCCGTGGTATACACAAGACGTTTGTTCAATCCGCATGAAGGGTTTCTAACTCGTCAGTGCAAAATCTCCGAGAACATAAAAATCAAACGAATACAGAGATGAAACAACGGTGGAGACTTGGAAACAAGAAATAACTGAAATGCTGATGTAAAAGAAAACCAACAGTTGGACTCCGATGGGCCCGACTAGAGCCACAGCATCAGGCATCAATCGACTTACTTAAATGTTTTTAGGCCGGAGCGGTCATAAAGTCTGAGGCCCGACGCGCCGGCGTGCAGTCAAAGCGGGAAGCAAAGTTATTAGCCGTGATTGGGTTAACCACCATTCACGCAGTCTGTCGTATTACCTTTATGTTGTACCCAATCTCGGTATATCGAAGAATGATTTTACGATATTGTGTGCTAAAATCATTGCAAGCATATATTTTTCTAAATTTATATACTGTCACATTAAAATTCAGGCTCCGATAGGCCTTGTTGCAGAGGAGCTTTAAGTCCAACACTGAATTTTGAAACTAAATCGAAATGACGGTCTATCAAATTTAGAAAAGGCTTTGCGGAGTTTATCGTACCGATAACCCTGATTTAGAAGTTAAGCAGTTAATAATTTACTTCCAGTGTTGAAGTCAGTAACATGACTAGATACTCCGGCGAACCGAATTAGTTGCGATATATAAACATCATAGGACGCTCGACGAGGAACACCCCCATACAATTAAGGAAAGTTAATAATCTCAAAATATAAATCATTCGCAAATACAAATTTTGTCTTAACCATCTATTATAGGTAAATCACTAACACTCTAAGGGCAGTTTCGTAAGACGACAAAATAATGAAAATAGGCTCAATTATAAATGTTTTCTTTTAACATTTATGTAAAATAAACGTAAAAAAGATTGCCTTTGGAAACAAATAACACACTACAGATTAGAAAATGGGAGTCTCGATAAGTTTAAGATATATTCAGTTAGGCTTGGGTACCAGTGTTGCTAACTTTTTGGGAAAGGGTTGCAATCTAGCTTACCATCTACTTTTTGTGTCTGTTTAATTGTATTCGTCTGCCTTTCCGTTTGATGTTGAGAACTTGATGTGAATCTGTTTGTGTCAGCATTACGAGAACACGCCTATTCAAAAATACTGAAAATTTTACTACCAAAAAATGAAAATTTTCATATAAAAGATTCTGATATTTTTCATATTTCTGTCAAAATCATAGATTGTGTGTACTCGTTAGAACCGCCTCGGCGAGGCGGTTCTAACGAGTAACCACAATCTATGTTTTTGAGCAGAAATAAGAAAAATAATTTATACCCCTGTAATCCGCAGTTTTACAATACAAAAGTGGGGTTTAAGGGGTCAGCATTATATAGGCGTGTGTTCGTGATGGTTCCTCGGTTCACTTATTTACTTTGATATTTCATGCAAATTGAAAGGGAATAATTGCATGAAATATCAAAGTCTATTTTTCGGAATACTAAGAAATATACAGTTGACTCTCGTTATCTCGACCTCGCTTATCTCGAATAACCGCTTACCTCGAAGTGAAAATCTTGTCCCTGCTTAAACATGAAAATCTAACAACAGTTAAACAATATTGTGGTAAAGAGGAGAAATTGCTCCTAAGGACCTAAAGGAGCAATTTCTCCTCTTTTCCACAATAATTTCAATATATCTAACTTCAAAAGCCCAGTTACATTATATATTTGTTAAATGTGGTTGTTCGAATAATTGTTTCCTCAGTTCTGCAAATCTGATATGTCGAGGTACGGATATCTCGAAGTTTTTCAGAGAGTCCCTTGGAAATCGAGATAACGATAATGAGAGTCGACTGTATTGCAAAATGTCGTTTGCTGAAATTTTTACCAAGCATACTAAGCTTTAAATAGAAACCTTTTACTACTATCTGATCTACGTCAGCCGAAAGCCTTCATGTCAGTTGCCACCAGCGATAACACTAATTCAGTTTGTGCAGCTGGGTGGTTGAATTAGAATCTTCGTTTTCCGAAGCTGAAACTCATTTGACGATAGATATTTTTGGAATCTTTCAAGGGCGAAAACAGACATTGGTCAGACCACAAAAGCCTAAAATTATATTTTTCTTTTCTTAGTAAAAGTATACGATTTTCGATGAAAATCAAGGACGGAAACTTTACAGTTCACAAAAATAGGTTTTAGACGAATAACCAACCTGCAGACAATATCACAGGCTCTTATTTATGCGAATGGGCCACTAATTCTCCACCGCACATTACAATGGACTTAAGTCACACCGGTTTAAATCGCCAAACAACCCTCCAGACAGTCAGTGGATACATTCGCCATTTGGTTTACAGACGTCATCTACATGTAGGAGTGAATCAATACTCGTGATCTGATCGTTAATGGCTTTAAGGTTTGAAAGAAGTGACGGATTTCAACTAGTCAGATCATGAATGCAAAGTACCCCACATTCTCATCAAAAGCATGATGGCGATTGTATCCAGCAGCTGTCCGGAGAGGTATTCGATCGATTAACCCGATTTATTGTTGTATAAACGATCAACTGCCAACTGTAAGATGCGGCGGAGAGTTACTGGCCCCATTTGCAGTAACAACTTATAATCTAGGCTATATGCGCTTACTTGCCACAATAAGAATCAGAAATATATTTTATCAGCTGTGAAGTGTCCGTCTTCGCTTCGATTTCCTTTGAAAATCGTATGGTCGTTTATATAAAAATATTAACTTCAAGCTCCTGTGTGTCAGACTACGTGCATGCCCATGCTGTCAAACTATGCGCATGCGCCAGCTGATCATGATATTTTGTTGTTCGCACGTGCCACATGGCGGATTTTGTTACGACATGTGTACACATGTTTGGCTATAGACTTCAGAGCAGGTAAAGATAACAAAGAATAAGCTGTATATACCGAAGTTAACCTTATATGGAGGGCGTCATTACTTTTAACATATTTTATTTGTATATCATCATTTACATACATGAGTAGTGATATATAATAAAAATCAATAAATCGGCGTCATTGGAAAAGTTGTCTTCGGGCATATAAGTGAAGCGAAGACCAAGATCAGCAATAACTATGACTCGGCCCAAATAGCAATGAAGCAGGTGGCAAAGTAAAAGAAAGCCACTCCAGCAACACTAACAGTCTGCATCATTCAGTAAAACCGGGACTTTCCTTCTCCCTAACAGTCTCATTGAATTTAAGATCATTTCGAAATTCCTCATTACATATTGCAGGACATATAAACGGACCATGTGAAAAGGTCCTGCTGAGACTGCACGGATGTACGGGATGGTTCGATGCAGCACATTTGCATATATTTAAGACATATTTTACTTGACGTGGCTCATATGTAGTTTTGGTTGTTTACTTAAACCTCAAAGCGTTATTCATAATAACAGCAGACTGTTTTTATTAGAGAAAATAAGACTTGACATTTCATGTGAATTGTCTGCTAGCTGACAATTCACATGAAAAGTCAAGTCTAATTTTCTCTGACAAAACTAACAATATCAGTTTTAGAATGTGGTCTGCAGACGACAGCAGATGACAATTTTTATTTTATTTCCATAGAAAATAAGTCTTGACTGCTGACAATGCGCATGAACTGTCAAATTTTATTATATCTGAGAAAAAAAAAATATCAATTTTAGAATGGTGTGTGCTAGAATTTGCCTTTTAAACGAATTAAATGTCTTATACCAGTCCGATATCCTACATCATTCCTCCGCTATAGGACAGCGATAAAACTCAATGCAAAAAAAAAAACAAAATAAATAAATAAAAGCATGCATACTGGAGCAATCACTTCGCTCAATCATCCTTTTGTTCTCTGAGAAAAGCACTTAATGACAAATGTTCTATTCACACTTCTTGGGAAACACAAAGAAATTTCCTAGACAGTTTCGTGACATGTAACTGAGGACTTTTTGACGCTTAGCACTCTGGGTAAATTTTTCAGCAGACGACATACTGAAATATTTTTCTTATTTTTCCCAGAAAACAGGATTTGACATTTCATGCAAATTGTCTCCAATGGAGACAATTTGCATGAAATGTCAAATCATATTTTCTGGGAAAAATAAGAAAAATATCACCAATTTTTCGTCTGCTGAATTAGCCAAGAGAGTTGTAAAGGTTAAGAAGTATTTGATAACTTTTTTTCTTATTTCTTTAAACATATGTTTTGGGTACTCATTAGGCGCTGCTAATGAGTCCCTACAATATACTTTTTATATACTCTTCTAATATATATGTCTGTTTGGAGAAATAAGAAAAATATTTTAGACTGCTACTCATATACTCTTCCATAACAAGTTCCCGGAAATTTATTGTCAGATCGCTTGACCACTGGTGACTGTGAAAACTAGTAATTTGTGTTACTTCTCGTTACTGACACATAAAAAAAAGCGCGAACAAAGGGTTGTAAATTTGATTGAGCGAGAATGAAACAGCAATATTTGAAAGACATTCTACATCTTTGAAAGACTACTTCTAAATAAACATATCCTTTAGTCACCGTGATAGTTATTGTCTACACCCGTTGGCGTGGGTAATTTTAGCACGATGTTTCCTATTGCTCCGGAAGCACTTTATGAAAGGTCATGGGCTGGTTCAATGCCATTACCATGGTCTACTCAACATTGTTATAACCACGTATTGGCTTTCACAGAATATATGGTAAGTATAGACCAAGATTTTGTGAAAGCTAATACCAGAATATTGTCAACTGTAAATCTAACGAACCTCCGGTTATTCAGTTAACGGTCGATCTAATTTACGACCGCATTAATCTTTGAGCTTTGGGCGTCCTGAAATGACTTCCAACTTCATAACCGCCTACATCCAACTGCAAAGCTTCTGACTTCTAATTTCATGACTTCTTACTTCTTCAAACCTACTTTCAACTTTCGATTACAAATTGCTTACTTCTCACTTCTTACTTCCGACTTCATACTTTTAACTTCCGATTTCTAGCTTCTTATTTATAACTGCTAACTTATTACTTTTTGTTTCTTTTTTTTCACTTCTAGCTCAAGTCTTTGTCATCTGATTTATCACTTGTAATGTTCGATTACCTCTTACTTCTGATTTCTGATTTCCTACTTCTAACTTCACGACCAACTTTAGTAATTCTTGGAGTTCTTGATCGATAAATTACCAAAGGCACAATGTTCACAGTCATGTTGTAGATATTTAAAGTTGGAAGTAAGAAGATATTGATTTGAAGAAAGAAGTAAGCTGTCAATATATTGGTATAAAAATTAGAGAATTAGAAGTAAGCAGTCAGAAATTGGAAGTAGGGAGGTAAAAGTTAGAATGGTGAACTATAAAGTTGGAATTCAGTATTGCTAAAGTTGCAAGTGGATAGTCAGAACATTTGCAGTCAGAAGTGAGAAACAGGAAATTAGAAAATAGAACTGAGAAGTATAATATGGGAAGTCAGCAGTGCTGAAGCTGAAAGTAGGAAATCGTGAAAGTAAAAGTGAGGTTTTGAACTTGGATGTAGGAAGTCGCTGTTGAAATTGAAGTCTTAAAATTGAAAGTGGAAAGACATGAAAATAAAAGTGTGGTCTTGCTCTTTGAATTAGGAAGTCATGGACGAAAAAGTTAGGTTTGAACTTGGATGTAGGAAGTCGCTAAGTTGGAACTGAAGTCTTAAAATTGGACACAGGAAGGCATGAAGATAAAAGTGAGGTATTGAAGTTGGAAGAAGGATATCATAGAGATAAAAGTGAGGTCTTGAAGTTGGAAGTAGGAAGTCATGAAGTTAAAAGAAATGTTTTGAAATTGGAAGTAAGACGTCAAGAAGTAACAAGTGAGGTCTTAAAGTTGGAAGTAAGAAATCAAGAAGTGACAAGTGAGGTCTTGAAGCTGGAAGTAGGAAGTCATAAGGTTGAAACTTCAGGGTTTCCATATTGACCGGTGCAAAATTCCCAGCTAGCATTTTACTTAAATTTATATAGGACCGTTATCGATCCGTTAGGATTCCGATATATATGTAAGCAGAATACCAGCTGGGTCCTTGTCATGAGTTATTTTATCATTTTTGTCGTAGTTAGTCTCTGTTTGGTCTTCTGTTGATCTGCCTATGTATTCTCCAGTTGTGCCGCCCTTTTACACATCTGAAAAATTAAATCGTAAAGGTGAATGGATACATAGTTGCCATTTTTCACAAAGGAGACAATTTTTGCAACTTCTTATTTGCTTTCCTGCTCACCAGTCGCCATCTAAAGTGCGGTCTAGTCTTTCAAGAAATATCTGACTATGAAAAAGGATTTATTTATTTTTTTTAAAGAAAATTTGCTATCCTTCACGCCAACCCCTTCTAAAATGGCGCCTTATCTCTAAGGAAAGAATTTTCTCCCCAAAAAGATGTATAATTTTTAAGGAAAGAATTTGCTTCCTCTGGGAGAAAATTCTTTCCTTAAAGAGAAGAACTCTTTTCAGAGGGGAACAAGACAATTCTGATATTGTTACCTCCCTTGCAGGTGTATATATTTCCACTAAAATTAATGAATAAAAAGTACGAAGTTTTTGCATTTCAGTATCAAAACGACTGAATCCAAAGTGAATGCCGGCTGCGGAGAGTGCCTTGATGTTATGTACAGATATAAACAGAATTAAAACGTAGGGCTGCCAGAGGATCGGTTTAGTGTAAAAGAAGCACGGAACTTGGGAACGACCAAATGACGAAATGACTGAACGATGGACTGTGCAAATTCTGTAAAATCCCAATTCTATAAGGCTTCACCTTAAATACACAGCTCCGGGTAGGAGGGCGTATCCCTGTAATAGTTTTATTTCGCCAAGAAAACATACGCTATGGGTACTCATTAGAAGCGCCTCAGTGAGACGCTTCTAATGAAGACCGATAACGTATGTTTTCGTGGAGAAATAAATTTATCAGTACGTCATCATGAAAACACGCCTATATTGTTTTGACCCCCTTAAACCCCACTTTTATATAGTAAAACTGGGGTTTACAGGGGTATACATTATTTTTTCTTATTTCTGCTCAAAAACATCGATTGTGGGTACCCGTTAGAACCGCCTCGGCGAGGCGGTTCTAACGAGTACCCACAATCTATATTTTGAGCAGGAATATGAAAAATATCAGATTTTACTTTATCTGAAAATTATCCTTTTTGGGTTGTAAAATTTCCAATATATTTGAATAGGCGTGTTTTCGTAATGGTTTTAGTTGAAAAAAGTGCCTTATCTGGAGCTATGCTTAAATATGGAATATAATCTATAATCCAAAGTTTAAAAAAGGATGTCGAAGCCCTCGAAACGGGTAAAACAATGTACTACAAAATTACTCTACTACACCAGGAATACGAGTTATAATCTGTCATTATCTCACCGCAGGTTTCGTGGTGACACGATCAAACTTTATAAACCAGGCCTAACTCGTCCAGAACACTTGACATTTTAGCTGTTTGCAGGTTTGTGTGTCCATTGCTCTCAAGAGCAATGTAGGTCTTTGTTCGCGCGTCTGTGGAATCATGCGTGGCGAACAAAAGAGGATATAGAATATGGAAGATTTTTTGATCAAATAGTAACCCTACAATGGTCATGCACTCAAAATACAGCAAATACAAGCGTAAAATGATAATACCCCGCCATTTTCGTGCGGTGGGCAGATAACTCTTTCAAAAGTTAACGACATTAGCCCATTTGCAACCTAAACTAAAAATCTGCAATAGAAATGCACAAACCGAATTTGGTAAAATTGATTGATATTTACTCAAGTTATCGTTCGAAAATGAAACTACGGAGGTGTTGCGAGCAGACAACTCTGTCAAAAATAGACGAAATTTGCCCATTAACAATCTCAAACCAGATCTCTACAATATCAATGTACACACCCTTTGGTGAAAACTGATTGATAGTTGTTCAAGTTATCGTCCGGAAACGAAAATATGGACCTGTGGCGGGCAGGTAATCTGTCAAAAATTGACGAAATTTGCCCATTAGCGATCCCAAACCAGATCTGTACAATATCAATGCACATATCACATTTGGTGAAAATCAATTGTTGTTTACACAAGCTATCATCCGGAAACGAAAGACAGACGGATGAACAGACGGACGTACGATAGACAGACGCACAGACGGACAGACACATGGACGTCCAAGTTGAAACCATAATACCCCGCCACTATCGTGTGGCGGGATATAAAAATGCTTAAGAACTTTTTCATCAAGAGTTACCTCTCAATGGAATAGATTACAAGAATCAGTTCTAAATGCACCAATTTTAAATGCTTTCAAGAACAGACTTCAAAACATTAAATGGAGACAAAAAATTTAAGAGTATTTTCGGAAAATTCACGGGTGTCCAATCGAGATGGCGATACATTAGTTGAGACAACCTGCTTGCCCTACTGGATAAGGCACAGTTGAGTAAAGAATATTATTAAAAGGAGATTCTAGACAGATAACCCATAACTGTATTTAATGTTTGCCTATATAGCTCAAATACAAGGTAAATGAGTTTTATCCTCAAAGACGTTCACTGACCATTATTTTGACTAGTAAAATAGGAAATTAATGAAATCAAATTTTATGTTACCATTCAATCTGTTTACTGTTGTTGTCGTTTTCGTTTTCAGTGTTATAACTCAGTATTTCATGATGATGTAAAGGGAAAGGTAATATCGATTAAGATTTATCGGAGACGAAAAAATATCCATTGTGCTGTAAATGTGATTAAAACAAGATGAATAATAAGGACGGTTTTGGGCTTTCAATACTTTAAAATTGCTTATATCGGCGCTGCCATTTTGAATATTTGATTTTATGACGTCTTAAAGGTCTAGTTAAATATGCAAAACTTATTCAAGTAATGTAATTAATTTCGAATTAAATATGCAAAACCAGAATAAATAATATATGCAACACTATTTTACCTCTTTATCTGTGTGTATATGTAACTATTTGTGTGTATATGTAACTATTTTACCTCTTTATTTGTTTGTATATGTAACTATTTTACCTCTTTATTTGTGTGTATATGTAACTATTTTACCTCTTTATTTGTGCGTATATGTAACTATTTTACCTCTTTATTTGTGTGTATATGTAACTATTTTACCTCTTTATTTGTGTATATATGTATATGCTTCACTAGATGTTTATTGATTTTATTCAACCCATTTATGCCTAGTGGACATTTTTTACTCCTCTCTTTGGAAAAGTTCATTTCCAATGTAAGGGATGTCTATTTTGGTGTTTAGTGATTTCATTTATTAAAAGAATTCCCGTTCTAATGCAAACAGATGTAGACCCTGATCAGATGCCGCGTTCTACGGCGTCTGATCTGAGTCTTCTCTGTTTGCCTATGCCTTTTATGGGACGCTAGGCATAAATGAGTTAAAAATTCCACTGTTTTCCGTCAGAAAAAAAGACTTCATTTAATAGTTTTTAAAAATATTTAGAATCTCATTAAATATTCAAAATGGGGCACACTTGAGAACAATTTTGAAATCTCTAACCCTTGTCATGCTGAATAAATTAAGATGGCCCGCCCATTTCTAATTATCAGCCAATCAGATTACATAATCCAGATATTTGATATAAATTCACGTACCGAATGATAAACAGTGCAGATCCAGATCAGTTGGCTTCTTCAGAAGCCAACTGATTTGGATCTACACTGTTTGTGAAGGCAGGGTATATTCGGGTCCAGAAGGACTAAGGGTTAAATATATTAGCATTCTTAGATGTTATCTGTTTTTTGATTCAATGTCCAACAAAATACATGGTTTGTCAGGGTCCGTATTCTGAGAAATATTCTTCACCAAATTGCCTTTCCCTTTAAATAATGAACGCCAACCATGAGTTTTTGTATTGAATATAAAAAGCACCTTTGGAGGTTTGGTACACATACATGTAGACAAGAGCTGTCGGAGGACAGCGAGCTCGCCTGCTGGGTACATTTTATATTGTAACATTTTTATCATTAAGCCATATAATATAGGTCACACTGACCTAGATGTATTTGTATGTAAATCATTTTGTCACTTAGATATAATAATCCAGGTATGACAATTCTCCATGAAATAGTAATAAAAATAAAAGGCAAAATCACTGAAGCATGAAATATAGGTCACAATGACCTAGATATAGTAAGTGGTCATTCATTGGGTCACATGGAACTAATATCCCAGGTGTGACATTTATCCAACAAATATTCAAGATATAAGGCAAAATCACTGAACCATGAAATATAGGTCACACCAACAGAGATATATTTTGACGTCAATAATCGGGTCACAAGGAACTAATATCCCAGGTGTGACATTTATCCAACAAATAGTATTCAAGATATAAGGCAAAATCACTGAACCATGAAATATAGGTCACAATGACCTAGATATAGTAAGTGGTCATTCATTGGGTCACATGGAAGTAATATCCCAGGTGTGACATTTATCCAACAAATAGTATTCAAGATATAAGGCAAAATCACTGAACCATGAAATATAGGTCACACCAACAGAGATATATTTTGACGTCAATAATCGGGTCACAAGGAACTAATATCCCAGGTGTGACATTTATCCAACAAATAGTATTCAAGATATAAGGCAAAATCACTGAACCATGAAATATAGGTCACACCAACAGAGATATATTTTGACGTCAATAATCAGGTCACAAGGAACTAATATCCCAGGTGTGACATTTATCCAACAAATAGTATTCAAGATATAAGGCAAAATCACTGAACCATGAAATATAGGTCACAATGACCTAGATATAGTAAGTGGTCATTCATTGGGTCACATGGAAGTAATATCCCAGGTGTGACATTTATCCAACAAATAGTATTCAAGCTATAAGGCAAAATCACTGAACCATGAAATATAGGTCACAATGACCTAGATATAGTAAGTGGTCATTCATTGGGTCACATGGAACTAATATCCCAGGTGTGACATTTATCCAACAAATAGTATTCAAGATATAAGGCAAAATCACTGAACCATGAAATATAGGTCACAATGACCTAGATATAGTAAGTGGTCATTCATTGGGTCACATGGAACTAATATCCCAGGTGTGACATTTATCCAACAAATAGTATTCAAGATATAAGGCAAAATCACTGAACCATGAAATATAGGTCACAATGACCTAGATATAGTAAGTGGTCATTCATTGGGTCACATGGAAGTAATATCCCAGGTGTGACATATAACCAACAAAAAGTATTCAAGATATAAGGCAAAATCACTGAACCATGAAATATAGGTCACAATGACCTAGATATAGTAAGTGGTCATTTATTGGGTCACATGGAAGTAATATCCCAGGTGTGACATTTATCCAACAAATAGTATTCAAGATATAAGGCAAAATCACTGGACCGTGAAATCTAGGTGACCTTGACTGTAAAATGTAGGTCACCATGACCTTCACTCTCTTACACTCAAACTGATGTCACATAGTTAGCTGATGTATTACCAGTTGTGTCTATAACCTGTAGGCATATAAGATTTTACAAATGTGTCCTAGATTTTGACCCCTAGCCCCACCCCAAGGCCCACCCTGAGGTATGAACCCAGGGGTATGTTCTTTTGGAATCTCAGAAGACTCGTCCAGGTACCCAAATTCTAAATGAGAATGCTCTATGAGGAGTGAAAGTCAAGATATAAGAATTTGAAAAACTTTAACACAGTATTACAAAGGTGTCCTAGATTCTGACCCCTAGCCCCACCCAGGGGCATGAACCCAGGGGTTTATTCTCTTGGAATCTCAGAAGACCCTCCAAGGTACCTAAGTTCCAAATTTGATGCCTCTGTGAGGAGTGACTGTTGAGATATAAGCATTTGAAAAACTTTAACACAGTGTGACGGGAACGGGAACGCAAACGCAAACGCAAACGCAAACGCAAACGTGGACGACCGGGGTGACTACAATAGCTCTCCTTGTACTTCGTACAGGCGAGCTAAAAAGTTAACCAGCATGAATATAGTCAAGAAAAGTATGGAGTATTGAAAACGCCATTACCCAGAAGTTGTGTGTTCGTATTCCATGTCACCTGGATCAGAAACAGTCGTATCACAGCAGCTCCACTCTTTCGATACTGAAATATCAAGTAAATCTGATGTGAAGCATGGAAAAAAATCCCTTATGCCATATGCGAACAGCGAAGGCATTGATCATCCCATATCGTCTACAAACGTCATTGATTCAGTAAGTGGACAGAAAATGCGCAGATGCGCAAGCTGATATGGGCATTCGTGTACACGTTTGGCATAAAAGTCATTTTCCAGAGTTATCAATTAGTTGTATCAAACTAATTATATGAGCCACAACATAATAAACGTACCTTCTGACATGTGCGCCCAACGATGACTTAAATAAGCCTGCGCATCCGCGTAATCTCATCAGTCTCAGTTGTCCGCATGAAGATACTTTGCAACCCTGGCTATCCAAAAAGCGTCCAGTGAAGATTCGCGAATAAGCAGGCTGAGCTGAATCTTCGTTGACCGCACATATCCAAAGATACGTTTTCATATATTGGTTTCTAGAAGCAATACCAAAAAGCGGGCTATTAGCTTTATGCAGATTATGGGTGCAGATCAGACAGCGGATGCGCGCAGTGTATGGCCTTCCATTTCACAGTGCCCAGACTATATTCTGGTGAACAGGGAGCATTACGAAAGCATGCCTATTCAAATACATAGAAAATTTCACCTCCAAAAACCAAAATTTCTCAGATAAAAAAAACTCTGATATTTTCCATACTTCTGCTCAAAACATAGATTGTGGGTACTCTTTTGAACCGCCTCGACGAGACGGTTCTAAGGAGTACCAACAATCTATGTTTTTGAGCAGAAATAAGAAAATAATGTATATCCCTGTAAACCTCAGTTTTACTACATAAAATGGGTTTAAGGGGGTCAAAATTATAAAGGCATGCTTTCGTGATGAGGACCTGGTCAGACGACAGAACTTATTTTCTGTTCTGTACTTGTAGAGAACAGCTGAGCGCATGCACGCAAAAAGGTACAGCTTAGCCATTAGCAAAGATCAAGACCAGCTTGCACATCTGAACAGTCGGGTCAGGTTTTGTGTTTTCGCATACTGTTCTATATATCTTGTAGAGCTTGTATAAGTATTTGGACTTTGACCTGCTTGTGCGTCGTTGACAGCACTTTCAGACACCGACAGATAGTCAATATAATTTGTGCAAAGTTTGGAATGAACACTATGTGCTGTTGAGGTATTAGGATAGTTATGCTAATTACCGAAAATTTAGTGTATATCAGAGGACTGAGCCGGTTGTAAAGGAATTTGCGTCTGCGCAGCTCATATAATTTGCGGTTCGGTACGATTTCCATTCACAGACGCCAATGCAGCCAGACACCAAAACCTGAATTGTACTCACCAATAAACCCGGGATGATGTTTACAGTATTTCTTGTCTATCTGTTTAGAAAAGGTCTGAAGACAGTTGAAACAATGGCGATCAGCATCAACTGACGTCTTAACCTGTTTTCTGAAATGGAACAGTCATACACAACGAAAGTATTATAATTATAACGGACTGCGAAATACAGTCAACGCAAAACCTCAACTTTCAGGGACCAGCATTATGCGTTTGTGAAATATTTTTGTATCAGTACTTAGAGGTAAAGGAGGTTGCAGTATAAGAAACTTATAGCAAACTAAATCAATACTGCCCATCATTTAGTTCGAATTAAGCAGTTGTTTGAGTTATTTGTGTTTGAGATATGGAGAGTGAATTGTATTGCAGAGAAAAACGTCTTGGAGGTGAACAATCATTAATGTACGAGTATTTATGCATTGATAAAATCATATCTAGAATTGACATTGTACTTCGATTATCTTCTGTTAGCTTTTTACCCATTACGAAAACACACCTATTCAAATATATAGAAAATTTCACCTCCAAAAACTGACAATTTTCAAATTGAGAAAAAAAAAATATTCTGCTCAAAACATAGATTGTGGGCACTCATTAGAACCGCCTCGCCGAGGCGGTTCTAACGAGTACCCACAATCTATGTTTTGAGCACAAATAAGAAAAAAAATATATACCCCTGTAAACCCCAGTTTTACTATATAAAAGTGGGATTTGAGGGGGTCAAAATTACATAAGCATGTTTTCGTGATGAAAAACTTTCAGCTTTATCCAGACTAGTGAAATAACATACTAAAACCACCATGAGAAAAGATGCCTCATGGCATATGCAGGCAGTGATTCATTATTGTAATTCATTCCCAGTAATTCATTACTGATCATTTCAAGGCGGTACTTCCGTTGTGGTACTTTTTGTTAACCCTTGTCCTGCTGAATAAATTAAGATGCCACGCCTACTTCTAATTTTCAGTCAATCCGATTAATTGATCCAGATCGTTGTTGTAAATTTACATACTTAATGGCAAACAGTGCAGATCCAGATCAGTTGGCTTCTTCAGAAGCCAACTGATCTGGATCTACACTGTTTGCAAGGATGGGTATATCCGGGTTCAGCAGGACTAGGTTATGCACTTTCTAATGTTTTTTTTTTTTTATTTAACAATTATGTATGTTTAAGATATATTCAGTTACTAAGCAGAGTTACCACCTTTAGGGGAAAGAGTTGCCGACTCTGCTTGCCATCTATTCATTTTGTGGCTGCTTAGTTGTATTTGTCTGTGATTCCCTTTGGTTTTGGCGGCTAATGTGGAGCTGATTGTATCAGTTCCTGAGTTCACTTTTTTACTTTACTGGATGCTGTAGGACCATCAAAGGTCTGTATTAGTCTGCGAGGGGGAGTGGGGCAGGGGGCAGGGGGTGGGGACAGGGGAGCACAGTTTAAATTAAAACTTCCTGTTACCAGACCATAATGTCTCAATTACCGGATGAAATGTTTCACATCTGCGCATTATCATTTGACTACGCTGTGCGAAAAGATTTCTTCTGGTCATACGCGGACAGCGATGAACCAGACCAATTTGTGCACCCTCGCAGACTTCGTGAAATACATGTCATACAGTACGTTTTCTCATGTTACGGCTCAATTCAGTGACACTCTGCTAACTAGTACATGTACAGAACTTAACCATTCTCTTGCTAATCACGACATGCCCTGTTTTAGCAAACAATGTAGATCCAGATCATTTGGCTTCTGAAGAAGCCAACTGATCTAGATCTGCACTGTTTGACATTAAATACAGTCAAACGTCCATGGCTCAAACATCTTTGGGCCCATAGAAAATTGTTCGAGACATGGGTAGTTCGAGCCACTGAGGGTTAATCATGGTGCCAGGTCAAGAAGCAAATGTCGACAATATAGGGAGTTTTTTGTTTTTTATTTTCTGCACAATAATTGTATGTTGTGTGTAGTCATTAGAATCGCCTTGATCAGGCGATTCTAATGAGTACACGCAACTTACAATTTCAAGATAAAACAAGAAAACTTCCCTAAATATTTGTTTTCTTGAGCTATGGAAAGAATTTCGTAGGGACTCAAAAACAAGTTCGAATTAGCCATGGTAAACGAGCCATAGGTGTTCGAGCTATTGAGATTCGACTGTATGTGAATTTCTATCAAAAACTTGGATCAAGTAATCTGATGGCTAGAAATTAGAAGTGGGCATCGCATCTTAATTTATTCAGCATGACAAGGGTAAAAATAGATAAAAAAAAACGAATGGAATTATGAAAGACGTTAAAGACGGACGTATACACTTTAGGAAAGGAAACTCTGTCTAAATAGTACCCCACCCCCCTCGCCCCGGCCCCTTCCGAACGAGGTATATTCTGAAAGGAGAGAATACGATTGTATTTATGAATAACGGTTATGGGGAATGCTTGTGCATACTTTTCAGGGGAGGCAACTTTGTCAAATTGTTCTCCCTGTTTTCTGTAAAGGGGTCTACTCAAAAAGGGACGAATTTGCTCCCTTCTTGGGAGCAGATTATCCCCTTTTAGAGTAGACTTTTTTTTCGGAAAGAACCATGTGTACTGGAAAGCCAATAGGAAGTCACAAAAGTTGCCTTCCTTGTAAAAAGACTGTAAATCTACCAAAGTATATCCGGCCCCCTCAACCCTTACAACCCTGTTGACCAAAACATTTTAGCAAACAGTTTAGATCCTGACAAGCCGTCTCATCAGGATCTACACTGTTTGCCATTTTCTTTATTTTCGACTGATTCCAGTTTGCATCAATGGAAATTTACAAGTTCAAGGATTATACTCCAGAAACTCAGGGGTGAAAGATTTAAATATAACTAACCTTCCAAGGTTTCTTCGCCCAGTGTGTTTGTCTTGTTTCAGCTTCAATCCAGAGGTTTTTGCCAGCCTGCCAGTACATTCCACCTCAAATTCTGGAGAAAACGAAACCATGAAGGAAAAGCTCTGAGTTTACAGAGAAAGCTCTAAACCTGAGTTTATCTATGCAGGAAAATTCTAAATCTGAGTTTATCTTTTCAGGAAAATCTCTAAATCTGCGTTTGTCAGTGCAGGACAGTCTCTAAATCTGAGGTTCCATGTATCCATGTAGGAAAAGTTCTAATTCTTAGTTAATCCTGGCAGGACAAGCTCTAAATCTGAGTTTAACTGTGTACAAAAAGCCCTAATTCTGGGTTTATCCAGGACGAAAACGCTCTCAATTTGAGTTTATTAATGCAGGGAAAGCTCTAAATAGGCAATAAGAGGTTATAAATTGTATAACCCCTATATACGAAAAGTGAGAGAACAGGACAGCATTTGTGGACGTGTACGAAAAATACTCATTTCGAAAACACGCCTATTCAAATATAATGAAAATTTTACCACCAAAAAAATGAAAGTTTTCAGATAAAAAAAAAATCTGACATTTTTCATATTTCTGCTCAAACATAGATTGTGGGTACTCGTTAGAACCGCCTCGATGTGGGTACTCGCTAGAACCACCTAACGAGTACCCATAATCAATGTTTTTTGAGCAGAAATAAGAGAAATAATGTATACCCCTGTAAACCCCTGTTTTACAATATAAAAGTGGGGTTTAAGGGAGTCAAAATTATATAGGCATGTTTTTGTGACGTTTCAGGATAATCCTCTTATCCGGAACTATGAATATGCTTAATTGGGCAAAGCTATTGGACAAGACAGACTATGTAGTAACTGGGTTTCATTCAGTAAAGAAATAGTCTACACTGTTAGAAAAAGCTGTAATATTTCAATGAGGGAAGCATCAGTCTACACTGTATGATTATACATTTTTATTGGGTAAAGGAATAATTATTCCATTGTAGACTGAATAGACTCTCCCACACTATATATTGGAAGAGTCCAATTTCAAATTTAGGTATGTCCGGTAATGAGATTTATATATTCCTAGAGAAAAATGGCTAAACTATTTGCAAACAGTGGAGACCCTGATCAGACGCCGCGTTCTGCGGCGTCTGATCTGGGTCTGCACTGTTTCCCAATTACCCTTTTACAATGGGTTAGACTAAGTGTAAAACACAATAGTTCGTTCAGTAAAGCACCAGTCTACACTGTAAGAATAAAATATATTTCATGTGAGTATAGGGTCAGCCTATAAGAGTAAAACACAGTAATTCATTCTTGATATCTCCTTTTCCGATTCATCAGCCCAGTAATTTACTAAAATGTCGTATTCTGAAACATACATTGTTTAACGATCTGGGTAAAATTTTCAACAGACAGCATTTTGATTTTTTTTTGTTATTTTTCCAGAAAACAGTATTTGACATTTCATACAAATTGTCTCAATGGAGACAAATTGTATGCAATGCCTGCTTTCTGGAGCAAAAAAAAAAAAAAAAAAAAAAGAAAAAGAAAAAAGAAAAGTATGAGTCTGTCGTCTGCTGAATATGCCTAGAGAGTGGTCAAGGTTAAATCTTTAGCATCCTCTAAAATCCTCTAATAAATTCAGCAAACGACAAACTGATAAATTTCTTATTTTTATCCACAAAACTGGGTTGACATTACAAGGAAACTGCCAGGTTAGGAGACAATTTACCCTATTTTCTAGATTAGGAACCTGCTTGAAATGTAAACCTCTCTTTTCTGGGAAAAAAGTAAGGAAAATACTTTAAACTGTCGCCTGCTGAAACTTTTACTCAGAATGATAAATGTTCTACTCATGTAAACATGTCTATGTAAGTGTACCCAACGTGTACCCCCATATTACTCACTGATATATAGTGAGAACAGCGGTATGTAGGGTCTACTTTTACAGCGGTATGTAGGGTCTACTTTTACAGCGGTATGTAGGGCCTACTTTTTAGGCAGATTTTCAGAACTTGGCAGCTTTTAAACCAACTTTTTAACTTATTTATTACTACTTGCAAATGTTTTTACCCCATAAATCATTCTTAACGCTCAGCACTCTGGGTAAAAATTTCAGCAGACGACATTTTGAAATAATTCTATTTTTCCCAGAAAACAGGTTTTGACATTGCATGCATTGCATGAAATGTCAAATCCTGTTTTCTCGGAAAACATCATCAATTTATCGTCTACTGAATTAGCCCAGAGTGGTTAAGGTTAATGAGATCAATAACCAAAAGCTTCCTCTTTCTCCCTCTTATATAGTGAAAATGGCATGCTTTACATTGCTCTAGATGTGAGGGTATCAAGATAAATAGCTTTCGTTATCAAGTTTCTGCACATAAACACATGCTGTGGATACTCATTAGAAGCGACTTACATAGCTGCTTCCAGTGAGTACTAACTACAAATGATGCAAAACACACAAAAAGAGCCGCTATGCAATTTGCGGGCAACGCAGGTCCTGATCAGCCTGCGCGAATGCGCAGGCTGATCAGGACCTTCGTTGTCCGCTTACAGAATCAATGGATACTGTAGTATATGTCGACAAATAGAGAATGTCCAGATCAAACTGTATGGATGCGTACGCTCAGCTGAACCTTCATTGTTCGCATACGGCATAACAGCCTTCTTCTACGTTACGCATCAGGCCTCGGTGGCTCAGCTGGCTGCGCCGTCCGACAGGAGACCAGGAGGTTACGGGTTCAACCCCCGCCGAGGTCGGCAACATACTTTCGTTGAGATTGATCATGAAATATTTTCTACGGTCATTCTCTCCCTTCCGCTGATTCAAGAAGGGCAATTGTCAGTTTCTGGCGAAAGAATATGCACAATACAGGTTAACCGCTTAGAAGACTAAGCCTGCCCAGTAAACGTGTGGTTAGGTAAACTGACCGCGCTTGACATGACTCCAATGGGTCAACTGGACCGTAATACCTCAACACAAACAAACGTTACGTATCATATGTTTGCTTGGAAAAGTATAAGTATCATCAGTTTTGAATGAATTACTTGCTTATCTAGAGATGTGGCTAAGAAACAATGTCAACTCTCATTATCTCAAACTCCAAAGGACCAGAATATATGGTTTGGGATAACAGTTATATGAGATTTGTTTGTGTTGGGGTTTTACGGCCCAGTCAACCCAATGGGGTCATGTCGAGCGCGGTCAGTTTACCTAACCACACGTTTACTGGGCAGGCTTAGTCCTCTAAGCGGTTAACCAGTATTGTGCACACTCTTTCGCCAGAAACTGACAACTGCCCTTCTTGAATCAGCGGAAGGGAGAGAATGACCGTAGAAAATATTTCATGATCAATCTCCACGAAAGAATGTTGCCGACCTCGGCGGGGGTTGAACCCGCGACCTCCTGGTCTCCAGTCGGACGGCGCATCCAACTGAGCCACCGAGGCAGGCTTATATGAGATAGAGGGTGCTGAAATGTAAAGAACATATAGCAACAATAATCAATGTTGCCCTTTATTATTTACTTTGACTTAAGCAGCAATTTGAATTATCGGTCTTTGAGATAAAAGGAGTCAACTGCAGGTTATGTTAATGTTATGTGCCAACCTGATATATCCTGATCCGAGTAATCATCCCAGAAGTTCAAGGAGTAGACTTGCCGCCTTGCTTTCTTTTCTTGACGTGCCGCTTTTCTTGCTTGTCGTTCAGCTGCCTTTTCTCTTGCTTTAGCCTTCTTTTTCTAAAATAGAGTTATCAACCCTGGTCCAGCTGAACCCTGATATACCCTGCCTTTGCAAACAATGCAGATCCAGATCAGTTGGCTAGAAGCCAACTGATCTGAATCTGCACTGTTTGTCATTAAGTTTGTAAATTTGTATCAACAACCTATAGATCAAGTATAGTTCAAGATCGGAGAGGTAGTCAAATAAATAAATATTCGTCTTATGGCCTCTACAAAAAAAATATGTTTTGGGTACTCATTAGAAGCGCCTGGAGAAAATGATCCTTCCCACAAATATGTTTTGGCGGAGAAATAATGAAACAAGAGGGTCATGATGGCCCTATAACGCTCACCTGAGCAACATAGCACTTTGAGAGCCTGATCTAGAACTGATCAAGGCAAACATTCTGATCAAAGTTCAAAATGATTATATTAACAAGTAAGACAATGTAGCATGTCTAATGGACTGTGAAATAAAGGTCAAGGTCAAATATGGATGACTGCACTCAAGAGGCCATGCTAAGATGTATGCATGTACTAAGTATCACTGGCTGTAGGAGCAATAGTTACTGAGAAACTGACCTAAACACAAACACTTCACAAGTACCAAATATCACTCTGTAAGACCAATAATTACTGAGAAACTGACCTAAATGGAAAAACTTAAGAGAGTCACTGGACAGAAAACTATACATCACCTTGAAATCATCAAGACAAACATTTTGAGCAAGATTCATGATCATCACTTCAAAAATGTGACCTCTAGAGCATCAATAAGTTTTCCTTTGATTTGGCCAGGTGAACTAGTTTTTGATATCAAGTGACCCAGTTTTAAACTAGACCTAGAAATCATCAAGACAAACATTTTGAGCAATATTTATGATGATTATTTCAAAAATGTGACCTCTGGAGTGTTAACAGTTTTCTGCTGATTTGGCCAGGACACCTAGGTTTTGACCCCATGTGACCCAGTTTCAAACTTGACCTAGAAATCATCAAGACAAACATTTTGAGCAAGATTCATGATGATTGCTTCAAAAATGTGACCGCTAGAGTGTTAACAAGGTTTTCTGCTGATTTGGCCAGGCGACTTGTTTTTGACCCCAAGTGACCCAGTTTCAAACCTGACCTAGAAATCATCAAGACAAACATGTTGAGCAAGATTCATGATAATGGCTTGAAAAATGTGACCACTAGAGTGTAAAAAATGTTTCTGCTGATCTGGCCAGGTGACCTTGTTTTTGACCCCAGGTGTCCCAGTTTCGAACCTGACCTAAAATTCATCAAGACAAACATTTTGAGCAAGATTCATGATGATTGCTTAAAAATGTGACCGCTAGAGTGTTAACAAAGTTTTCTGCTGATTTGGCCCGGTGACCTAGTTTTTGACTCCAAGTGACCCAGTTTCGAACTTGACCTAGAAATCATCAAGACAAACATTTTGAGCAAGATTCATGATGATTGCTTGAAAAATGTGACCGCTAGAGTGATAACAAGATTTTACGCTGATTTGGCCAGGTGACCTAGTTTTTTACCCCAGGTGTTCCAGTTTCGAACTTGACCTAGAAATCATTAAGACAAACATTTTGAGCCAGATTCATGATGATTGCTTCAAAAATGTGAACGCTAGAGTGTTAACAAGGTTTTCTGCTGATTTGGACGGTGACCTAGTTTTGACCCCACGTGACCCAGTTTCAAACATATCCTAGAACTCATCAAGACAAACATTTTGAGCAAGATTCATGATTATTGCTTCAAAAATGTGACCGCTAGAGTGTTAACAAGGTTTTCTGCTGGTTTGGCCTGGTGACCTAGTTTTTGAACACGTTTTGAGACCCAGTTTCAAACTTGACCTAGAAATCATCAAGACAAACATTTTGAGCAAGATTCATGATGATTGCTTGAAAAATGTGACCGCTAGAGTGTTAACAAGGTTTTCTGCTGATTTGGCCCGGTGACCTAGTTTTTGACTCCAAGTGACCCAGTTTTGCACTTGACCTAGAAATCATCAAGACAAACATTTTGAGCAAGATTCATGATGATTGCTTGAAAAATGTGACCGCCAGAGTGTTAACAAGGTTTTCTGCTGACCTGGTCCGGTGATCTAGTTTTTGACCCCAAGTAACCCAGTTTCAAACTTGACCTAGATTTAATAGAGACAAACATTTTGAGCAAGTTTCATCAAGATTGGGTCAAAACTATGGCCTCTAGAGTGTTAACAAGTTTTTCCTTTGATTTGACCTGGTGTCCTAGTTTTTGACCCCAAGTAACCCAGTATCAAACTTGACCTAGATTTCATAGAGGCAAACATTCTGACCAAGTTTCATCAAGATTGGGTCAAAACTGTGACCTCTAGAATGTTAACAAACTAATTGTTGACGACGAACGACGGACGACGAACGACGGACGACGGACGACGACGGACAACGGACATAGGGTGATGACAATAGCTCACCCTGAGCTTTTGCTCAGGTGAGCTAAAAACAACAATAAAAACAATACTTTTTGGTTGAAAAATCGCGCCCTTCGTGGAGTTTCCGATGCATACATCGGAGGAAACCCAGCTAGCATTCTGTAAAAATCTACAGCGGGCCGTTATCGGCCCGTCAGCTACCCTGACGGGCCGATGACGGCCCGCTGTAGATTTATACAAAATGCTTACTGGAAATAACTCTGTAAGAGGTTACAGGAAAGGCTCTGTTCCTGGTCGCTTCTTCTTCGGGTGCCTCGGGGAGGCTGTGTTTCATGATTTCGGCATTTTCTGGGTCTCTTCGCTGCCATTCAATGATTAGTCTGATCAAAGTCCTCGCATGGCACACTGCCGGCAGCTAAGACTCTGATCAGACTGTGCGGATGTGCAGGCTGATATGAGTTTTTGTTGGGCACACATGCAATCTCGTAGGAAATGCTGCGTCTCAACTCATTTTTTATTTGATTTTTCTTTTAAAGGATTCCTCTTGTAGGACAATTCACCTTCACTACATGTACATTTGGCATTTAGTGCTGCGTGGCGGTCGCAACGTCTCACCGCATTGATTTTAGTGTAGTTTGTGTTACATGTGGTTCTTTGCGATCATCGAAATTATTTTCTGATTTAAAATAAGACAAAATACTAGTACCACCCATGTATTGTCAATTTATACGAGGGTCGTGCAAAAAGTTCTGTCACTAATAGGCTTTTTTTTTTTTTATCCCAGGTAGATTTTAAAAATGCTTCACTGCACTTGAATGGTGTGTTGAATAGCTAACGATACCCTTTTATTTCGTGCAAATTGCTTTCTAACTGACCGAGTTATTTCAAACTGAAATAGATGCAGTCATATACACTGACCAATTTACTTGTTACATTGGAATATGGACCAGAACTGAGAAATGTTTGCGCTAGGTGTGTAGCTCATTTGCTCACTGAGGAGCAAATGACACAACGCCTTACTTTTGAAAACATACAAAGGCTGTAATAGTCGGGCTATTTCTAACTTGCTAACAGGTGATGAAACCTGGGTGCACATGTTTGAGTCACAAAGAAGGGCTGATAGTAAGCAATGGAAGCGAAAAAATCAAAAACGCCCATGTATTGCCAAGAGAACCATAAGTTCGAAAAAGATGTTGTACGCAATTTTCTTTAATTCAAATGGGCCAGTCGTTCAAGTGCCTTGTCCATCTGGTCATACGGTCACTGGCCGATTCTACAAGAATTTGTTCAGAAGAAAGTGAAAGAGTTTTACAACAAGAAACGACCAAGCAAAGGATGGTCAGGAGTCCACCTTTTACATGACAACGCCTCCTCTCATAAGTGTGAGGTTGTTAGTCTTTTCTTGGCTTCTGAAAAGGTGAAAGTTTTAAACCATCCACCTTATTCACCGGACCTGAGTCCCTGTGACTTCTTTTTATTTCCAAGGCCTAAGAAAATGCTTTCTGGGAATAAGTATACGTCTAGTTCTCTTGGCAGCGCTCTTTATCAGTGTCTGCAACAGATACCAAAAGAAGACTATTAATCTGCTTTTCGCGACTGGGTAAAAAGCTTATAAAAATGTGTTTCAGTAAAAAGGGGAATACTTTGAAGGTTTGTAATGAAAATATGTTTGATAAAACGTAGCACTGAAGTAATCCGAACCCAGTGACAAAACTTTTTGCAGGACCCTCGTACTGCCGAAAAGTGAAGTCAAATGAAAGTATGCCTTCGAATCTAAGCAAAATGTGCAGATTCAGATCATCCTGCGCATGCGCACAGATTCTTCCAGGCATTTGCTCTGTCGACAGTTTTATAGTACATGTATCGATTGATCCTGTCAGAGGGCAACGGAGGTCCTGATTAGCTTGCGTAAATGCGCAAGCTATTCTGGGCATTCGTTGCCCGTATTTCCCTTGAAGATACTTTTTTCGCGTGGCGCGGCTCATGTATTGGTTTATTCTGGTACCCAGCTCTAGACGCAATGCGAATACGTCAAGATTAATGCGTGTTTGATATCTGATGTTTTCCACGGTTCAAATGTGTTTCATATGTACAGTACCTCATGTTCGCACAATGCCTGTTCCTGGACCTCTCTTGCCTTCCGAATTAAATGCGTTTTGACAGACTGAATAGCACCAGGATCAGTGCCCCAGATCTGAATATAAGTCTTGTCCACACTGTTGGTAAAACTTCCTCTGTTAAGTCCATATTTCAGTTCAAATACAAACTGTTCTTTCTTTGAATACTCCACCAGGCTGGAATCTAGTTTTGAGTCCAGTTGTTTTACGTGCCCTGGGTACATTGGAAGCTCAATAACCTCTGAGTCCATTTTTCTCTTCTTCTTTTTCATCATAAGTTCAAATTGTTTTTCTGTAAAGGGGTTAGTTTTACGTTTTATTTTACTCAGCTCTACACCGTCCACCATGTTTCTGCAGATAGCAAGTCTCGTCAACAAACTGAAATCGTCATTTTGTGCTAAAAATAGAATTTCTAGAAGACGACATCTGCTGTAGTCAGAGGGTGTCACAGTACCTAAAATATTCTTAATAAATGGAACCAGAGTTACGGGCACTGTATGTTCATTTGTTTTGAGTAGCGTACGAAAATAGCTCACATAATCGGCAAGTTTCTCTTGATCGGGTTGCCAGTCTGAAATTAAAGAAAAAAATGAAATTTAATACCGTATGTAAAATACTTACTCTTAATGCACCAGTCATTTGAAATCGATAGTGGGGACATACCAGGCTTAAATGTCGTGATTTAACCCCCGATAAGTTCCGGCAGAGCCGTAGATGTGCCGGGGTTTCAATTTCCCGCAAAAATGCCCTGAGACAAAGCCGACCTTTAAGCCGGACTTTACCGGGGCATAGTACAATGTATTTCCCTAGGATTTACTTTCGCGCGAGTACCGAGATTTCGTTTCTTCACAATGGCGGGCGAAAGCCAGATCGAAAGTAAGTTGAAGAATAATGCACTATTGCCAGGTAAGAAAGTTTGTCTTAATGGACCAGGGCCTTTTAGCAAAGACTTACCATAAATTTGGCCCGCAGTGCAGGGCCTTTAGCAGAGCTTTATTTGTAAACTGAAAAGGTAATAGCCCCGCTATTCCCCGGTCCCGCAGGGTTCGGGACAACAAAAGACCGGTGCATAACAGGTTTGTCATAAAATTGGCAGAGGTTTAAATATACTTTGTTTATTAATAGTCCGTGTTAAAATTTAAGTTCCCTGTTTTGTAAGTACTGAAAGGCCAAGGGCGGATCCAGGATGATTAGACATAGGTTCAAAATTTATGACGGCCGGGTGCGGGAGTCGATTTGATCAAATCCTAAGTATTCGAACAGACAGACCTGAGTAAACAGTGTAGACCCAAATCAGACACCACAGAACGCGGTGTCTGATCAGGGTATCACAAAACATGCCTATATAATTTTGACCCCCTTATACCCACTTTTATAAACTGGGGTTTACAGTGGTATATATTATTTTTCTTATTTTTGCTCAAAAACATAGATTGTGGGTACTCGTTAGAGCCGCCTCGCTTTTTTATCTGAAAATTTTCAGTTTTTGGAGCTTAAATTTTCTATATATTTGAATGTGCGTGTTTTCGTAATGGTCTAAATTGTTTGTCACTGATCCAGAAATTTTAGACACATTCATATGTAGTAAACTCGACTTGTTGAAATTATAGGGTCAAATACGGTGTGCGAGTATTAAGCGTAAATACATGTATACGGCATTCCAAATTAGCAAATTTATCCCAAATTTCCCTTGAAATGACATTTTGACAGGAGGTTCGACCAATCCCTTCCCGGATCCGCCTATTTAAATAGGATTGAGACTATCGATGTATATTAAAGTTTTTCAAATTGTGAAGGGGGCGGGGACGGATATACCCGAAGGGATAGCTCAGTCGATACATGTAGCAAAGTTTGTCTCACAACTAGCCGCATGGTTCGAATCTAACAGTGGACATAAGGACGCAGTTACGTGCGAATAATTGGCAGCTGCCTCCCGGTTGCGGTACTTTCACAGCGGGCCTTTCCCAGTCCCTGTACAACTGGGAATAGCCTGGCTCCACGCTGTGAATTTTACATTGCTAATCTAACAAAGGTAAAATACTCCTCCCTGACATTTTTTTTTTTTTTTTTTTTTTGCAAATATCATCTCCCTTACCAGTCAGAAAACCAAACCAGAGAGAAGGTCATTCCAAATGATAGGATTTCTGTAAATTATGCTGATTCATATATTAGTTACACGGGAGCCAGTCTAAACTGGGAACTGCATGTGCTTTCTCACACCACTAAACTGCCCTCTGAGGTAATGCAGATTTGACTAGCTCGGAGTATAATTATGGAAAAAGAAGGGAAATAACTCTTGACATGAAATTTATATCTTTTTAGAAAGGACTTGATATTGAAGAAAGCAAACAGGAAGTCATAAATGTTACCTACCTTGCGAAAACGGTCCCAAGTGTATCTAGGTTCTTAGATCCAGATAGGGCATTTTTTTCTTCAAAAAGTACCGATATTGTTCTTATTTCTGTTGTTGGTACTCATTCGAAGCGCCTCGCCGAGGCGCTTCGAATGAGTACCCACAACATACGTTTTCATGAAGAAATAAGAAAAAATATGATGTGGATAACCCTTTCTGTCTGGAGCTTTTGTTTGTGTTGAGGTTTTTCGGCAAAGTCAACCCAATGGGGTCATGTCGAGCGCGGTCAGTTTACCTAACCACCCTTTACTTGGCAGGCTCAGTCCTCTAAGAGGTTAACCAGTATTGTGCACATTCTTTCGCCAGAACTTGACAACTGCCCTTCTTGAATCAGCGGAAGGGGGAGAATGACCGTAGCAAATATTTCATGATCAATCTCCACGAAGGAATGTTACTATATATCTGGAGCTATGTAGTTCCCTTGTTTTACCTGGGTCAAAAAAACAAAAAAAAAAAAAAAAAAAAACTACTTACCAAGATGCTTTCTACAAGAGCAGATTGCCGAAGCCAGACGGTGACTATACCATCTTGGAATCCATTTGGATTGTCGGAGCTCCTTTTCCAGTTGATCAAATCTTAATCTGTCAACATGAAACAAACAGTTGACGTTGATTTCTGGCATTTCGTCGAGCAGAACAGTCAGCGGAACCTGTTAAAATATAAGGATAGCAAATAAGTAAAACTATAAGGAGTGCAGCTTTTAAATATTAAGAGCACTAACGTGTTTGCTATCATTAATTCATTACGAAAACATGCCTATATAATTTTCACCCTCTTAAACCCCACTTTTATATAGCAAAACTGGGGTTTACAGGGGTATACATTATTTTTCTTATTTTTGCTCGAAAACATAGATTTTTGGGTACTCGTTAGAACCGCCGGCGAGGCGGTTTTAATGAGTACTCAAAATCTATGTTTTGAGCAGAAATATGGAAAAAAAAAACAAAAAAAAAAACAAAAAAAAAAACAACAGTTTTTGTATTTGAAAATTTTCAGTTTTTGGAGATGACATTTTCTATATATTTGAATAGGCGTGTTTTCGTAATGGAAATAATACCCATACATATGGCCTTACAAAAATACTTCTTATATTCGCATCTAGATTTTAGGGGGAAAATGTAGTAGTCGGTTAGATTTTACTTTTTACATGATTTTATTTTCTATTCTTGGGCGGAAAATCAAAGCAAAACAAACTATCATGTGCAAAAAACAAAACAAAAAAAAACAACAACAAAAAAACATTTATTTTTATACTATTTTCATAAATTATTCGTCTGCAATATTTACAAAAATAGTATAAAAGCTGTCTTTAGCGTAAGTCAAATTGACTCTGAAAAAGATTTCCACATTTCAAAATGTTTTAATTGTTCAGGGCCCAGTTGTTCAAAATTTGACGAAGTTGTTAGCTAACGTAACGTTAAAAATTTCTGTCTTGAAATATGACAAATACATTGTTATTCTATTTTGGCCCAGATCTTTTGCGGGCGGGTGGGGATGAGAAAGCAATAATGTTACCAATAAAAACAGTTAACCCATTTATGCCTAGTGGACCCTTCTACCTTGTCACTTTGGACAGTTCCATTTGTAGAGGAAGGCACCAAGTGGTTAGTTTTCATAATTACGCTTTTAAGTGAAATTTCTGTAAATCATGCAAACAGTGTAGACTCTGATCAGATGCCGCGTTTTGCGGCGTCTGATCTGGGTCTACACTGTTTGCCAATGTCCCTTTTGTAGGACGTTAGAAATGGTTTAATATTAAAAATTATTCAAAAATAAAACTGTGTTCATACCTCCGATCCAAATAAATCCTAGCTTGTTCACAGCATTTACTTTCTTCTGTTATATGCCTGTATATTGTGCAAGCCAGTATATAAATACCAGAACTTTACAGTTTAAGCTTCTAGAATGATAAAATTGCCGACTTGACATTTGTTTAGGTCTAATGCAATATCGGGCAATGTTTATAAACACAAATTGGTTGCCACGTTTTCAATACAAATAAAGGAGTTTGAAGTAAGCGCCGAGAACCGGTAATTAAATCCTGCTGGTGGACAAAAATAGAACTGATCGCATGTTTACAAGTGGATCTTGATGAATACGTGTAATTCAGCCATTGAAGTGCTTGAGTATTGATTGATTGGTTTTTGACCATAAAAAAAAAAAAAAAAAAAAACAACTACCAAGTATTAACTTTCACCAAAAGGCTTGGTCTGTGCGCAGTTGTAATGTGATAGGCTTTTTGGCCTTCTTATTCCACCAAGTATTAGCTTTTACAAAAAGCTTAGTCTACGCTTAGCACACATTATTGTACTACGCTCAACTATCAGCGCTTACAATTTCAACAGCGTTTCAGTTTGTCTACGAGAAAAATGAGTTAGCGAATCTCTGTGCAAGAGAGCAAACAAAATGGTGGCCAGAGCTAAAAAAAAAAAAAACTTTAAAAGACATCTCCTCCGCAGCCAGTGTCCTGATTTCAAAGTAATTTCACAGAAGTGTTCCTCTTATGGCCCCTTTACCAAAATTGCTAAAAAAGTTCTGCTCAGCTGAACAAAATAAAACAGAGGTTTGTCTACGAAAAAATAAAAGAGTTAGCAAATCTTTGTGCAAGGGAGTAACATTGTACACAGTGCACTTAGCTTAGACCAAGCTTGTTTGTCAAAGCGAATACTTGGTTAAAAATAATGGACAGTACATGACCTTTTTATAAAGTGCTTCCGGGATGTAGACCAAGCTTCTTTGTCAAAGTTAATTCTTGGTTAAAAGTTTAGCTTTTCAAAAAAGCTTGCCAACTTTTAAGCTCTTTTTCAATGAAGTGATTTTTGGGCTTGGAGCACTTTTGGCTGTCAAACCCCAGCCTCAGCCCCCGCCCTATACTACTGCCCAAGCTCACCCGTCAAATTTAGTAAAATGGTATCTTATGTCCTATGAGGCTTGAAGAATTTTAGAAAGTGATTTAGTCCAAATTGTCGTATGAAGAGTCATTCTTTCCATCGCAGGTGGTGCTAAATGGAAAATAAATAGAAAATCAACAATACCAAGAAAATGAAACTTTTATTAATACTCTATCAAACAAACAAACAAACAGAAATAAAATATCAAACTAACCAACTTGTTAAAAATAACACAATAAGTACGGTTTAGGCCTAATGGTTTAATCAAAAACCTTAAAAAATCATATTTTAAATTATTCAAGGTTGTGGTACAAATAAAAAAATATCAGCTGTAATACTTAAACGTATACTTCTAAAACTTAAAGGTTTGCTAAGCACCTCTACCATATATATACCATATATACTGAAAGTCTGTATCGTCAGTGGTAATTACTGTTTGGGAAGTTGCCGTATGCTTGTCATAAACTGCAGCAATGTAACTTTTTTATCGTATGCTAATATTTCCCTTCTGCAAGCCACACGTTGCTGTGTGCTAATCTTATACTGCAACAAGGTAATCGTTTATCGTGTGCTAATATTTCGCTGCTGCGAGCCATATGTTGTTGTGTGCTAATTATAAACTGCAGCAAGATATTATTTTATCAGGTGCTAATATTTCCCTGCTGATAGCCTACATTGTAATATGTTGATCATATACTGCATAAAATCATCACAAAAACATGCCTATATAATTTTGACCCCCTTAAACCCCACATTTATATTGTAAAACTGGGGTTTACAGGGGTATACATTATTTTTCTTATTTCTGTTCAAAAACATAGATTGTGGGTACTCGTTAGAACCGCCTCTCCGAGGCGGTTCTAACGAGTACCCACAATCTATATTTTGAGTAGAAATATGAAACATGTCAGAGTTTTTTATCTGAAAATTTTCAGTTTTTGGAGGTGAAATTTTCTATATATTTGAATAGGCGTGTTTTCGTAATGTAAGCGTTTGTCGTGTGCTAATATTTCCCTGCTGGTAGTCATACGTTGTCGATTGGTAATCCTGTACTGCAGCAAGGATATCTTTTATCGAATGTTTCTATTTCCCTGCTGCAAGCCATACGTTAGTCGTTGCAAATCATATGCTGCAGTATGGTAATCTTTTATCATACGATAATAGTACCCTGCAGCAAGCCATACTCTGTTGTTTGTTAATCATAAACTGCAGCAAGGTAATCTTTTATCGTGTGCTGATATTTCCTGTCTGCAAACCATACGTTGTTGAGTGCTACGTTTGTAATCATAAACTGCAGCAAGGTTATCTTTTATCGTGCGTTGATATTTCCCTGTTGCAATCCATACGCAGACGCCACCTTACCAAGTTCATACACCTAGCTCTCCCGTCCTATACATCCATAAACGAATCCTATCGAGAGTTTAAAAAAAAGGCCGAAAAAGCTCCACCAAATAAAACCCGTTCTATGAACTCCTACGCTACTCCGGTCGCATGTTTATAATATTTGGCCGAAACGATCAACTAAAACATGACGAAACAAACCAGGGCCAAACCGACTTTGCTCATTTTGACCTAGGACCGAAACTACAAACAACCCGTTGGAAACAGCTTTTACCCCAAAGCGCACATGGTACTAAGTATTTTGCGGCCCTGGTGGTGCTAAAGTACAGATCTCAAAAGCTATCAATTAAATACTGCCATCTTTCACGTAAGATGGCAGTACTAACGTTGAGCAGTCTATAAAAATAGCTATGGATCAGTCTATGACCTTTCAGAAAGTACTTCCGGAGCAAATTGACCTGCCGGTCTTGTATCGCTCATCTAAGCACGTTTTCACGGGCTGGGGGGACCCGCTGCAGGAGCCCAATTACTTTCCAGAAACTCCCATTATAGCATCTGGCTAAATTCTGACCCTCACAATATTCTTTGACTTCTAAATTTTATTAAATATCAAATTAAAGGTTCGCCTTTAATAGTCTGACAAAATACGTTCCAAACATGAGCATCAGTGAAACCAAAGTATGCTCCCCGAAGATACGCAGTAGTGGGAGGGTTGTGTAAGTGAAAGAGTAAAATACTTTAAGAGATATGCTATGGACAAGCTTATTATTGCAATCAAAGCCCTGTAGGCGCTGGTGGCCTGGGCATCAGAAGGCCCAATGACAAATGACTAGAGATTCATTTGAAAGCCTATAAAATGTTCAAAAAAAAAAAAAAAATAAAATAAAATAAAATAAAATAAAATAAATAAATAAATAAAATAAATAAATAAAAAAAAAACACAGAAAAAAACTAGAAATGTTTCCAAAGTACAGGGATACCCCGCTCTGGGTACCTCTATAAAACTGTGCAAACCTTGCCAAATTAGCCTATGTCAATGCTGGGCATCTGTGTACTTTGGACACGTTTCTAGTTAACAAAGAATCCGAACATAATGAGAAATATAAGGCCATTTGCCTGCAAGGTCTGTAACTCTTAAACCATGAGACTAAGAAACTCAGTTTTGTGTTCCCAAGTAAGTCATTTTCAACGAAGAATGTAAAACTCGTGTAAAAAATAACGTGCATCCAGAGTATAAATAAGGGAGATAACACCAGACGGACAGATGGCCTGACAGACGGATGCTCAGGCACCTTTGCTTGCACTCTGCACTTCCCCTGATGGCCATCTATCAATGTATCACGTTTCATTAAATTCCCTTCTATACTTTCAGAGATATGCTCTGAACAAGCTTTTTATTGCAAAAATTAAGAAGGGAAGTAACTCTGTAAATACTGGTGACAGGGTTATGGATTTTGCATTCTGCCATTTCCTTTATGGCCCTCTATCAGTGTATCAAGTTTCATTTACGCCGGACTGGAGCCCGGCGTATCTATTTGAGGTTGTTTTTGTAAAATGTGTATACATTTGGAGAACATCGGTTTTCTTCCAGTTTTATGGGGTTCTTGGTAGGGTTTTATATAACTATTCAGCCCCCACTTTTTTTTTTATTCAAAGTCATACTTTTGCAGCAGAGAACTGTGCTATTGGTAACATAGTGAAATAAAAAATGGGAAGTACTGTGTAGAATTAATGTAACAATGTGGGATTTGCTCATTTAAAAGAGGAATGAGCAGTTTTCCCGTAGGCATATGCAGGAATTCTCGTACTACAGGTACTAATCCGCACCACTCGGTCCCTTCTGTGACGTCACAGCATGTCGCTAGTTCTCAGACAGGTACTAGTGTGGAAATGTATACAATTATATAGGAGCCCATCATTTAACTAATAAAATCATTTATTTTCAATAATACGAGATATTATTATAACCTCGCAATAGATGGGAAAACGTATCTGCTTCAATTTGATACCAAATTTGTTGAAATAAGATAAATTTTAAAATGGCCCAGATTGTAATGAATGCTACAAGGGTTTTTCCTTATTAAGTCTTTGTATTTTACAACAAAAATGAAAAATTGCCTTGATTCAATCGCCAAAAAGTCATATTTTTTAAAATTTCTCCGTTCATTATAACCTCTCATTCGATAGATCTATTTAATATCTATAGTTATGTAATAAAATTTTGAATAAATTATTTTATTAAAAATGGCCCACAGGTTGCAGAATATAGCTATATTTTAAAAATGCGGAGAGAAAATGTGTAATGATTACACAGACGCAGGTCTTGTGTACACATGATACTAGCATGAATTGCAAAAGAGGTTGTAAGAATTGGAAAATAAAAAAGAATTGGTATCCATTGATAGTATTATAAAGATTATTTAGCTTCAAAAAGGAAAACACAAACATATATATTTATGATAATATAAACTTATTTATTTAATTTTTGTTTGTGTCGAATTATGTTTTTATTCGGCAATTTATTGAAGCTTTAATGAAAATTTGATATAATTACTTTTGACCATAGGAAAACTACAAACTGCTTAATAACTTGTTTTTTTGTTGTTTTTTTTTTTTTTTTTTTTGTTTTTGTTTTTGTTTGTTTAATGATGAAAAAAAATGCTTTGTCGGGATACAAGAAAAATACCTAAATGCGCGTCCACTCTTGCGATGTTTTCTTAATAACAATTACTGCTAATGAATGCCAATTATGTCCTTATCTTGACAAAAGAAAACAACGAAATCACTTTTTACATAATTGACATACATGCTTATGCGCAATTTTAATTGTACAAACAGAATCAAATCCAATATTTGATCTTTTTGCATAAACCAGCACTTTAATTGACACGATTTGCTCATTTTAGATTCCTGTACACAAATAAGGACTAAATGAATGAGATTGAGTCTCTCTCTCTCAAACGTTCTCTAAATCTGTGAATAACAAGAGTCTCTCCAAATAAAAGCAGCATTAAATATGACGTGCAACCATTGTAGTTCCAGATCAGCATGTGCATATATTTTTTTCTCTGATAGAATGTGCAAGCTCTATTCAACATGCGGTGTTAAATATGTATATTTAATAAAAAAAAATATAATATTTAAAACAAAATACATTAAAACAAAATGATAATTGATATTATTTTCAGAAATTTTGTTTCATAAAATGGTTATCTAGGAAATTAAAACATAATGATACTAATGATATTATTATTAGTAGTAGTAGTAGTATTAGTATTTACTACTACTATTATTATTAGTATGTTGTACATCACAATTCCGAAGAATGAATATTATTAAGCTGGTCATATTCGAAATGTTTTATTTGTAAAATAGCCACATGGACAGTTTATACTATCGTACATGTGTATTTAGGGGTAAAATATTGGTAATTACCGAATAAACCCTGTTAGACACATTAAATTACTATCATACTGAAATTTGATCAAGTCCGTTTGGCTACCTATTGACACAGCTTATACCTGCTATCTGAGTGGCAAACAGTGTAGACCTTTGTTAAGATACTCTGTGATGTAATGTCTGATCAGGGTCACTGCCTTTTCTTATGGTGTGTTTATCAGAATCTCGAGTTTAAATACTATAAACCACTTTCTCAGTCAGATTCAAAAAATTGTTCAGTACACACCTTTTCAAACATTACTCTAAAGACAATTGTTTCAAAAACAAACCTGGGATACCAGATGATTCGATCAAGTTCTACTCTTTATAACACTTACCCTATCTTTTTAACAATGCCATTACAGAACCAGCTGATTTGTCTAAACATTGCTGGGTAAGTGTAAAATAGTGTAGACCCTGAACACACAATGCGTAATGTGACATTTGATCTGGGTCTACACCGTTGGCACAGACCTCTCTGTCTAAAAATCTAGGATAGTAGTAACAGTCATAATCCAAGGAAAACGACATTTTATCCATATTTGCTAATTACCCAACACAAAAATAACACGAGTCTCTCCAAATAAAAGCAGCAACCATTGTATTTCCAGATCAGCATGTGCATACATTTTTCTTTGATAGAAAATGATGCAAGCTGTATTCAACATGCAGTATAGACTGATCAATGTATTTCAGCGGACACAGACTGATCGGGTCTACATTGATCGCATAATTCATAAGGCCCATTTTTTTTTTTTTTTTTTTTTTTTTTTTTTTTTTGAAAAAGATTCAATCATAATCGTTTCTTAAGTTACTTGAAGACATCTCAAAGTTCTTGAAACGATCAACAAAACATTTTACTTTCATTTGTATTAGCATTAAAAAAATTGTTCAAACATATATAAATACAAGTTAAATAACAGCACGTTGTTTATTTTCTGGTTCCATATGTCTACCATTATTATTATTATCCCGTGGGAACTAGAAGCCTCAGGCCACTGGACAATGTAATAATAGCTTAATCTATACCTCATGCAATAAAAACAAAGTGGTCAAAATATCAAATGAACATCAACATTTGAAAAGGACCATTATAACTAGGATCAAGGAATATGGGCAAACAAAGCACCATCTTTAACCCTGTAACTAAATAAACACTAATTACTGTAGAATATATTGATTAAGATTTAAAATCCTGATCAGAGTGTGCAGATGCGCTGACTGATCTGGATCTTTAGTGTTTGCATAATACATAATTTCCCTATTTTCATAATCTGACACAACTGCCCTTTATCTGAAACAGGTCACATGGTCCTGCAATTCTTGAGATGATAAGATAAAACTAGAAATAGCATATTCTACATTAATTTTTATGAAAGTTTTTTGACAGTTTGTCTATTTTTTTCCTTAAGTTTAAATGATTGTTTAACAACGTTCATGCATCAAGGGAAAAGTGATGATGATATTCTTATTTTCCCAGAAAGTAGGCTTTGACATGTCATGCGAATTGTCTCCAACAGAGACAGTTTGTATGGACTGTCAAACTTTATTTTTTGTTGGTTTCTTTTTTGTGGGGGTGGGGGAGGGGTAAAAATTTTAACCCTTAACCTTTTCCACTCTCTGGGCTACTTCAGCAGCAAAAAACTGGTGATATTTGTTGAATTTTCCCCAGAAAATAGGATTTGACATTTCATGCAAATTGTTTGCAATGGAGATGGTTTGCAAGAAATGTCAAACCATTTCCTTTTTTGGGGTGGGGGTGATATTTGATCCCTAAACGTTTATCACTTTCTGGGCTAATTCAGCATGCGATAAAGTGGTTATTGTCTTAGTTTATCCAGAAGATAGGATTTGACACTTCATGCAAATAGTCTTCATTGGAGACAATTTTCATGAAATGTCAAATCCTGTTTTGAAAATAAAACATACAGAGGAAAATTGTTCAGGATAAGTATTTGGTGATTGTATTTTTTTCTCCATAAAAACATATGTTGTGGGTACTCATTAGATGAGCCTCACCAAGGTTCTTCAAATGAGTACTCATAACATGTTTTTGCTTCACCGAGGTGCATCAAATTAATACCTACAACATATGTTTTAATGGAGAACTGGAGAAAATTGTCCCATATTTATGTTGTCTGCAAAACTTTTACCCAAAGAGCTAACTGATAAGTACTATGCTAATTCGCGCCACCAATGGGTCCTAAGTTTATGAAATAGCTAATTGTCTTTATGCTGTGAACAAATAGCCCAAAGCTATTTATGTACCTCTCTTGAAAGAAATGTCCTGTTTGTACACCTCTGTCCAGCTGATGGTCTGTGTGAGCTTTGCAGACTGGTTTCAAACTACTAAATTATCAAATTACCAATAATTTAAACCTCTAAATTTGCGGGGTTTTTTTTTGTTTTTTTTTTTTCTTCTAATCATGTATGTACCCTAATACTACTACTATGCTCAGGCACAGAATGGCCAGTAGGATTGTTTAGCATAAGCATCTGCACATACTGATCTTAACAATCAGATCTGTAACACACATTAAGCAAAGAGCATAACCTTGCTCAGAAAGCGCAATGGGGTCTTGGTCCACAAAGGGCACATACCTGAAGGTTGCTTAAAACACAGTAATATTTGATATTACTCATTTATGCTAAAAAAGGGATATTGACAAATAGATAAGAACTTTAGACCCAGATCAGACGCCGCATATCATGGTGTCTGGTGAGCATTGATTAAACACACTTGATTGCATTCTGATTAATAGGTTTCTTTAATCTGTGGTGATAGTACTGATGTGAAATAGGTTACCTAGATCACCTTAAAGAGTAGGTAGCTTTAATTAATGTACTAACAAATGTCTTAGGATAACAACTTAATAACGGAGGTATGGAGACTGCCCTTTGAGGTTAAGAAGTGGATGACATAGGCCTTTCCCCTGTACTCATTATCCATATGCGTTTTTCTTTCTTTCTTTCTTTCTTTCTTTCTTTCTTTCTTTCTTTCTTTCTTTCGTATTGTAACAACAAATGTCTTAGGATAACTTAATAACGGAGGTACGCAGACTGTCCTATGATGTTAAGAAGTGGATGACATAGGTCTTTCTCCCGTATTCATTATCCATAGGCTTCTTTCTTTCTTTCTTTCTTTCTTTAGTTTATGGTTATCATAAAGTAATTTTTTTTACTCATTCATTCATTTTTTTTTCAAATTACTTATATTTAATTAAATTTTCCCATTTGTTTTCTCCAGGTGAAATGATCGTTTTTCTTTCAAAAATTGTACCAAACTATCATCAGTAATTAAATACAACCTTAATGAATCAACTCATTTGTTCTCTTAGATTAACTATTGTTCTTCATTTTAAAATCTTACTGAATTACCATTCATTAAATATAACACTTTTTTAATTTATTAATTGCTTTTGTTTTCTTAGGTTAAACTATTTAAATTCGTTTAAAATCATATTGAATTATCTATAACTAAATACAACACTTTTTATTCAATTTGAAATAATGAAATAATAATAATAATAATAGTAATAATAATTTATTTTAATCAATTAATTAATATTTTGTTATTATCATTATTAATCAATTCTTAGGTTAAACAATTGATATTCTTTTGAAAATCATACTGAATAATCTGCTGACATTCATTCATTCATTCATTCATTCATTCTAACTCGGACCTATTCCAGTGTATATTGGGTCCAAGAGCAATGCATCCACACATGATTTAATCTGAATTGTAGTAGTACTGTAGGTGTGTGACACTGGGTTGATTACACACCAGCTACACAGGTAAGACGACGCTTACGGGCCTCCAGTCAAAGGGAATTAATCGAAACCGATCTAAATTGGAATATCGATAACCTGAGTGACAGTTCCTGTAGTACGATAATTCCTGGTAGTGGAGCCCCATTCGACCTGAAATGAGCTTGTTGCTGTCAATATTCGTACACGTTTGAATTTTTTAATTTCGTTTTTTTCGTCGTACTACGAAGAAGAAACAAAAGATATTTTTCTTTGTTTACGATTAGAAATATCCATTCTCAAATCGAACGGTTTAATAAATACAGTTTAATTTGATATTCAAGCATGGAAAGATTTGGGCCGAAAGAAAACGTTATGAGTGGAGAAAAGAACGAAACACTGCTACATAGATAATTTCGGACAGTGAAAGCTGATCTGGGCCTTCGCAGTCCGCATATGTCCGAAGACACGTTTTCACATGGCGTGGCCAGTTTCTTGTAAAATCAACCCTCTTTATGCTGATACTCAATACAACGACTAAATTCGTTATAATGACAATTTGACAGCCACGAAATCTGCACTTAAGAGATAACAATTAGTCACAATGAAAATTGTCAATAAGCAGCGCTTATTCGATACCCCCGCATAAAGCATAAAACCTTTTTCTAACAAAATTTAAGTTTCAAAGTGCCGGCGTGACCTTGAAAATCAAGGTCACCAAAACCTAATCACTTCTTTGCCCCATCATTATGATGTATCTGTGCTAGTTCGGTCAAATTCCAGCCATTTGTTAAAGAGATATTGTGCACACACACTTTTACTTCATTAACAAGGATCCTTTAGGCTCCTTTTTGAGTATTTACATGTATAATGTAGTGACTTTGAAAATAAGGTCAAGCTCACCAAAATCTAATCACTTCTTTCCCCCCTTCCTGATGATGTGCCTGTGCTAGTTTGGTCAAATTCCAGCCATTGGTTAAAAGGATAGTCTGCATACAAACTTTTTTCTGCCTTTTTTCTGCATCAAGAAAATTTTTTACAAAGGGCAATAATCCAAGAGAATTTGCCCCTAGCCTTTACATTCTCTTATGTAGGTACATCTTATTGATATCAATGTGTCTGCAGAAATTGATGCATATCCATCACTGCGTTTTCAAGATATTAGGAAGAAACCAGCGTCGCTGACGGACACACGGACGGACGGACAACGTGAAAACAGTATACCCCCCCCCTCTCCCCACAAACAGAGTTTGCGCGGGGTATGAAATAATACAAGAATATTGTATTTAATATTTTAAACAAACATATGTTTTAATACTTGTTAAAATAGCCTCACTGAGGCGATTCTAACAAATATGAAAAAAACAAAACAAAAAAAAAAAAAAAACAAAAAAAAAAAAAAACAACAACAACAACAAAAAAAAAAAAAAAAAAAAACAAAAAAAAAAAAAAAACAACATTTGTCCTATGAGGAAATAAAAACAAAAGAAGACCTTTCTTACATATCAATCTGCTCATTAAGTATTCTGCACAACAGCAAATTTATTTTATAGCAACGTCTTTGGTAACAAATGCTGTCGTTGTAATGAGGATTCACAGTACCGTATTAAGCCAAACATTTGAACAAACGGGCCTGAGAAAGTATAGAAAAAGAACAGAACGTGGTCCTGATCAGGATCTATACTGAATCTCTCATCCAGCAGTTTTCACCATTACGAAAACACGCCTATTCAAATATATTGAAAATTTTACCACCAAAAAAAAAAAAAAAAAAAAAAAAGAGAAAAATTTCAGCTGAAAAATTCTTGTAGTCTTCATATTTCTGCTCAAAACATAGATTGTGGGTACCCGTTAGAAACGCCTCGACGAGGCGGTTCTAATGAGTACCCACAATTTATGTTTTAGCAGAAATTAAAAAAAAAATAATGTGTACACCTGTAAACCCCAGATTTACTATATAAAAGTGGGCTTTAAGGGTGTCAAAATTATATAGGCATGTTTTCATGATGCAAACATCAACGTATAGTAAACTGGACTTATTCAAACTTAAGAACAAATATGGCAAGGTCTTAAGATGTCCCAATATTCATGACAAATATGATAATAAAATCGGAGTGTCTATTGACAAACGTTTGTCAATAGCACAAAGTCGATAAAAATGCTATTGACAAACGTTTGTCAATAGCACAAAGTCGATAAAAATGCTATTGACAAACGTTTGTCAATAGCACAAACTCGGTAAAAATGCTATTGACAAACGTCTTTCAGATTTCAGAGTCGAAATGCGAAAGTTTTTTTTCTATTTCTTTCAAAGATTTCTGTTTTTCCTGTCTTTTTTGAAGAGCGGTTTGAATTAACGTTCGACTGGAGCCATAGATGATGCGGGTTTGGCCCACCGGTTCGCGGCCTCTTTCTGTGGAAAGACATTCCGCCTTCCGCTGGTTGGTTTGATTTGAGATTTATTGTCCCCGTCAACACTGAATATTTTCATTTTGCTTCCAATTTTATGGGACTTTACATGTAAGGCATCGTAGGAAAGAAATGACATCGTAAGATCTGTCACCTAATGAAACCTATAGAGTTTATAAGCATGGACAGTCCTATTTGCACCGCTTAGCCCGGGCAGGCTTAATTCTTTAAGCGGTTTAACCGCAAATTTTGTGCTGTCAGTTTCAGTTCTCCGATGAAGCCTCGTGCAGCCCATCTATTTATTCAAACCCCGATGGGCGGGGCCGTCCTTCTGTTGATTCAGGGAAGACGACAGTATGATGAGCGCTTGGTCTAAGCTTGTTGAGGAAATATGATATAAGTATTATAAATGTCACTTAAATGACCTAAAATGTGATGACTGGGACGTATCTTGTATCCCATAGATCAACGTTTTTCTTTCTTAATCTGATTCTAATTCGTTATGAAGATCAAAGAACAACGATCAAACAATAATCAAATGGTTATGATAATAATTTTTGCACATCATTAATCAAAACGATGCTAATACCTTTCTTCAATAGCCCTTAATTGGTATTAACGTTGCTGATACCTTTCATAATTAACCATTAAGAGTACTATTTCGCAGCTTGTAAAGAAAATTGTTTCATATTTAAAAGATTAAAGTTGTGATGCCGACTTTTGATGTTCTTCGGAAATTTACATAAATCCGAATTTCATTGGGTAAAGACCCCAGCCACTTGTTTTCAAGCTTCTTTTTTTTTGTTAGATATTTACCAATCAAAAGTTGCAAAAGAAAAAAAACAAAAGCCCATATATTTCGATTCGCCCATTTTTCGGGACATTAAAAGTGAATGTTCTTTATAACATAGCCATATTAAATGTATTCTTAAGTATTTCCTTAAAAAATAAATAGTGTATAACAGTGATAAATAACTTATGCTGGATTCTTGTTAGGATTGTGTGTATTTCCTTGTATAATGAAGTAGTGTAAAACAGTGATTCTTGTTTGGATTGTGTATTTCCTATATATTGAAATAGTGTAAAACAGTGATTCTTGTTTGAATTGTGTATTTCCTAATATATTGAAATAGTGTATAATCAGTGAAATAAAATGGCAAATCTTATCACAGGTCACTCACAAGTGAAATACTTTGAAAATTACATTAGTTTAATGGACACAAAATGTGAATCCTTTTCCGGATGTTTGATAGAGGACCTGTTAAAGGAATCCTCAGTAAAGAACCTCATTCCTGAAACCCAGGTGGTAGCCGTTTTGTGTGGTATCAATAATCTGCCTAGGGACGACTCAGCGACCGTCATTGACAAGTTCAACAAACTCTTCGACGGCATTCTTGAACTAAACCCGAGGTAAGATCTATATATGTGATTTAAATTCTGATATTGTCTCATTTCAAGTACATAGATTGAGTTGGCTCGTTAGAACGGCCTCATTGGTGCATTTTCTAACGAGTACCCACAATATGTTTTACTGACCGGAAAAAGGGAAAATAATGTTCACTCCTGCAAGCTCCACCTTTTTATATGAAGTGGAATGTAGAGGGGCATTTGGTACTCACTTGTTAACATGGTGATATTTTATGTGTGTGTTTTGCCCATTGCCTTTTTCATTTAAAACAAAAAAACTTGCAGGTTGTAAAACTGGAGTTTACGGGGGATTATATTATTACCATATTTCTGCTAAAAAAAACCCCATAGATTGTGGGTACTCGATAGAACAGCCTCATCGAGTCACAAAATACCTCATCTGTTGCTATTACAACAAATATATACTCAAGTTGCAGTGTGCATATGCGCTGACTGGTAAAAGTCAATGTACCAAGTAAATTGAGCCTCTAGTTACATGATAGTGGAGCAGTTCTGTAAGAGTCGACCTTGGTTAAAATTTTCCAAAAAATATTTTTTCTCATGGCGTGTCTTCATATGATTATGTTTTCATAAAGAATGCTTGTGGCGACAATTCAGGACAGTAATGATATTACAATCCCCTTTGTTGATAATGATTAGGCTTAATCCCTTAATGTGTCAAGAAAAACTTCTGTCCATTTGAAACAAATTTAAAGAAGCCTGTTTGATCCCCTTTGTTGATAATGATTAGGCTTAATCCCTTAATGTGTCAAGAAAAACTTCTGTCCATTTGAAACAAATTTAAAGAAGCCTGTTTAATGTCAAGAAAATAATTTTTGCATTCAAGCAAATATTGTTGGCCTTGACAAAAGTACAGTTTGATCTGGATCCACACTGGAATGATTTTGTATTATTTTTTGTGATTTGTATCACAATGTTATATGCATGGCTTCACCACCGTTGTATCGACAAACGTACAGTAAAGCTGATTGAAGAGAAAAAGAACTTCGTATTCAAATGCTGTTAGTTGTATAATGTTTGAAATCATTATGATAAGGCATCATGTTCACATCTTATGCTGTGTGTATTGATTAGAATTGCATCATCTGAGCGATAATAATGAGTTAATTTAGCTAGTTCTTATATTCTGTTTTGTTTGTCTGTATTGGAGTTTACTGCCCAGTCAACACTATTTAAGTCATATCAAGCTGGTCATTCATTATAAGTCATATCAAGCCGGTCAATTCACCTGTCCACAATTTCGAAGACAGACTTACCTTTCTTATGTGTGCATGACAACATATGCTGTGGGTACTCATTAGAAGCGAATCATCAATGCACTTTTAATGTACCCAGATCGTATGTTTTCGCATGTCTTATCAGCAGCCTCATGTATGTAATAAAGAGTTATTAAGCTAGTTCTTATTTTCTTTTTTGTTTGTCTGTATTGGAGTTTACTGCCCAGTCAACGCTATTTAAGTCATATCAAGCCGGTCATTATAAGTCATATCAAGCCGGTCAATTTACCTATCCACAATTTCCGAAGACAGACTTACCTTTCTTATGTGTGCATGACAACATATGCTGTGGGTACTCATTATAAGCGAATCATCGATGCACTTCTAATGTGTACCCAGATCGTATGTTTTCGCATGTCTTATCTGGAGCCTCGTGTATGTAATAAAGAGTTAATTTAGCTAGTTCTTATTTTCTGTTTTGTTTGTCTGTATTGGAGTTTACTACCCAGTCAACACTATTTAAATCATATCAAGCCGGTTATTATAAGTCATATCAAGCCGCTCAATTTACCTATCCACAATTTCCCAAGACAGACTTACACGGAAGCGGTGAACAAATACATGTAAGCGGATTCATGATCAAGCTCCGAAAAAAATTGTTGGTGACCCCGGCAGGCATGGATCCCACGCCCCCCTGATCCATGCTATTTAGGTTATATTGAGCCGGTCACTTTGCCTATCAATAATCACAAGAAAATCTTATACGGAAACGGTTTACACATACATACGCATGCTTTCTATAAAAATTCATAACTGCCCTGCGTGAATCAGTAGGTCCATGATCAATCGCCACGCAAGAATGTTGCCGACGCCGCCAGGTATTGAACCCACATCCTTCTGATCAACACTATTTAGGTCAATTCGAGCCGGTCAGTTTACCTCCCCGCACTTTTCACATGTAAGAGCACTTTTCTATGGCATAAGTCGACAACTGTCCTTCTAAATTCACAATTATGTACAAAAGAAATATATAAAAAAAAAAACAATTTTCGCATTTCGACTCTGAATTCTGAAAGACGTCTGTCAATAGCATTTTTACCGAGTTTGTGCTATTGACAAACGTTTGTCAATAGCATTTTTATCGACTTTGTGCTATTGACAAACGTTTGTCAATAGCATTTTTACCGACTTTGTGCTATTGACAAACGTTTGTCAATAGCATTTTTACCGACTTTGTGCTATTGACAAACGTTTGTCAATAGACTCTTCCTAATAAAATAGATAGAATAGGAGTTTAACAGATCTGTAGATATGTAGCATTTCAGGGACGAACCCTTAAACTGCCAATCACAACAATTGTCGTCTGCTTTTTCATCAGCTTGTGAATTTAAAAGTTATTTTGTAAACAGTGTTGACCCAGATCAGACTGCTCCTAGGAGCAGTCTGATCAGGGTCCACACTGTTTGCTTGTATGCAAAAATAGGTTTGAAAAGTTTGCAAGAATATTCAGAAGACGACATAAACAGATGACATTTTCAGATGCAGGTTTTCTTGGCATTTAAAGGGTTAAAATTTAACCTGTCAGCTATATATAGCAGCAGACGACATATTATTTTTTAAACGAAAAACTAAATTCAAATTGTCTCCTTTGGAAACTTGAATAATATGTCAAACCTTACTTTCTGTAACAATAAGACAAATATAGTATATTTGTCGTCTGCTTACTTTGCCCAGTGAATGCTGACTGTTAAAACGGTATTACTGTATTTGGATACCTTAATTATCTTATTACCTTACCTATCCTAAAATTTGAACGTCTATGATTGTTTATGTGTCTGAAATCTGCTGATTGAGTAGCAAGCAGTGAAGACCTTGAACAGACGCCGCGTTCTGTGGCATCTGATCTGGGTCTACACTGCTTGCTCAGGCCTGTCCATTCTAATACTGGTAAATTATTAAGCAACTGAGTAATTATTGTTCTAATATGTGCCAAACAGCCTGCAACATACCAATGCGATGTTTGGCATGATTTCTATACAGTTTTGGCCCGCGCTTTATATGAGGGCTAATACTGAAATTTACATAGATTTAAGGGATCAGGAGGGCCAGTGTTTATTAACAAGTCGATGAGACTTTAAACACAGCACAAAGTTGATTAATAAAATATGATATGGATATTTCACATTGGCCCTGTTACAGGTCCTCGGCCAGTCGTATTGACTTTCGGGTGGCTGTATTGGGCCGAGGCGAAGCCGAGGGCCAATACAGCAAGCCTTAGGCCAATATGAAAACATCCATTTAATAACATTATATTACGGGATTTATAATGTATAGAACATTTCAATAACATCAAAATGATAAATATGTGAAAAAAAAACAACAACAACAAAAAACATCAAACAAATTATCACAGAACAAATTTTATTGAAAACAAAATCATCTTCTATAATAGAGTTTGTGATTTTAAATCACAGTTTATAACACACATATAATCACTGTTTATGAGACATACAGAATTAGCGTTTATAACGCAACTATTATCACTGTTGAAAGCACACATATAATCTTTGACTAGAATGATTAATCTGGTAATTCTATAAACCTGGGCACATGATTTCCTACAAGATTACATGTGAGCCAAGCAAAGACACAGACCGCTGTCCGCCTGAAGACGTTTCTGAACGTTGACTACCCGAAGAGTGCGTTGTGAATACTGATCAGACTGCCTGGATGTGTAGGCTCATCCGAATCTTTGCTGGGCGCACATATAATCTTGTAGGAAATGCTCTGAGCCCTAGTTCATATGGTTTTACCAATTCGAAACTCTGTGATCTTTTACATGTGAAACATACAAATAATTATTCAACAGATTTGTAAAATGCCCTCGACATTCACTTATCACAACCATTTTGAAGAAATAAATGGCACAACGAATGGGAAATTTGTGAGATGACGTCTCATGAAAAGCCTGCGATATACATATAGTATGCGCAACTTCTTACTAACAGACGGAAATCTATTTATTACTTTTTGCAGAATGGAAATATATTCATTTATATATGAGCGGCACCGCGAGAAAATATACCTTATGACACGTGCACTAGTGAAGACTCAGATTAGTCTCCACATCCGGGCAGTCTGATCAGTCATCGCTGTGCACACTTTGTATAGTCAATGAAGACCTATTCAGGTGCACAGAGAAAACTAATCAGGGCTCAGTTGTTCAAAACTAACGATGTCGTGAGTTAACGTATCGTTAAAACTTTGATCATTAAATATGCCATATACGCTAATATTTTTGGAAAAAAAAAGTGAGTAGCTTTTGCATTTTTTCAGCAAAAATACTTGTGAATTCGATATTGTACTTAGTGGAACAGTTAACATTTTTAATATAACGAGCTCGTTAAGCTAACGATGCTTTGAACAACTGGGCACAGGCTGTTAGTGCATCTGACTGTGGTTAGCCAACTTGCCAAAGTTTTTTCCACTTTTAAATAGTAAAACTTGGGTTTACAGGGGTATACATTATTGTTCTTATTTCTGCTCAAAAACATAGATTGTGGGTACTCTTTAGAACCGCTTCACCGAGGCGGTTCTAAAGAGTACCCACAATCTATGTTTTGAGCAGTAATATAAAAAAATATTAGAGTTTTTATGTGAAAATTTTCAGTTTTTGGAGGTTAAATTTTCTATTTATTTGAATAGGCGTGTTTTCGTAATGACCATATTTGCTCTAAGTATTCAGGCAGACACGCCTGAGCAAACAGTGCATACCCAGAACACACATACAATTTTGCATGTTGCTTGAAGGGAAAGACACAAAATAGTTCTCTTATCATTTTGCTAACGAACTACACTGTTTGTCTACAAGAATGAAAATGTTTGCAAAGGAAAATAACTTATAGTCACATTTAATGTCAAGCAGTCATGTTTGGAAAACAAAAATAAGAAGATGAAAAGTTTCGTCTGCTAAAATCACACCATGTTTGCATAGGCTTAACCCTTGAAGCGCTACTCACTATTAAATGACACTTTTTTTTATATTATTTTTCAGAGAAAATAAGGGTTGATATTACAAGCTATCAGATGATCCATATGAAATGTCACGTTTCACTTTCTCAGAAAAAAATATCAAATATCTTCTGTTACAAATCTGCTTATCCCTTTAAGGGTTGACATAGTTCTAATGGACGCCATCGAAATACAGCCAAGGTAGGGCACGATACTAGCACTGTCCGACGAAATATGGCGAGCAACCGAGAAAACTGTCCAGGATTACTTATGGTCGGAAAAGCACTGACTATGATAAAAAAGCCGAGTTCTCTCAATAAGTAGGTGTTGTCTCCTTAATAACACCTAAGTGTCTAGTCATCATCACAGTCACTGCTGCATAGAAAATTCCTGTTTGGTTTCCGGTTGGCCTTTTTGTGAGTTCTCCAGTTATGTTCCCCTTCCACACACCTGAAAATAATGAGCATTTCCAAATTCAGCATTTCCAAATTCATAGACAGAAGGGTCCAGTTCACAAAGGTTACTTGTATCGTACTGGGATACTGTGATTAATTTGTTTTGTGTTATATTCTTTTTTTACTGTGTGTGCAATTATCACTTTCCCTGACATCGCTGCCTGATACAAGCCGTTGGTATTACGGTTGCGTTTTGCAATACATGTTGTTTATCGTCCCTTGTTTAATGGTCTCTGACGCATAACTGAGTGAAAATTGAGGCCCAATCTTTGGAAATACATTCCTGATACATGTATACGAACAGCGAAGATCGAGACCAGTCTGTGCATCAATGCCAGGAGTCGTTCCAATAAAACCTCTGGTCAGCTTGCACAGATCCACAAGGTGGCCTACGACATCGCTGCTCGCAAATGGGAAAGTTCTATTTTTTCCCCAAAGCAGTTTCAAGTTTGGCAGCGAAATTGGAGAAGCATATTAATCCATTGTATTCTGGAGACCCCTAAAAGAGTAATTGGCAAATAGTGCAGAACGCGGCGTCTGTCTGGGTCTCCACTGTTTGCAAATAGTTCAACGATTTTTCTCTAGGAATATCTAAATCACATAGCCTGACAAACCCAAAACTGAAATCAGAATATATAGTGTGGGGTAGTTCATTCAGTCTAAAACGGTTAACTTTGGATCTAGGAAATTAGAGGCCTTACCCAGAGCTTAAATGTTCGTTTTCTAAATCATATGGGTTACAGATAGTCGCGTCACAGCAACTCCACTTGTTCGATTCTGAAATGACAACAAAAATAGAGCAAATATGAGCCGGGGTACAGCATTTCCTACAAGATCGCAAGTGCGCCCAGCGAAGACTACTCAGCCTGCGCGTCCGCGCAGTCTGACAAGAGTCATCGCAGGGCACTCTATTGGTAGCCAGTGGTCCATTTTTTTCTACTAGCTGATGTGTTCAAAATCTGCTTGGTGACTGGCAAACAGTAAAGACCCTGATCAGACGCCGTGTCCTGCGGCGTCTGATCAGGGTCTACAGTCAATATGAAAACATTCCTATTCAAATATACTGAAAATTTAACCACAGAAAAATGAAAATTTTAAGATAAAAAATTCTGATATTTTTTCCCATTTTTGGTCAAAACATAGATTGTGGGTACTCGTTAGAACCGACTCGCCGAGGCGGTTCTATCGAGTACCCACTATCTACTTTTTTAGCAGAAATAAGAAAAATAATGTATACCCCTGTACACCCCAGTTTTGCTATACAAAAGTAGGGTTTAAGGGGGTCAAAATTATATAGGCATGTTTTAGTGATGGTTTACTCAGGCCTTGCTATCCAAATACTAAGAGTAAAACACGGTACTCACGGACGAATCCTGGATGGTGTTTGCAGTTGTCAGTTTCTGATTGTCTGGAAAATCTCATATGGCAATTGAAACAATGTCGAATAGCACGGAGCCTCATCTTTACTTGTTTTCTGAAAAAGATGGTTTGCATTTAAAACACACTTTAAATCATTACTTTAACACACTTATGTGAACTGTACACTTCTACCAGGTAACTATGGAGAATCAAGGTGTTTCTTTTATTATTATTATTATTATTATTATTATTAATATTATAATTATTATTATTATTATTATTATTATTATTATTATTATTGACGTTGTTGCTACTATTTTTGTTACTGCCCAGCGAGCACATAACGTTAATGCAACGTCGCATTAACGTCGATGCAACGTCATGACGTTGTATCTAAATGTCATGTGCCCGCTGGTTGAGCATCACGAAAACACGCCTATATAATGTCGACCCCCTTAAACCCCACTTTTATATAGTAAAACTGGGGTTTACAGGGGTATACATTATTTTTCTTATTTCTGCTCAAAAATATAGATTGTGGGTACGCGTTAGAACCGCCTCGACGAGGCGGTTCTAACATGTACCCACAATCTATGTTTTGAGCAGAAATATAAAAATTATCAGACTTTTTATCTGAAAATTTTCATTTTTTGGTGGTAAAATTTTCAGTATATTTGAATAGGCTTGTTTTCATAATGGAACCGCATCATTTTTGCACAAGACCCTGAAGTGTATGCCCACAAAATCGAGACTATAGGTAATTATACTGCGAGGTTCAGATTTAAACATGATAAAGCATGACGTACCTTCCTACGTGTCTTCTACCCGTGTGTTTATCTTGTCTGTTGTCCCACTTGAAATTTTTATCAAGACTTAACTTCGGACCAAAGCCTAAAGATAGAATACAGGAAATCATTTATTAACTCTTTCGACGACATTTGTCGTCTGCTTTTTTATTATAACAAACTACCGTTTGGAAAGACGTTTATATGTAAAGTTGAAAGACTGACTGTCAAGCAGCTTAGATCCAGATGAGACGGCTCACTGAGCCGTCTCATCTGGATCTGTGCTTTGTTTGTGTTGAGGTTTTACGGCCCAGTCAACCTAATGGGGTCATGTCGAGCGCGGTCAGTTTACCTAACCACACATTTACTGGGCAGGCTTAGTCCTCTAAGCGGTTAACCAGTATTGTGCACATTCTTTCGCCAGAAACTGACGACTGCCCTTCTTGAATCAGCGGAAGGGAGAGAATGACCGTAGAAAATATTTCATGATCAATCTCCACGAAAGAATGTTGCCGACCTCGACGGGAGTTGAACCCTCGACCTCCTGGTCTCCAGTCGGACGGCGCATCCAACTGAGCCACCGAGGCCGACTTCTGGATCTGTGCTGTTTGCAAAAGCTAATATTATCGCCTGTGGCAGTGAAAAAGTTAACGTCTAGCACGCAGGGTAAATATTCAGCAGACGACATTTTGAAATAGTTTTCGTATTTTTTTCCCCAGAAAACAGGCTTTGACATTTTGTGCAAATTATCTCCTTAGGGGACAATTTACATTTCACTGACATTTTGGAGACAATTTGCATTAAATGTTAATGCCTGTTTCCTAGGGATATGAGAAAAAGTATCATAAATTTGTCGTCTGCTGAATCTGCCAAGAGGTAGGTGAATGTTAACCCTTGTTCTGCTGAACCCATATATACCCTGCTTTTGCAAACAGTGTATATCCAGATCAGCTGAAGACGCCAACTGATCTGGATCTGCACTGTTTGCCATTCAGTATGTGAATTTATATCAACAATGAAGGAATCTCATTAGCTGACAATTAGAATTGGACGTGATATCTTAACTTATTCAATATGACAAGGGTTAATTGTCTTGAAACAGACATAAAATTGAGTCATATACCATATGGCTCTGAATAAGACTTTTTCAACCAAACAAGAATGGCATTTTATTTCTTATTATTCCGTGAAGGTCTTATTTTGTGGGTACTCATTAGAAGCGCCTCGACGATGATGCCTCGCCGAGGCGCTTCTAATCAGTATCAGGACACGTGTTTTCGTGGAGAAAATATAAAAAAAGATATCTAGATACCCCCTCTTATCTGAGTTGTGCGTATACGTCTACGTCTACGCTAACAGGACACATCCTTTCCATCTTCTAAACAGTTAACATGTGTAATATAAATACAGGAATACCCAGGAAAGGCCAAAGTCACGGAACACATCCCTTCCAAGGCGTCGTATAAGGTAAGTATCACAGAAGAGCATCCTAATGAAAATCCAACGAATAAAACAAAGAGGAACTGGAATGGAAATAGCGCTTTCGCAAATCAACAGCAGACCTTAGCGCCTTGGCAAGTCAACAGCAGGCCTTAGTGCCTTGGAACAGTCAACAGCAGGCCTTAGCGCCTTGGAACAGTCAACAGTAGACCTTAGCGCCTTGGAACAGCCAACTGTAGGTCTTAGCGCCTTGGAACAGTCAACAGTAGATCTTTGCGCCTTGGAACAGTGAACAGTAGGCCTTAGCGCCTTGGAACAGTCAACAGTAGGCCTTAGCGCCTTGGAACAGTCAACAGTAGACCTTAGCGCCTTGGAACATTCAAGTTCGACTGAGTATTTGTAAGAGAATGCATGTTTTAGCTACTAAGCTGGATATACCTACACAATATGTCTTCTAATGCGTCCAAGCTGCTCTGGTGAATGTAGTAAGCTTGAAGTTGGGCTTTTCTTTCCTTCCTTAACTAAAACGAATACAATAATGCACAGTGAATTGTACAGAGAAATGATGGATGTGCAGACTTTCAAAGTTTGTGCGTTTCAACTATTCGACAACGTAGATCCGGTAGACAGCGTTTTGTGGCGTCTTATCTGGGTCTGCACAATTGCAAATGTCATTAGAAAATAGCAGAAACAAATGAAACAGTATGGTAAAAAAAAAATTATGCGTTGCAAAGGGCAAATTCCTTTAGCAATAACTAGGCATCAAATGGCCCGATTTAACCCTTGTCCTGCTGAATAAATAAAGATGCTACGCCCATTACTAATTTTCAGCCAATCAGATTACTTGATCCAGATTGTTAATATAAATTCACATACTTAATGGCAAACAGTGCAGATCAAAATCAGTTGGCTTCTTCAGAAGCCAACTGATCTGGATCTCCACTGTTTGAAAAGACAGGGTATATCCGCGTTCAGCAGGACTAGGGTTAAGATTGCTACACACCATATTTAAGGAATATGCAAATTTAATAATTAACACATGAGAAAATTAAAGAGTCTATTAACCTTAGCTTGGTGAAAGTTTTATGAAAGTTGATTCAGAAATAAGAACTTTATTGGGCTTTAATGCTCTAGAAATTGTTGCCATGGGAACCGCCATTTTTAGGGGCGACGTCATAATCAGCTAATTAAATATGCAGCGTCTGTCGGAAAAATGTTATCGTTCTATGTCTGTAAATGTTTTCATTTTCATATATACTATCAGCTTGTTATCATAAGCTGTATATTTCCATCAACAGGGAGCTTTTATTTATGCCTTAGAACAATTAAATGTGCCAACGCACGACAAAACCTACAATAAGACCTGTGTGACCAGCAAAGTCTCAGATCAGCCTGTACATCAACCCAGTATGGCAAGGGTTCTCGTTTATTTCTCTTTAGATAGCCCGAAGGCTGTAGAAGGCATATGCGATTAGCGAAGACTCTGATCAGACTGCGCGGATGCGCAGGCTGATCTGAGTCTTCGCTGGTCGCACAAGTCTTATTGTAGGTTCTGTCATGCGCTGGCTCAAACGTCTAATTATAAGTTTAAATGGCTGTGCCCCTGCTCACAGTCATAAAATTGTAAACTAAAACGTCTTTCTTGCCGTATTTCTTGATCGATTTTGAGTCACATTTTCTATAATTGAATATTTTAAGACATACATGGCATTTAGTGGGCGTTTTCCCTTCAATAGCTCCAATAGACTTTCATCCCGCAACTTAGAAATGTTTGATTTTTTGAGTTGGAGCTTTACGGCCTAGTCAACAATGTTAAGATCATGTCAAGCCATTAATTCAACCTATTCAAATTTTTAATTCTCTAAGCGGTCAGTCAGTACTTTGTGTATATGGTTTCGCCAGTAACTGACAACTTGCCTTCTTCAATCGGCGGAAGTGGGAGAATGATCGAAGAAATGATTTAATGATCAATCTACAGGAAAGATGCGGTAAACCCTCGTTACATTGTTTGTGTTGAGGTTTTACGGCCCAGTCAACCCAATGGGGTCATGTCGAGCGCGGTCAATTTACCTAACCACACGTTTACTGGGCAGGCTTAGTCCTCTAAGCGGTTAACCAGTATTGTGCACATTCTTTCGCCAGAAACTGACAACTGCCCTTCTTGAATCAGCGGAAGGGAGAGAATGACCGTAGAAAATATTTCATGATCAATCTCCACGAAAGAATATTGCCGACCTCGGCGGGGGTTGAACCCGCGGACGGCACATCCAACTGAGCCACCGAGGCCGGCAACCCTCGTTACAACGACAGCATTTGTTCCCAAAGATATTGCCATTAAAATGAATTTGCTGTTGTAAAGAATTCTCAATGAGTATAATGATATGCAACAAATGCCAAGTTTAATTTTATTTCTTTATAAACAATATGTTTTGGATATTTGTTAGTTAGAATCGCTTGGTGAGGCGATTCTAACAAATATCCAAAACATTTGTTGCTTGAAGTATTGAATAATAAGGCTACTATATAATTTCTGATTAACTGCCACCTTTTGAGAGAGGGTATCCCTGCTTGTCAAACTGTCAGTATAACGAATTTTGTCGTTGTATCGAGTGTCGGTATAATGAGGGTTGACAGTATATGGCCGGGAGGGGACTACGCTAAGGAGCCCGGCTACTTAGACATGTACATGTGTTTATAATTTATTCGAATATGTAAATTTATGGACTCAGGCTTAATAGCTTCTGTTACCGTAAACTGCTATTCTCATGGCGAACACTGTCGGCCCTGATCAGATGCCGCGCTCTTTCTGCTACGTCTGATCTGGATGAACACTGTGGCACACCGATGGAATAACTTTTACCTCTTTTTGGGCAAGTTTAGCTGATGAAAGTGATCACGAAAACACGCCTATATAGTTTTGACCCCCTTAAACCCTACTTTTAGACAGTAAAACGCGGGTTTACAGCGGTATACATGAATTTTCTTATTTCTGCTCAAAAATAAAACTTGTGGGTACTCGTTAGAACCGCCTCGTCGAGGTGGTTCTAAAATACCCACAATCTATATTTTGGGCAGAAATATGAAAACTACTAGAATTTTTCATCTGAATGTTTTCATTTCTTCGTGGTAAAATTCTCAATATATTCGAATAGGCGTGTTTTCGTAATGTCAAGGCATATTTTCCGCCATTACATACGGTCTGACATTCCATGCAAATTGTCTTTTTAATGGACCATTTGTACGAAATGTCAAACCTTATTTTGTTTCCTAGAAAATAATTTACCCTTGAACCACTTATCACAACTAAAGTAGACGACTATGTGATTTCTTTTTTCTTTTTTTTTTTTTTTAGAAAAAAAAATATAAGACCTTTCATGTGAAATAAGTGCAGGTCAGACGATTCACATAAAATGTACTATTTTCTCTGAAAAATAAGATCACTTTTAGAATGCCATAAGCTACAAATCTGCTTAGCGCTTTAAGGCTTTTACAGCTTAAGCTGGCTTTGTGAGTTTTCTGTTTTTTTTTTGTTTTTTTTTTTTTTTTTTTTTGGCGCTGCATCTTTTGGGTTAATTTTACTTACCTCTTTGTCACGCTGTGCCTGTAACTGGGCTGTCCGTGCCTTCTGAATTAAACAAGCTTTTATAGATCGTAGGACATCTGGAGTTTTGTACCATATCTGAATATAAGTCTTGTTTACGTTACTGTCAAAACATCTATTGTTAAGTCGATACTTCAGTTCATATATGAACCGTCTTTCCTTGGAATAGTCTGCAAGATTTGAACCTAGGTTTGCTTCTAATCTCTTAATATTTCCTGGAAACATTGGTAGTTCAACAACTTCCGATTCCATTCTTTTCCTCTTCTTTCGCATAATAATGTCATATTGTTTCTGTGTTAGTTTGTTTGGTTTACGCTTAGGTTTCTTTATATCTACTATTTCTACACTATTTTTGCATATGGCTTGTCTTGTCAATAAACTGAAGTCACCTTTTTGTGCTAAAAATAGAATATTAAGGAACCGACATCTGCTGCAGTCCGTCGCTGTCACAGAGTCTAAAATATTCTTAATAAATGCAGCTAGATATGGGGACATGTTTTGGCCATCTGTTTCTAATCGTGCTCGAAAATAGCTGCTACATTTCGAAAGTTGCTCCAAATCGGGTTTCCACTCTGAAAAAGAAAAGGAATTCAAAGAGGCTGTCAGCTAATAGTCAGTCAATTACAGAGGGTGTAGGGATCTAGACTAGTAAGGTATAAAAGGAACTCCTTAGTCTCATGAAAAAAGAAATCGTCATCGTAATGCCCCCGCGCGGGAGAGGGTTCTGCTTTGGTTTTTATCGTCATCGTCAACGCATGTATACATCACGAAAACATACCTATATAATTTGACCCCCTTTAACCTCACTTGTATATAGTAAAACTGGGGTTTATAGGGGTATACATTATTTTTCTAATTTCTGCTCAAAAACAGATATTATGAGTACTCGTAAGAACCGCCTCGCCGAGGTGGTTCTAACGAGTACCTACAATCTATGTTTTGAGCAGAAATATGAAAAATATCAGAGTTCTTATCTGAACATTTTTAGTTTTTGGAGCTGAAATTTTCTATATTTTTGAATAGGAGTGTTTTCGTAATGATTTACAACAGCTACATTGTAGTTTCAACTATTTCAGGAATTAACAATAAAACCAGTTGTAAATATTTATTCCTAAAAGAATTTTTGTTATTTTCTTGTTCGTTTGTTTTTCTGGAGATAGTTTAATTGAAAGATGATAGGGTACAATAGTGGAAAAGCAAGTTTTCACCCCCATAATTTAGTCACGTGACCGAACGTGGCATCAGCCCTCTCTAACCAAATTTTTGATCATTGGTCTTTATTTCTCATCACGAAAATACGCCTATACAATTTTGACCCCCTTAAATCCCACTTTAATATAGTAAAACTGGGATTTACAGGGGTATACATTAGTTTTCCTATTTTGCTAAAAAAAACATAGGTTGTGGGTATTCGTTAGAACCACCTCGCCGTGGCGGTTCGAACGAGTACCTACAATCTATTTTTTGTGCAGAAATATGAAAAATATAAGAATTTTTTATCTGAATATTTTAATTTTTTGGTTGTAAAATCAATATATTTGAACATTACGAAAACACGACTATTCAAATATATTGAAAATTTCACCTCCAAAAACTGAAAATTTACACATAAAAAATTCTGATATTTTTCATATTTCTGCGCAAAACATAGATTGTGGGTACTCGTTAGAACAGCCTCGATGATGCGGTTCTAACGAGTACCCACATTCTATGTTTTTAAGCAGAAATAAGAAAAATAATGTATACCCCTGTAAACCCCAGTTTTACTGTATAAAAGTGGGGTTTAAGGGGGTCAAAATTATATAGGTATGTTTTCGTGATGTAGGCATATTTTCGTAATGTGGATCTGGAACTATTAGTGCTTGGAAGAGGGCAAAAATAAGCCGAAAAACATGTATTTTCTACAAGTGGACTATTACTTGATGATCAGTCGGTTTTACAAAACCGCTAATGACTATGAAATTTTGGCCGATTCCCAACATTAATACAGAACAAGAGAGCCTATATCGCATAAGTGGGCAATGACGTCACATAAGGGCCTTCGTTGCACGCTGACATAACCAAAAGATTTAGTGAAATGACGGAGAAGGTCCCAATCAGGTTGTGCGGACATGCATGCTAATCTGGATTTTCGATATTGGGTGTCATAAGGGTCGTTTTCCTGAGGAGTGTTGCATGTGTTTCAATCAAACGGTTCTGCCGAGAAAACCGATGCAATGAATCACTTGTAGAATCAAAGCACTGACAGCACTGGTGGGTCAACTGTCTCGGAAAATGGTCCTGAACGGGGACTTACGCCTGTTTCCTTTAACCCTTAACTTTCTGTAATTTATGCAAACAATGCAGACCCTAATCAGACGCCGTGCTGCGGTGTCTGATCTGGGTCTGCATTGTTTGCTAATGGCCCAGCCCGGGTTTTACAGATTGCCCTCTTTATATGGTACCCTGACGTCACAGTGACAAGAATAACAAGTTATGAATAACCGTTAGCTTGATTTCGTACAAACGCGCGGTTTGACTTATTTGGTCAATGCTACTCACGTGTACAACTACCTTAAGGAAATTTTGGTGCTTGTCATTACGAAAACACGCCTATTCAAATATATAGGACATTTCACCTCCAAAAACTGAAAATTTTCAGTTAAAAAAACTCTGATATTTTTCAAATTTCTGCTCAAAACATAGATTGTGGGTACTCGTTAGAACCGCCTCGGCGAGGCGGTTCTAACGAGTACCCACAATCTATCTTTATGAGCAAAAATAAGAAAAATAATGTATATCCCTCTAAACCCCAGTTTTACTATATAAAAGTGGGGTTTAAGGGGGTCAAAATTATATAGGCATGTTTTCGTGATGTATACTATGGGTCGATTATAAACAATCGGCCCAAAAATACGCTCATTAAACAAGTGTGGACGGGCAGTCAGTGAAGACCCAGATCCGACATGTGGGCTGTCTGGTGAGAATTAAGGTGTCCGAATAGGGTAAAAATAAAAATGACTTACCAATATTTTTCCTACAAGAGCAGATCGCTGAAGCCAGTCGGTGGCAAAAGCTCTTCGGAATCCATTTCGATCGCCGCAGCTCCTTCTCAAGTTGGTCAAACTTTAGTCTGTCAGTATGAAAAAGGCAGTTGTCCATGACCTCTGGGATCTCGTGATGTGTAATTAAAGTGTGCTTTTCCTCTACAAATGATAATAATAGAAACACGTGAACGCCTTCAAAATTTCACCCACCACACTCCTTCATATTCCCTTTATATATTTATCTGTTTTTTTTTTTTTTTTTTTTGTTCATCTACTGGCTCAGCCAACAGAGTGCTAAAGCTTATATTGATTGACTTTCCCAGCTAGTATTCTTTATAAATCTATAACGGGCTGTTATCGGTCCGTCAGCTACCCTGACGGGCAGATAACGGCCCGCTACAGATTTATGTATAGAATGCTTACTGGGATGTTTCCGGACTGTAGTTTGTAACGGTGTCGCAGATGCTCATGACGAAGTGTATGAAAACGTATCATTTCGTATATTTGTTTATGAAATTACATTTTCACCTCTGTACCATTTGTACTATTTTGTTGTAATTAGGGAGGGGGCTATCTAATTTTGTATAACTTGTGCTCAGTCCTATTGTGTTAACCCTTGCCTTGCTGAATAAATTACGACGACTTCTACATGTAATTTTACTTGATCCGGGTCTTTTGATAGAAATTCACATATTTAATGACAAACAGTGCAGATCCAGATCAGATGGCTTTTCAGAAGCCAACTGATCTGGATCTACACTGTTTGCTAAGACAGGGCATGCCATGTTCAGCAAGAGAAGGGTTGATACTATAAATATGTTTAATCTAAATCTTAGAAGCGCCAGGTTAACCCTTTAAAAGTTAAGCAAGTCTGTAGCGGACGATATTCTGTTGTTTTTTTTCCGAGACAATCAGACTTGGCATTTTATGTAGGCAAATGTGGGAATCTGCCCACAGAATTGCCAAGCCTTATTTTCTCTGAAAAAAAAAAAAATCATAAAAATCAAGAGACCCAAGAGCTGATCTAGTATACACGTGTAACGTCATTATGTTGTGACAACGTCGAAACAACGTCGTTGCAAAGTTGTGGTAGACTATATTCACATTATGAAATCATACAAAAAATGAAGATGAAAAAAAACAATAACAAAAAAAAAAAAAAAATGAAATTTTACCTTCAGTTTTGGATGTGCTTGTGCCCATGGGTACAGTGGAAAGCCGTGCGACCTCGTTAAGCTATCTATAGCTCCACTATACTTCAGTTTCAGCAGTCCTTTAATTCCAAACTATTCGAGCGAGGTTAAAACTGAAAGTAAGTCTAGGTCTCTAACACACTAAAATTGGTACATTAATGTTAATATATATTTAACAGCTTTTATTTAGTTCATGTCTTCATAGTTTTAAAGTATTGTTATTTTCGTTCATTTCTTCATAGTTTTTAAGTATTTTTGAACTTTTCACAAAGTTTAAATAGCTAGAGCGAATCTTCTGGAATATCACTGACAGAAAAACCCAAACTCTGCAGTTTTATTTATAATTTAAGTCTAGTGCAATATTGGGCAATTTTGTAAACAAACCGCTGGTTCTTATGTTCTTTGTGGGGAAATTGGCGCCGATAGCCATGTCATTTAATAGACGTGTCACAAGTTGAATCTCTGATTATTATTTAGGTTACAGTCAAACAATGCTACAATTTATCATGCACAAATGAAGTGTAATTTCCAATACGATATATGAAGCCTTGCTTTAAAAAGAAAACAACAACAACAACAACAAATCAATATACGGTCGAACTTCAATGGCTCGCTGTAATGTGAAACGGGTTTGTAGAATTGGAATTCATTCTGTAGTAACTAAGAACAAAGAGTACAAGTAGAAGTAGAACGACAGTCTGCGTTTTCACTGTGTTCGCCGATAGTGCACCAGATACCCCTTCAAAAATGTATGTCATCACCGTTTGAAAATATTTCATTTGCCGTTTAAAAGCACATAAGTTTCGTATCAGTCATAAGAAAAGGATTCTTTCAGTTCACAAATTTGTCCGTTCGAATTCTCCACCATGTAATGTATCTACGAATGTTTCTTTGGGGAATTAAATGAAAATTGAAAGCACGTGTTTTCTACGATATATATCTTTTACTTGAACACCGAAAGCTAAAAAAAAGCAACAAGCGCAGCCACTCTCTCCAATCAATCTACATCTGCAATTGCAATAAAGATTACATTTGGACTCTCGGTGCCTTAAGGTTTCCAGTGGCTCACACATCAGACCATAACATCGCCCACCTTTTGGAACATGGAAAATTCTAGACATGGGAAGTTGCACAAAGTGGAAAGTTCGAGCCACTGAGGGTTAGTCAAAGCGTCAGGTCAGTAGGAAAATGAGGATAATTTAGGGATGTTTTTTTCGAGCTATAAAATAATGGTATGTTGTGAGTACCCATTTGAATCGCCTCATCGAAAAGATTCTAATCAATGAATACAAACAACATACATTCTAGGACAGAATAAGAAAATTTCTCATAGATATCTTTTAATCTTTTTTTTTTTTTTTTTTTTTTTTTTTTTGATCATTTCACAGGGACTTAAAAACGAATCAGCCAGGGTAATATCACGAAAACATGCCTATACAATTTTGACCCCGTTAAACCCCACTTTTATACAGTAAAACTGGGGTTACAGGGGTATACATTATTTTTCTTATTTCTGTTCAAAAACATAGATTGTGTGTATGTGTTAGAACCGCCTCACCGAGGCAATTCTAATGAGTACCCACAATCTATGTTTTGAGCAGAAATATGAAAAATATCAGAATTTTTCATTACGAAAACACGCCTATTCAAATTTATAGACAATTTCATTTCCAAAAATTGAAAATTGTCAGATAAAAAACTCTGATATTTTTCATATTTCTGCTAAAAATATAGATTGCGGGTACTCGTTAGAACCGCCTCGGTGAGGCGGTTAGTACGAGTACCCACAATCTATGTTTTTGAGCAGAAATGAGAAAAATAATGTGTACCCCTGTAAACTCCAGTTTTACTATATAAAAGTGGGGTTTAAGGGGGTCAAAATTATATAGGCATGTTTTCGTGATGTATCTGAAAAAAAAAATCATTTTTTGGTGGTAAAATTTTCATTATATTTGAATAGGCGTGGTTTCGTACTGACTAGTTATCGGTGTTCGAGTCATCGAAGGTTTATTGTAGATGTCAAATCTTGATAGGGGTTTAACCTTTAGCATGCTACTGGCAACGTCAACAAACAATAAATATGTGCTGTGTTCAATATTTTTCTTTGAACGTCATTTCATTCAAATTGTCTCCTTTGGAGATGATTTTAAGGAAATTTCAAACCTTGTTTTCAAGAAAACAAGACCTTGTTTTCAAGAAAACAAGAAGAAACACTTTTCAGAATTTCGTGCGCCGGTGCGGTATTTAAATTTAGCCAGCGGTATGAAGATGTCCAACTAAAACGCCTTTGATTACCAGTGATTACAAATACAGTGGACCTTAACCTAATCCTATTTAAATATTGAAACGAAAGTACTGGTCTCCGGCTTTCCATCTTATTGTAAGCGCAGTCCACATTGTGAGTAGAACCAGTGGTTTTGTTTACATATTTCAATACATTGCAACAGCCAAAATAGAAAATGTCAACTTGGCAGTCTTTGATGTGTGATATGAATAATGCGTTCTAAATGCTTGCAGCGATAAAAATAGTACACAAACTGTGTCACTTCCTATTCAATTTGTGGTGCAAGATATGTACAGGTAAGTACTCTCGGATTAGGCTAGAATTCAAATCAGTTGCGTTGCCAAGTAGCTTTACATGATCATGTGTAGTTTTAAATTCATTTGAGCCGGGGCTCAGACTATGCGTCCAACGTAGACTCAGGTCAGCCTTTTCGTCTGCACAATCTGATCAGTCATCGCAAGGCATTATGTGGGTAGCCAGGGAATTTAAGTCTTCGCTGGACGCTCATACAAAGTTAACACGTGACTGGCGGATCCAAAACAGGCAGTGATTGGTTCGTGATTTTTTTGTTTTTCAACTATATTTGCGCAGCAGTATTCTGATTTGCGATCCTCCAATAGATGGTAGACTACCCCACCTGGAAACATGGCTGTCTTTGAAACTAGCACTTTGAAGAAAGTTCAAGAAACCGCCCAAACCTCACCCCCTAACACCGGATTTTGAAAGGAACGGAGATTTTGAACTCACGGGGGTCCTCTTAACCTTTTGTATGGCACACCCAGCAGACACATGACGTCTAAAAAACGTCGCCTCAACGTCGATGCAACGTCATGACGTTGCATCGACGTTGAGACGACGTTGCATAAACGTCATGTGCCCGCTGGGCAGATTTGCGGCTGGAATTTTTTTGTTACCCTACCTATTCATATATTCTGGAAATATCAAAATATGTACCTATCCATATATTTAGTTGCAAAAAGGCACCCTTTTCATATACAACTACGAAGTTTTCATATCTATTCATATATTTCACATCCTTATACCTACAGATTGCTCTCTCTCTCTCTCTCTCTCTCTCTCTCTCTCTCTCTCTCTCTCTCTCTCTCTCTCTCTCTCTCTCTGTGTGTATGCGTGTGTTCAACATAATGTGGTCAGTGGACATAGCTTTTCACAGAAAAACTAATCAATTTCGCCTCTAAATGAGTTGAGTAAAAATCACACCACAGGATTGTCATCAGGTGTTTTGACATTTATGGGAGGTCAATGGATCAGAGAGGTTGATGGAGTAGTTGTCAATCTGCTCATGGTGTTAAACAATAAATTTACTGCAGTTATCTTAAGAGTCAGTGCTGCCTTGGTATTTGGTTCTTTTTGGTATATCAAAAACAGATAAGAAGGTTATTCATATACAGAGCTAAAAGAAAATAGACCTTATCATATACAATGAGCAGGAACACCTAACATATTGATATATCTATCAGGTAAAAAATGGGGGCTATTCCAGCGGCACATCTGTACCATACCTACATATATTAACGGAAGAGCCCCCCCCCCCACCACCACCACCACCACACACCCACCCACCCCGTGTTTGAGCCTCACCCAGTTCATATATATTCAACGCTTAATGTTTTAACCTAATCCTAACAGCGTATCCATATAATAAAACATTGTATCCCTGTTTTAACACCGATTGTTACGTTTCTGATAATGTAACTCCACATGCTCTTTGTTTACTTTATTTATTGTAGTTGGGATACAGATTTAAACAAGTCAGTTGACTTTCTTCTGGATCCCTTTTTATACCCTATCAGACGGTATTGGTAGGATAGTATGGTTTCGCGTTGGTCGTCCGTGCGTCTGTTCGTCCATCTATCGTACGTCTGTCCGTATTTTCGTTTCCGGATGATAACGACTAAACGTAAATGGATTTTCACCCAACTTGGTAATGTAAATTGATATCATGGAGATCTGGTTTGGCATTACGAAAACATGCCTATTCAAATATATAGAAAATTGTACCTGCAAAAACAGACAATTTTCAGATAAAAAACTCAGATATTTTTCATATTTCTGCTCAAAACATAGATTGTGGGTACTCGTTAGAATTGCCTCGGCGAGGCGGTTCTAACGAGTACCCACAATCTATGTTTTTGAGCAGAAAAAAGAAAAATAATGTATACCCCTGTACACCCCAGTTTTACTATATAAAAGTGGGGTTTAAGGGGGTCAAAATTATATAGGTATGTTTTCGTGATGGATTGCTAATGGACAAACTCCGTCAATTATTGACAGTGTTATCTGCCCCTGACACCCCTGTTTTTGTTTAATTTCCAGACGATAACTTGAATAAACATCAAAGGATCAATAAATCTACCATCCGGAACATCAGGATTATTTTTTCTTTATTTTAAATCGTACCTTTTCTGTGCTGCCTGTATATACGAATGATGTGAAACTTCACTCTGGATTGATTTCGCTGCATTTTGACAGACGTATAAAAAATATGAAATGCCATCGAGTACTTTGTAGTCACAGACCTTGCTAGTAACCACCTAGCCTGTGTGTTTAATTTTACGGTTAGTCCAGTGATTCCCCCTGATCGCTTTAAATCTTTATTATCGGTTGCTTCGAGTACATAGTCAATCCAGACAGAATTAAACTCACCCTCTGACATTATTACCGCATACAAGCATTCTTCAAAACCATTGATTACCTCTTAGGAATACAGTCGAACCTCGATGGCTCGAACACCGATGGCTCGTTTACCATGGCTAATTCGAACTCATTTTTGAGTCCCTACGAAATTCTTCTGATAGCTCAAGAAAACAAATATTTAAGGAAATTTTCTTATTTTATCATGAAATTGTATGTTGTGTAAACTCATTAGAATCGCCTCATCGAGGCGATTCTAATGAGTACACACAACATACAATCACTTTGTAGAAAATTGAAAAAAAAAAATCCCTAAATTATCACTATTTGCTTCCTGAACTGGTGCCATGATTAACCCTCAGTGGCTCGAACTACCCATGTCTCGAACGAATTTCCATGGTCCCAAAGATGTTCGAGCAATTGAGGTTCGACTTATGCATTTGAAGAATCCGATACAGCATTATTTGAGCCAGCGCATGACAAAACCTACAAAATGGCATGTGCGCCCAGCGAAGACTCAGATCAACCTTGGCGTCCGCCCAACAATCAGTTTTCGCTGTCCGCATGAAGAAAGCTTGGGTCTTTAGCTACCCATTGAGCGCACAGAGAAGGCTCTGATCAGACTGGACGGATGCCCAGGCTGATCTGAGTCTTCGCTGGGCGCACATGCCATTTTGTAGGTTTTGTCATGCGCTGGCTCATTTTACATATGTTGATCTATTGCTTGCAAACATCAGAGGTCTTTGCAAACTGATGCACACCCCTCTTCCTTGAGCTCTGATAGCAGTGGTAGCAAGGCAAGTCATTTTGCACAACTTTCCCAAGACCACCTGATACCATCCTTTATATGATTTACCGTCAGAAAGCATATAAGCGCTTGTAACGATGGTAATGTATATTACCAGGGATAGTTCTGCTGTTCTTGCTGCAGCATCTTTTGAGCTGTATGAGAATTACAGTCAATCCTCGGTATATCGACACTCGATACAACGAAAATTCGTTATAATGACAATTTGAATGTCACGAAACCTTCGCTCAGGAGGTGGCATTTAATAAGAAATCATGCAAGAATATTGCATTAAAAATTCAGAAACGTATGTTCTGGATATTTGTTAGAATCGCCTCACTGAGGCAATTCTAACAAATATCCAAAGCATATGTTCTATGAGGAAATAAGAATAAAACAAGGTCTTTCTTACATATCATTCTGTCCATTAAGGATCCTTTACAACAGCTAATTCATTTTAATTGCAACATCTTTGGGAACAAATGCTGCCGTTGTAACGAGGGTTCACTGTATTGTCGAAATTGCACCATCTACAAGTTTAAATGCTTGTAAAGCTTTCAGATAAAATTTGTTGTACACTGCTAGCAGCAAAAATGTCAGATTCGAACAGCAGTTCCCTGAGTCTTGCATCACCATAGAGCTGTCCAATGTCTGCAAATAATGCCATGAGAAGTTGCCTACCACACTCACATCGAATGATGCCAACATACCTGCAAGTTAAACCACATAGCATATATATACAAACAGAAATAATCATTGTTAGACCTTAAACATGCAGTACAACAACAAGCTTTTTATACAGTGAATACGTTTTTATCTATATTTAAGAAGTCACAATCCCTGTGGTAACGTATGTGTCAGCGTTTCTTTCATTTTGTGATAAATTTTAAAAGGCCTCGGTTTGGTATAAGAGTAAGGCTTAACTCTAACTTCAGCAGACGACATTTTTATTTTTTTGCGAATTTAGAGAAAATGAGGCTTGTCATTTCATGCGAATAATCTGCCGGCCGGGCGATTAACAGCATTACGAAAACACGCCTATTCAAATATACAGAAAATTTCACCTCCAAAAACTGAAAATTAGATAAAAATCTCTGATATTTTTTCATATTTCTGCTTAAAACGTAGATTGTGGGTACTCGTTAGAACCGCCTCGGTGAGGTGGTTCTAACGAGTACCCACAATCTATGTTTTGGAACAGAAGTAAGAAAAATAATGTATACCCCTTTAAACCCCAGTTTTACTATATAAAAGTGGGGTTAAGGGGGTCAAAATTATATAGGCAATGTTTTCGTGATGGGGAATACCAAGTAATAATAATAATAATAATAATATATATATATATATATATATATATATATATATATATATATATATATATATATATATATATATATATATATATATATATATATATATATATATATATAATGTCGTCTGTTACAATGTTGCTTAGAGCTTTAACCTGTACCACTATCTTGGCAAATTCAGCAGGCGATATTTTGAAAATGTTTTTTCTTATTCTACCCAGAAAATAGGCTTTGAAATTGTCTGAAGACAATTTTCATGAAGTTTCAAAGCCTATATTCTGTAAAAATGTCAATTTTTTTTACACAGCATACAATTTAAGCGTTAACTCTTTCACTGCCACAGGCGATAATAATAGGCTTTTGCAAACAGCATAGATCCAGATGAGACGGCTCATTGGGCCGTCTCATCTGAATCTACACTGTTAGACATTCATTAGAATCTACGCTGTTTGACATTTACATTTTACATATAAACGTCTTTCCAAGATATAATTTGTTAAAATAAAAAAGCAGACGACAAATGTCGTCTGGAGGAAAGGACAGGGGAAAGAGCCACTAGGAGCAGGAACGTTGTTGTCTATATACGTGTTGAAGATGATAATAATGTTTTTAATTACGTGATTCATTATTGTTTTCTTTTTTCTTCTTAAATTTGTAGAAAATACTACCACGTTATTTTAGAAGAGTCTGTCAAGATGCCTGATAAAAACGCCAGGTGTTTGTTTCACGCAGACCGACTGAAGTTTGAGCATCTTGAAAGAGAGCTTAAACAGTCCAAGTGGATCCCAAGAAGTAACTGCCATCGTTTGGCGTCTGCAATATGTTCATGTAGAAAACATCTGGGTAAGTGTTTGTCTGTCTGTACGCGTATCTGTAAGGAATGATATCGTTGTCCATCACGAAAACATGCCTATATAATTTTGACCCCCTTAAACCCCACTTTTATATAGTAAAACTGGGGTTTACAGGGGTATACATTATTTTTCTTATTTTTGCTCAAAAACATAGATTGTGGGTACTCGTTAGAACCGCCTCGCCGAGGCGGTTCTAACGAGTACCCACAATCTATGTTTTAAGCAGAAGTATGAAAAATATCAGAATTTTTAGTCTGAAAATTTTCTTTTTACAGCGATGAAAGTTTCAGTATATTTGAATAGGCATGTTTTCGTAATGGCAATCCCCCATCCGTTCATTAACGCTTAGTACTCGGGGTAAAATTTTCAGCAGACGACATATCGAAATATTTTCATAGTTGTCACAGAAAAAAAGGATTGGAGTCACGTTTCATAAAATGTCTCATCCTGTTTACTGTAATAAATATCACCAATTTGTCGTCTGCTGAATAAGCCAAGAGAGTGGTAGAGGTTAATCCACCAACCTTTTTATACCATATTTACTCTGTATATAGATAGGCGCTGTGACCGAGTAGTTTGAGCATTCGACTGCAATGCTGATGATTGTAGGTTCGAACTAAGCTCAGACCGTCAACTGAAAGACTGTTCACCCAGCAGTGAGTAGGTACTCTTCGAGGGAAGACTATGGATGAGCCACTCCTTTTCATATGTTGTTGGCCAAGACAAAGTAGACTATAATTCCCAACACCCCTATAGTCCCAAGGTTTTTTTGGAACACCTTTACTTACTTGTCCGGTATTCGAAAAGTGCGTTTTACTGAATGTGCTTGGTGATATGTTTAAAACTGCTGAATGAGTGGCAAACACTGTAGACTTTGATCAGAGTTCACCTTTTGCGGCTTCTGATCTGAAACTGCTTTGTTTTCTAAGGCCTGTCTGTCCCAAGAGGTAGGGTAAATGTCGTTAGTAACATTTTTCTCTGAGCATAAATTTTAAATTGAATTAATGCATTACCAGAACATGTAACTCTTGTCCAAATTGTTTTGCCTCCCTTCCGAAAAGGGGTCTTCTCTAACGGGAGCAATTTGTTTTTCTTTTTAGAGTAGACCCTTTTCAGAAAGGACTTGTAGTGCAGGAAAGCAAACAGAAAAAAATCACAAAATGTTGTCTCCTTGTAAAAACGGAGGAAAGATTCGCAAGTATATCCATTTCTCTTAATGTGAATGGATTCGACCCCGACCCCCCTCCCGCCCCCCCCCCCCCCCCCCCCCCCCGCCCAAGAGAGAGACCACTCTAAGCTGAAATTGTTTGCCCTCCCCTCGTCGAATCCTTACCCCTACAGACATTATCAAAGTGAGACAACTCCAAGAGAAAGAAAATAGCCTTCTCTTAAAGGAGAGAATTTGCTATTTTTTCTAAAGTGAAACTGCTCATAAAAGAAAGAGTTTGTGCCCAATGGGAACACATAATTGAACCTTTTCAGCCCGGCAGACCAAAATAGATATCTGTGCAAACAGTGTAGCTCTTGAGGAGATGGCTCGTCACTTGCCGTCTCATCAGGATCTACACTGTTTGCCATTCTGTTATTGATTTTAAACCGATACCTCTGTTGGCATTAGTGGTCCAAATTTCAAAGATCGAAAAGTCCACTTCAGAAACTCGGGGATAAAAGTGTTAAGTGTGACCCCATTTGAGAAGGGAGACAAATAACATCAGGGGAGATTAATCTGTATGGATCTGTATGAAATGTACATTTTACATGGTTTTGTCAACATAACAGAAAACACATGTGTATCACCATGTCTGTTGCATTAAACTTCTGTGCCACTTTAGATCAGACTGTGCAAAGGTAATGTACCGGGTTAGAGACCCACTCAGGACCACATCATTGTGCAGAAGTGGGATACAGCCAATTTACAGTTATTCACGAGAATATTTGAGCCACAACGTCTGAAGACATACTTTCGGATATGGGCCCAACGAGGATTCAGATCAGCCTGCGCATTAGTTCAGGCTGAACAAAATTTTCATTAAGCACATTTTGGATAGTCAAGGATGCAAAGTTTCTCCATGCGGACAACGAAGACTTTGATCAGACAGCATTACAAAAACACACCTATTCAAATATACTGAAAATTTTGCCACCAAAAATGAAAATTTTAAGATAAAAATTCTTATATTTTTCATATTCCTGCTCAAAACATAGATTGTGGGTACTCGTTAGAACCGCCTCGACAAGGCGGTTCTAACGAGTACCCACAATCTATGTTTTTGAGCAGAAATAAGAAAAAAAAATGTATACCCCTGTAAACACCTGTTTTACTATATAAAAGTGGGGTTTAAGGGGGTCAAAATTTTATAGGCATGTTTTCGTGATGGTAAATTAGGTACACACAAAAGAGGTTTTCTTGGAGAATAAGAAAAAAAAGCCACTTTTAACCCTTGGCATGCTGTATAAAAAGATGCCACACCCACTTCTAATTTTCAGCCAATCAGATTACTTGATCCGGATTATTGCTATAAATTCACATTCTTAATGACAAACAGTGCATATCCAGATCAGTTGGCTTCTTCAGAAGCCAACTGATCTGGATCTACACTGTTTGCATAGGCAGGGTATATCCAGGTTCAGCAGGACCAGAAGTACGTTGAAAAAAAACATGTCTGATGTTACTTTTTGGATTATTTTGTTTTCAGACTGGCAGCCAAATCAAGAGGAATTAACAAAACATGTCTTCTGTTTTCGTGCAATATTACAAAATCAGGACCAGGGTATATCATCACATCTTACAATATTAGTTAATAGTAAGACTCTGTGACTGCAGCAGACTACAGTAAATGTTGTCTGTTGAAGATTCTGTTTTTTGCTCAAAACGGTGACCTCAGTTTTTTCACGAGACAAACCATTAGCAATAATATTGTGAAATCCGTAGAGTTAAATAAAAAGGAAGAGACTCCTCCAAAAGTATCAGAGAAACAATATGAATATATGATGCAAAAAACGAATAAAGGAATGGAATCAGACGTTGTAGAAATCCCAGTGTTCCCAGGAAGTGTCAAGAAACTAGAAAGAAAATTAGGCTCAAATCATGTGAACTATTCGATGAAAGGGCGCTTTATATATGAAATAAAACACCAGCTTAACATCAGAAATTTTAATGATAATGTGAATATAACCTACACTGAGATCTGGAGTAAACATTGGAGTGCATTACATTCAGTGGAAAGTTGTTTGAAACAGATAGCCATGGAGACACAACAACAAGCAGAGAGTTTCAAGGTAGATAGTCGGTGGCAATCTTAATTGAGCCGTCATACGAGAAAAAGGCACTTAGAGGTGTCTGATTTGTGATTCTTTAAATAGATATAGGGAGCCCCTTAATGGGGTCAAAGACATAGATGTTTGCCTGAAATATGCCTATATAATGTTGACCCCCTTAAACCCCACTTTTATATAGTGAAACTGGGGTTTACAGGGATATACATTATTTTTCTTATTTCTGCTCAAAAACATAGATTGTGGGTAGTCGTTAGAACCGCCTCGCCGAGGCGGTTCTAACGAGTACCCACAATCTATGTTTTGACCAGAAATATAAAAAATATCAGAATGTTTATCTGATTTTTTTTTTTATTTTTGGTGGTAAAATTTTCAGTATATTTGAATAGTCTTGTGTTCGTAATGTACTACTCGTCTGTGAACAACAAAGGCTCTGGCGAGACTGCACTTATGCGCAGGCTTGCCTGAGTCTTTGTTGGTCACCTATGTGATAATGACCCTTTTCTCATATGCTGGCTTAATTTTATTTTCACCCTAAAAACGCTTAGCAAAATTTTTGCAGATAACAGTCTAAAATTTTAAAATCATTTTTCGGAGAAAATAAGACTTGTCATTTCTAGTAAATCGTCTGGTAGGTGGTCGATTCATATACAATGCCAAGCCTTATTTTCTTGGAGAAATAAATTATAATAGGATGCCGTCTGCAACAATGGTTTTGAATGGTATGTAAATAATTAATTCTACTAAAATGATAGGGTCTTAGCAGCACACAGAGGAATCATCTGTAATGAAATGTGATTACTTTTTTTTTTAATTTTTCAGAGAAAATAAGTCTCAAGCAGACAATTCACATGAAATGTCAAGATTTATTTTCACTAAAAAGGCGGACATAATATTTCAAAAAATCTCTCTGTCACATTTTGCACTGTGCTCTAAGGGATATAAAGGCAATGGCCCGAAGGACAGTGATACCCTAAAAGATCACATATAAATATTGTAGGCCATTGTAGAAAATTTACCTCCAAAAACTAAAAAAAAAATCAGATAAAAAACTCTGATATTTTTTCATATTTCTGCTCAAAATATGTTTTGAGCAAGAATATGAAAAATGATGTATACCCCTATAAACTCCAGTTTTACTGTATAAAAGTGGGGTTTAAGGGGGTCAAAATTAGATAGGCATGTTTTTGTGATGTAAGGTTAACCTTTGATCTCTGCAGATCAGTACATATACTTTTGCAGCCAGTACGGATCCGGATGAGACGGTTCTTAGTGAGCTCATCAGGATCTACACTGTTTGCCATTCTAGTATTGATTTTTAACTGAAATCCCTATTTTGCAATAATAGATGTGTCCGAATTCAAGGATGGAGGAGTCCACTTCAGAAACTCAGGGATGAAAGGGTTAAGGTATTGTCGATAGAAGACCCCTTTAAATAATGAACTATTCATATATTCATAATGAAAGATTTCAATGAAGATATCTGTACGTTCATGGGTTAAGTGATGACCATGAGTTAAAATGAGTGTACTATATGACATCTCTGCAACAGCTTCCCCATGGGAACTTTAAACCTGGTCCTGTGAACCAGGACATTCCTTGTCTTGCAAACAGTGTAGATCCAGATCAGTTGAAGAAGCCAACTGATCTGGATTTGCACTGTTTGTCATTTAGTATGTGAACTTGTATCAACTATATTGATCCCGTATGATCTGCACTGTCATTTATTATGTAGACTTGTATTAACAATCTTGATCCCGTATGATCTGCACTGTTTGTCATTTAGTATGTAAACTTGTATCAACAGTCTTGATCCCGTATGATCTGCACTGTTTGTCATTTAGTATGTTTACGTGTATCAACTGTCTTGATCCCGTATGATCTGCACTGTTTGTCATTTAGTATGTTAACTTGTATCAACAGTCTTAATCCCGTATGATCTGAAGTGTTTGTCATTTAGTATGTAAACTTGTATCAACACTCTTGATCCCGTATGATCTGCACTGTTTGTGATTTAGTATGTTAACTTGTATCAACTGTCTTGATCCCGTATGATCTGCACTGTTTGTCATTTAGTATGTAAACTTGTATCAACAATCTTGATCCCGTATGATCTGCACTGTTTGTGATTTAGTATGTTAACGTGTATCAACTGTCTTGATCCCGTATGATCTGCACTGTTTGTCATTTAGTATGTAAACTTGTATCAACAATCTTGATCCCGTATGATCTGCACTGTTTGTGATTTAGTATGTTAACTTGTATCAACAGTCTTGATCCCGTATGATCTGCACTGTTTGTGATTTAGTATGTTAACTTGTATCAACAATCTTGATCCCGTATGATCTGCACTGTTTGTGATTTAGTATGTTAACTTGTTTCAACAATCTTGATCCCGTATAATCTGCACTGATTGTCATTTAGTACGTAAACTTGTATCAACAATCTTGATCCCGTATGATCTGCACTGTTTTTCCTTTAGTGTGTATCAGCAATGTTGATCCCGTATGATCTGCATTGTTTGTCATTTAGTATGTTAACTTGTATCAACAATTTTGATAAAGCAAACTGATGGTGGCCAGTCAGATGTGGGCGTTGTATTTTAATTTATTCAGCATAACAAGGATTAAATTAATAAGTTAACAAAACTATACAATGTGAACAGACGGCTCTCCTGTATTTCTATCACCAACTGGCAAACGTGTGCAGAGCGCATTACGTTAGCGAGTGTATATGTGTAACGCCATATTCCTCCATGATATATAGTGAAAACAGGGTATGCAGGGGTATACATTATAAGGTGGATTTTCAGATTTTACGGGCTTTAAACATTTTTTCAATGTATTTTTATACCCCGCCATACGATAGAGGCGAGGTATTATGGCTTCACTTGGTCGTTCGTATGTACATCCGTCAGCCCGTCAATCCGTCGCACGTCCGTTTATCCGTGTTTTCGTTTCTAGGTGATACGAGTAACGAGTAAATATGAATGGATTTTCACCAAACTTAGTATGAGCATTGATATTGTGGAAGTCTGGTTTGGGATTGCTAATCAGTGGGCAAATTTCATCAATATTTGACAGTTATCTGCCCGGCACACACTAATGAAGGGATTTTGTGGTTTCATGCTTTATTAGCATCACGAAAACACGCCTATATAATTTTAACCCACTTAAACCCCACTTTTATATAGTAAAACAGGGGTTTACAGGGGTATACATTATTTTTCTTATTTCTACTCAAAAACATAGATTGTGGCTACTCGTTAGAACCGCCTCACCGAGGCGGTTCTAACGAGTACCAACAATCTGTGTTTTGAGCAGAAATATGAAAAATATCAGAGATTTTAATCTGAAAATTTTCAGTTTTTGGAGGTGAAATTTTCTATATATTTGAATAGTCGTGTTTTCGTAATGGTATACTTCGAACAACCTTTTAACTGCATAAATCTGTCTTAACTTGCTTAATAATCAAATTAATCATCATTTCCCGTGTTACGAGGGTCGTGCAAAAAGTTCTGTCACTAACAGGCTTCCTTTGTTTTATCCCAGGTTTATTTTAAAATGCTTCACTGCACTTGAATGGTGTGTTGAATAGCTAACGATACCCGTTTATTTCGTGCAAATTGCTTTCTAACTGACCGAATTATTTCAAATTGAAATAGATGCAGTCATGTACACTGACCAATTTACTTGTTACATTGGAACATGGACCAGAACACTGAAATTCGTAGCTATATTAAATGCCGCATTAGGCTTAATGTAGATTCATAGCAGATATGTAATGAATTATGTGGTATATATGGACCTCAGACCATTTCAATGCGCACAGTTTTTAGGTGGGTTAAAGCTTTTAAAGCTGGGAAATTTTCTGTTGAAGATGATACCTGTCCTGGAAGGCCTGAAATCTCTGTTACCGAGGCTAACATCGCTGCCTTAAAAGTAGTGGTCGAACAGGATGCACGATGGTCTGTCAAAGATATAGCTAGTTGTACTGGCATATCAGAAGGCAGTGTGCAAACAATTCTGAAAAAGCATTTGGACCCGAGAAAGGTCCGCGCTAGGTGGGTATCTCATTTGCTCACTGAGGAGCAAAAGACACAACGCCTTAAATGTGCCCGGGAACTTTTGAAAACATACAAAGGCTGTAATAGTCGGGTTATTTCTAACTTGCTAACAGGTGATGACACCTGGGTGCACATGTTTGAGCCAAAAAAGAAGGGCTGATAATAAGCAATGGAAGCGAAAAGGTAAAAAACGCCCATGTATTGCCAAGAGAACCATAAGTTCGAAAAAGATGTTGTACGCAAATTTCTTTAATTCAAGTGGGCCAATCGTTCAAGTGCCTTGTCCATCTGGTCATACAGTCCAGTCACTGGCCGATTCTACAAGAATTCTGTACTGAAGAAAGTGAAAGAGTTTTACAATAAGAAATGACCAAGCAAAGGATGGTCAGGAGTCCACCTTTTACATGACAACGCCTCTTCTCATAAGTGTGAGGTTGTTAAGTCTTTTTTGGCTTCTGAAAAGGTGAAAGTTTTAAACCATCCACCTTGTTCACCTGACCTGAGTCCCTTTGACTTCTTTTTATTTCCAAGGCTTAAGAAAATGCTTTCTGGAAATAAGTATACGTCTTGAAGTTCTCTTGGCAGACCTATTTGTCAGTGTCTCCAACAGATATCAAAAGAAAACCATTTATCTGCTTTTCGCGACTGGTTAAAAAGGTTACAGAAATGTGTTTCAGTAAAGAGGGAATACTTTGAAGGTTTGTAATAAAAATATGTTTGATAAAATGTAGCACTGAAGTAATCCGAACCCAGTGACAAAACTTTTTGCAGGACCCTCTTATCTGCGTTATGGTTTTAGGAAGGTAACTGTTCTTGTGAGTTTCTTCTTGTTGTTGTTACAGTTCCCCAGTTTTATGTTTGTCATCATTACTTTTACAGGCAAGGAAACGACAGCGAAACACATACGACAGGAACTGCTTGGATGCTGAATCCGACAGCGAGCTGTATGATGGTAAGCAAACTTGACATTTGCCCTGGAAAAACAGGGTGTTAAAAGCCCATTATTCGAATGTACTGAAAATTTTACCACCAAAAAATGAGAATTTTCATTTAAAAAAATCCGATATTTTTCATATTTCTGCTCAAAACATAGATTGTGGGTACTCGTTAGAACCGCCTCGACGAGGCGGTTCTAACGAGTACCCACAATCTACGTTTTTGAGCAGAAATAAGAAAAATAATGAATACTCCTGTAAACCCCAGTAAAAGTGGGGTTTAAGGGGGTCAAAATTATATAGGCATGTTTTCGTGATGTGTGTGTACATTGAAGGACTAAATCAGACTGTATATAGAAGCAGTCTGATCAGGACCTTTTCTGCTTAATGCTCAGCATGCTGGGTAAAATATTCAGCAGATGACGTTTTGGAATATCTTTTTTTTCTATTTTTCCCAGAATATAGGATACCCAGTCAGCATTCTACGTAAATCTATATCGGGCCGTCATCGGCCCGTCAGGGTAGCTGACGGGCCGATGACGGCCCGATGTAGATTTACGTAGAATGCTAGCTGGGATAGATCCTTAGGAGACAGTTTGCATGAAATGTCGAATCCTATTTCCTGGGAAAAATGAGAAAAATTTAATCAATTTATTGTCTGCTGAATTTGCCCAGAGAGTCATAAAGCTTAAACAATCAGTGGGTAGAGAAAATGGAGTAAGTCATTGCATCGATCGGATCCTGCTTATGTGCAGACTGATCTGTGCCTTCAATATTCGATTATGCCCAAAAGAGATCACTTTCCGTAGGATCTAGAAAGTAGAGGTAAGAGTTAGACCTGTTCGAGTCTGGTGTAAGTAAAATGTCAGTCAGTGAAATGTCCTGTCTGGATGTGATGTGTCAGTCATTACATCACATATTACAAGTTCTGTATATTCCGTGTTACCCTGTAATATATAGTAAACACAGGTGTGCAGAACTGAATATTATTAACAAAATTTTGCAGTTTTGAAACCCAACTTTAATTTTTTTGTTATATATTCCAACCGTTTGTACTTCATGAATATACTTTAATGTACTTAATGCTCTGTATGCTGGGTAAAATTTTCAGTAGACGACAGTTTGAAATAATGTTCAATTGTACGCAAAAGTAACACACGGCAACGTTAATGTGTTCATGCTGAATGTTAGGAATTTTGGCTTCTATGTGATAAGTTGCTAATAGCCTGTAACTGAAACTTCTAATTGCAAAAATCATTATCATTATGAAAACACGCCTATTCAAATGTATTGAAAATTTTACAACCAAAAAAAAAGGAAAATTTTCAGATAAAAATTCTGATATTTTTCATATTTCTGCTCAAAACATAGATTGTGGGAACTCGTTAGAACCGCCTCGGCGAGGCGGTTCTAACGAGTACCCATAATCTATGTTTTTAAGCAGAAATAAGAAAATTAATGTATACCCCTGTAAACCCCAGGTTTACTATATAAAAGTGGGGTTGAAGGGGGTCAAAATTATATAGGCATGTTTTTGTAATGTGAAGTGCGGTAGTGTTCTTTTTACCCCCTTGCAAAGATATCATAGGAACCTCATGCGAATTGCAACTGAAGCATTAAAAGATCAATGTCCGTGTTTGGTATAAATGTTGTTACTGGTGCACTTTAACGGACATTATCTTTTGTTCTAACAATGGAAACCTGCTATAAGCGTACATATGCCCGTAAACGAGCCATGTCATGTAAAAGAAAATATCATTAGTAACACGAGAGTAGTGTAGACTCAGATTAGATCTTATATTGCTATTAAAACATTTGATCAGGCTTTACAACATTTACTGTGATTTGAGACAAAATGAGCGGAAAAAGTGTAGATCCTGATCAGTCGCCACGTCCGGTCTACACATCCAACTGAATTGATGTTTTTTTTTTTTTTTTTTTTTTTTTGCAATATTATAAGATGTCATCACGAAAACACGCCTATATAATTTCGACCCCCTTAAACCCCTTTTTATATAGTAAAACTGGAGTTTACAAGGGTAAACATTATTTTTCTTATTTCTTCTCAAAACATGGATTGTGATTACTCGTTAGAACGTGAAAAATATCAGAATTTTTTATCTGAAAATTTTCCTTTTTTGGTGGTAAAATTTTCAATATGTTTGAATAGGCGTGTTTTCGTAATGAAAGATTTGTTTGCACATGTGTTAAATTTGACATGTGAGACTCGTATGTACACTGTAACTGTTACAGATGTGTACAATTGTAATTCTAAGGAGACAATTTGCATGAAATGGCACAGCCAGTTTCTGGGAAAAAATGAAAAAAAAAAGACCATCAATTTGTCGCCTGTCGAATCTGCCGTTATAACGGTTAGGCCAAATAAAAACATGTGTGTTTAGGGTAACCCTGCCCTACCTAATTTTCCTATTTTTATCCTGTTTTATTTGCTCCTACAGGAGCAGTTTGAGCAGGGTCTACACTGTTTTCCATTTTGTCAGTACTTTTAGACACACCTAAGGATAGCCAAACAGACTTAGTAAAATTTTATGTGAAGTATGTGTGCAAAGTCCAAATATATTTGATAATTATGGTATAATTCTACATAAAAAAAAAGAGATTTCCTACCTACCCTACCGATTTTTTTTCTAACAACGGTTACCCTAAACACACATTTTTTTATTTGGCCTTAACGTAGAGGTAGCAATTGAAAAATGAGCTCTTGTGGTGCTCATTTGAATCGCCTGGATGAAGTAAGTTCGGAAAGTACCACATTAATGAGGATGCACAGACTGATCTGTGTCTGCCCTGGTCTCATATGTCATAAGATCATAAGATTGCATGTTCTGTTTTCAGGGGCTCATGTGTTTAAGGTGCGAAAATAATTAAAAAGATACCCAAAATTAATTACATTGTATTATTCCTTAAAGGGCTACGCAAAATTGCAGCAATTTTAAATATTTTTTTGGAGAAAAATAAGACCTGGCATTTCATGTGAACCGTGTACTAGGCAGACGACTCACCTGCAGTGGCAAGTCTTTTTTTTCTGAAAAAAAAACAAAACAAAAAAAAACACACACACAAAAAAACACAAACAAAAAAAAATCAAAATGTTTGCTGCAGTTGTGATCAGCACTTAAAATATAATATATAAAAAATACAGTCAGGAACCTTTCAATATTGTTTCAGAGGGGCTTAAGATCAAGAACATACGGGGGAGAGATTTTGAGATGAAGGTTCAGAAGCAGGAAAAATACACTGAAAGGTAAATTTCTTATCGGTTTAGTTTTACTGATATTTGATTCATTCCTGGAAATCAGGTGACCCTCCTCATAGTTTCTGATTCCCATTGCCCCTGATTCTTCCATTTTACCATATAAAGCGGCGAACGAGGGAATGGGGTTGGATCCTGAATTCTGAATAAATGAAGCATTTCTGCCATATAGTTGTGTTAAAAAAAATCATAATAATTCCTAAAACCTTTTTGTTTGTTTATCAAGCCATCCACTGAAAAGGGACAGAGCCTACTTTGCTAAATCACATTAGAGAGGTTCCAAAGTTGAAATATAAGGTTTTTATAAATAAAACCAGATAACAGTTATATTTAACAAATGTTTCTTATTTTACACAAAAAATAAGACTTGATTATTCAATAAAATTGATTCCTTTAGAAATTAAGGAAACATATTGCTTATTTTCATCAGTCTACAGATTGTTAAACTGAACAGTGTATGGGATACAACACCTAATGCATAGCTCTAGATAAGAGGGGGTTTAAAGTGAATAGTTTTTGCTTTTTTCCGTGAAAACATATGTTGTATACTCATTAGAAGCGCATCAGCGAGGCGCTTCTAATGAGTACCCACAACATATATTTTCATGCAAAAAATAAGAAAAAATTCAATACGTTTTAGCTGAGCTGTGCTTATAGGTTCATTTTATTAGTAATATGTATTGTTTGAGTTTTGTGTTACTTTTCTTACATTCCTTCATATGCATCTCATCACGAAAACATGCCTATATAATTTTGACCCCCTTAAACCCCACTTTTACATAGTAAAACTGAGGTTTTCAATGATACATGTATACATTATTTTTCTTTAATTTTGCTCAAAATATAGATTGTGGGTACTCGTTAGAACCACCTCGTCGAGGCGGTTCTAACGAGTACCCACAATCTGTGTTTTGAGCAGAAATATGAAAAATATCAGAAATTTTCATCTGAAAATTTTCATTTTTTGGTGGTAAAATTTTCAGTACATGTATATGTTTGAATAGGCGTGTTTTCGTAATGTTATGTATTTAGACAGATTTGCACCATCTGAGCTGGGCCTACAGCATTTATTCAAGCCTTCTGTCCGAATACTTAGAGTAAATGCAATTGCATGTATGTAAACATGATAAATTTAGCCGCAGCGTGAGAAAATGTACCTTCTGACATGTGCGCCCAACGAAGGCTCAGATCAGCCTGCGATTCCGCGCTGTCTGATCAGAGTGCGTTGTCCGCATGAAGAAACCTTGCAATCTTGTCTAGCCAAAATGCACCCAGTGAAGATGCGCAGTCCGATCTGAATCTTCGCTGGGCGCGCATGTCCTATGGCATGGTCCGTTGTTTGACGTTCGGGCTCTGATGTTCTTGTAAAAACCGATATGACAGCTGATATAAGTATTTTTTTTCCCAGAAAAAAGGTGAAGAAATCCGTGCTTGATGGTGGCCATTGCTTCCATTGTCTTGAGCCATTTACTTGTCTAAAGAATGTTGACAGCTGCATCTATCATCCGGGCTTTTTACGTGAGTGCAAAATTGTCTGTATCTTTTTGACGAGTGAAAATGTCTTTAAACTCCAGAGTTAGTGTAAGGTGTAATTGGTATATGTGCCTAGTGTTACTATTTGCATGAATACCGTATTCAACATTTTTACCGCACAAAACCCTATAAGCGCACAGTCAAGCAATTTCGTATATTAAAGCTCGTGTACTTCTTATGCCCCGCCACAAAAAAAAAGTGGCGAGGTATTTTGTTATACCCTCCGATATTTTGAGTGTCCGTCCGTCCGTCAGCACCTCATAATTTCGTGTCCGCTCCATAACTGATACCGTTTGAGATATTTTCACGAAACTTCACACAAATGTAAAACACCATGAGACAACGTGCAGGACGCATAAACCGTAACCTTGGTTTACCTACTTTTGGAGTTATTGCCCATTGAACATTGAACATAGCCATTTCTACCATGTACTCGTGTCCGCTCCATAACTCTAATACCGTTTGTGATATTTTCACGAAACTTCAATCAAATACTAAGCACCATAAGACGACATCTAGAACACATGCACCATAACTCTGGTTGCCTACTTTTGGTGTTATTGCCATTTGAACATTGAACATAGCCATTTTCACCATGTACACATGTCCGCTCTGTAAGTTGAAAACCGTTTGAGATGTTTTCATTAAATCTCACACAAATATAAAGCATTGTAAGGCGAGGTGCAGACCACAAGAACAATAACTCTGGTTAACCTACATTTGGAGTTACGGTCCTTGAACATAGTAAATATTGAAAATAGCCATTTCTATCATGTACTAGTGTCCGCTCTGTATGTTAGAAACCGTTTAGACATTGTGATGAAACAACACACAAATTTAAAGCTCCATGAGATAAAGTGCCGAACTTATGAACCGTAACTCTGATTTGCCTACTTTTGGAGTAATACCTGAACATTAAACATAGCTATTTCTACCATGTGTCCACTCTTTACGTTGAAAACCGTTTGAGATATTTTCATGAAATTTCTAACAAATGTAAAGCACTATAAGAGAATATGCAGAACACACTTTGGCTTTCGATTTTCGTACTGTCGTTTGTGTATTCGATGCTTCCACGGTCAACCATTATTTATTTAGTTTGACTTTACTGCTGCTAGTGTTGAGTGCAATGTAGGTGCCGTAAAAAGTCACCAGTTGCAGGTTTTACTTTTATTTTTCTTGGAATTACTGAGCTCATTCGAATATACTGGAAAATCGAGTTCTGCTTAACCCATTGAAGACTGGCAACCCCTAAACGGGTAACTGGCAAATGTCGCAGACCAAGATCAGACGCCGCAGAACGCGACGTCTGATCAGGGTCTCCACTGTTTGCACATAGTTCAACATGCCTATATAATTTTGACCCCCTTAAACCCAACTTTTATATAGTAAAACTGAAATACAGGGGTATACATTATTTTTCTTATTTCTGCTAAAAACATAAATTGTGGGTACTTGTTAGAACCGCCTCGTCAAGGCGGTTCTAACGAGTACCCACAATCTATGTTTTGAGCAGAAATATGAAAAAATATCCGAGTTTTTAATCTGAAAATGTATAGTTTTTGGAGATGGAAATTTTCTATATATTTGAATAGGCGTGTTTTCGTAATGGGTTAAGCGGGCGCTAGGTGGCGTATGCAGCACTGCAAACTACGTTGCTAAAGAAACCGAGACTTTTAGTTGTATTGTATGTTCAATGTCTCCAATGGCAACCGTTACAGATTTCATTCCATTTCTATTTTAGTTTCTGGAAAGTGGAGCTGTTGTGGCAATACTCCATACGATGTTCACGATATGGAAAACGAGCATTCCATTTTTGGGTAAAACATATCTCCTTGTTTTATACAGTTAGAATATTGTTATTTAAGCCGCAACGTCAGACAACGTACCTTCGGACATCTGCGCCCAGTGAGGATCTAGATCAGATCAGCCTGCGCAAATGTTGGATAGTCAAATGAATGCTTATTTAGGATAGCCAAGGATGAAATGTTTCTTCAGTGGGACAGCGAAGATTCTGATCAGGCTGGTGCTTTGCATCACGAAAACATGCATATATAATTTTGACCCCCTTAAACCCCACTTTTATATAGTAAAATTGGGGTTTACAGGGATATACATTATTTTTCTTATTTCTGCTCAGAAACATAAGTTGTGGGTATTCGTTAGAACCGCCTCGCCTAGGCGGTTCTAACGAGTACCTACAATTTATGTTTTGAGCAGAAATGTGAAAAATATCAGAGTTTTTTATCTGAAGATTTTCAGTTTTTGGAGGTGAAATTTTCTATATATTTGAATAGGCGTGTTTTCGTAATGGCGCAGGCTGATCTGGGTCTTTGTTCGGTGCACGTGTCAGACGGGACGTTTTCTCACGTTGCGACAAATTTCTTTTCCTATTCCAACCTCCACGTTACCCCAAACAAAGTGAGTGACCGTTTCTTATTTATCACTTCACGTGTCAGGTTAAAATTTTCAGCAGATAACGTATTGAAATATTTGTCTTATTTTCCCAAGAAAACAGGTTCTGCTATCTCATGCAAATTGTCTCTATGAAATGTCAAATCCTGTTTTCGTGAAAAAAGAAATAAATAAAATGTCACCAGTTTGTCGTCTGCTGAATTAGCCAAAAGAGTGGTTATGGCTAAGTGTCATGAGGTATATTCTATACATGAAGTAAATTCCATACATTAGGTAAATTTATACCTTTAGTATAGCGCCAAGAAAACCTGCATCTGAAAATGTCGTCTGTTTATGTCGTCTGCTACATCTTCTTGCAAACTTTTCAAACATACCTTTTGCATACAGGCAAACAGTGTGGACCCAGATCAGACTGCTCTGATCTGGGTCCACACTGTTTGCAACAATGACTTTTAAAGTATTCGGCAGAAGACAAAGCAGACGACAGTTGTTGTGTTTGGCGTCTTAAGGGTTAAAGTTATCCTATTCATTACCTGAAAAGCTCTCATTATGCATATTTCAGACATTACTTAAGTTCTATATGTCACGTAGATTCTACACATTAGGTAAATTCTGTACATTATGTAAATCTAGGACGATCAAGTTGGTCAGAGTGATAAACTCAGCTAGACATATCAATGTTTTTAATATAATTTTGACTTACGGGACGGACCAGTTACCCGTTACGATTCGTAAAGTTAAAAGTCTATTTAGGTTTTTTACTCCCAGCATACGTACGAAGTATGTCGAGGTGTACACAGGTTTCGTTTACGTCCGTGCGTCCGTTCGTTTGTCTGTCCATAAACACGTTTTGGACAAAGTTTTGCATTAAAGTTCCTTGAATTACTATATCTTGGTACCTTCAAGTCCGACTCATTTCATATTTGGTATCGGATATCTATATAGGACTACCTATCATCTGCAGTATTAAGACAGACCCCTGGATTAGGCCCCTGGGTAGGGCCAGGGGTCAGTAATTAGGACATAGTTATTTTTTTTTGGCACATTACAAGGTTTTCTGTTTTCATATCTTTGCAACCATAAAACAAATTATGTTTATATTTGATACATGCTGTCTGTATAGCCCCTTCTCCTGAGGGAACTACGGGAAGAGATTGCTCCAATATTACAAATTATATTTGAACAATCTCTTCAGACAGGTAATTTGAGCAATCTCTTCAGACAGGTAATCTTTCCAAGGAAAGATTACCTGTCTGAAGAGATTGCTCAAATATAATTTGTAGTACTGTTGGATGTTTCAAAGGCCTATGACAAAGTTAGTTACTCAGAGTTCCTTGTTCCTTGAAGCCCTCAGAGTTCCTTTTTCCTAGAAGCTTCACCAATATGGTACATGTATCAGAAGCAAAGCACTGGGCTGGATTCGTGCCTTCATGGGGTAATCACTCGCAAGCAGAAATCCTTGAAGGGGAGGAAGGATTGGTCCCGGTCAACACAGGAGTACCTCAGGGCTCTGTCCTGGGCCCGATCCTGTTCCTACATAAACGACCGACCTGAACAACTGGTATCCCAAGTCCGATTATTTGCCGACGACACGGCCGTTTATCTCATTATAGAGGGCGCGGATAGTGGCAAAGTGCTACAAAACGACCTCAACAGCCTATCTGCGTGGGAGTCCAGATGGGACATGGAGTTGAATCCCTCAAAGTGCCAGATCGTGTGGAATACCACCTCTAGGAGACTAATAAATAATCGGTATCATTTGCACGGACAGGTCCTGGGGTGGTCACCAGTGTTAGGTACCTGGGGTGGACATCTCTAATGGCTTGTTTGGAACTCCCACATAGACAGAATAACAGGAAATGCGAACCGTATAGTAGGATTCCTCAGAAGGACCATAAAAACAAAGCTACCTAAGGTAAGAGAAACTGCTTATAAAACTCTTGTACGGCCCAAGCTGGAGTATGCAGTAAGGCTGGCTAATCAGAGCTAAAAAGATAACCGATTATCAGGCCTGCCATTGCGATCGATAATCGATTAGCAATCACTGAAGATTTGGTCATAATTTTACCTGACTGTCTGAGCATGACTCTTACCATATGTTGTACTTTACTGTATGTATGTGATCTGACAGGCCTGAACAAACAGTGTAGACCCAGATGAGACGCCGCAAACGCGGCGTCTCATCAGGGTCTACACTGTTTGCCACTCACCCAGCTATTTTAGACACAACATTGGGTAGTAAGTTGTACTTTTTTAAATGTTAGATTAAGTATGGTAAGGAGTTGTTGAGGTGTCTGAATGCTAAGGGTTAATAAGGTAAAGTAAGAGACACAGAAATTAAATGATTGATTATTAGCAAATCTGTAACGATAATCATTTTTGTGGAATTTATCGATCAATTAATCGATTATCGATTAATTGTGCCAGCCTTAGTATGCAGCCCCTATATGGTATCCTTACAAAAAATACAAGGTACTCCAGATTGAGCAGATCCAAAGGAGGGCTGCACGCTGGACCACAAGTGACTTTGCCACTAGGTCAAGCGTAACAGCCATGCTTGACTTGGTAGGAGGACTCTCGAACAGATACGAGCAGATGCACGTCTCTGCTTGTTCTGTCGCATTGTCTATGGACTTGTGGCAATCCCTATGCCAGATTATATCCCGCCCAACACCTATCTGTCCAGTTATTGCCACTCCAAGTCCATGGCCGTCCACCAAGTCCACACGTTAAAGAACCTTTATAAGTACTCCTTTCATCCACTTGCAAAAGGTCAGTGGAATGCCCATCCCGAGTCCATTGTATGTTTGCCAGCCCTTGACGCGTTCAGGGAAGAAGTTGTTAAGCTGCACCACACAAGACAGTAAATCTAGTATGAAATTTTAAGATTGTTTAACCCATCTTTTCATCCACTTTTAACCTTTTATCTTTGCTAATCTCACTATCCCATCTTGTACTATGTCTCATTTCTTCACACTTTTTCTTCACAGGCCGCGCACACCTGTCAAGAATGTCTACGGGGGCGTGTGATAGTATATAAAGATAGACAGATAGATATCATGTTTCGAATTAACTTAATAAACGTGCATAATATTCGACTGAGTGGTATTTGAGAACACAGCGCAGGATAGACTAAATAAGGCTTCATATTTTATTAGAATAAGAAATACCTAAACGGACTTTTGAAATGATTTTCCATCCTTAGTTTAAGACTCGTTAAGCGTAATTGCTGCATATAGTCTGGTAATAACGTGCTGATTTGAAACAGTATATTATCTTAAGTTTATCACTCAGACAAACTTTACTAAAAGCTCAAAACATACGTATCAGTCATAATCAAAACCGAAATTGTTGACCCCCAGCCCCCTCACCTTCATCCTGGACAAACCGCACAAAAATCGGATACTCGTCGTATTATGCTCATATCACATTTATTTGGTGTGAAAATGAAAGTTGTTGGGAATAGCATTAGGATTAATACTGTCATGCAGTTATTGATTTTTGACTCAAACATGTTTTGGCAACATTGAATGTGCCCACATTCAGAGATGAGAAGCGTCCATTTTAGAATCTTCTGGGTGAAAGAGTTAAGAATAAGAAGCCTTTAGTACAAACACGTGACATGTGAAAGTTAAAAAATGTAATTACAAAGCCTGGCATGGCAGAAATTTATTTACAATAAAAATGTTCATGTTTGGTACTAGACAGTATGTATCACGAGAAGATACTAGGGTTGACACGCTAGCAATTACGAATCTAGAAAAAAAGGCGCTACCCCGGGTTGTCTTGCAAGATATTTTTAAAACTGAGGAGACCTTATTAAGAAATGTCATTCCAAAAATATAAACCAAAACTTGTTACCGAGGAATGGCCTGCTAGAATTATATGCAAAAGGACCTATTCATATTACTGAACCGTCACTATTTTGTGTGTGTTAAGGGTACATGTAATGCCCTGGGCCCAGTTGTTCAAAGCTAACGACGTCGTTAGTTAACGATTCGTTAAAATTTACATTGGGTGATACGCAAATACGCTGAAATTTTTTGCTGAAAAAATGTGAGTAGCTTTTGCATTGCAAAAGCTACTCACATTTTTTCAGCAAAAAATATCAGAATATTGTATATTGAATCCGCTAAAACAGTTAACGAAATGACCCTTAACGAGCTCGTTAAGCTAACGACGCTTTGAACAACTGGGCCCTGGTCTAAATCGCTCATGATAAGGTGTAAAATAATGTGATATATGAATTACAACTACTCTGTTTTAAGAGCTACAGTTATTCTGTATTTATCCACATCTGTAAATCTCTATACAGTAAAACCTCAATAGCTCGAACACCGATGGCTCGTTTACCATGGATCATTCGAATTCGTTTTTGAGTCCCCATGAAAATCTTCCGATAGGTCTATAAAACAAATATTTACGTAAATGTTCTGATTTTATCATGAAATTATATGTTGTGTGTACTCATTAGAATCGCCTCATCGAGGCGATTCTAATGAGTACACTCAACATACAATTGTTGTATAGAAGATCGAAAAAAAAATCCCAAATTTATCACCATTTGCTTCCTGACCTTGCGCCGTAATTAACCCTCAGTGGCTCGAACTACCCATATCGCGAACAAATTTCCATGGTCCCAATGATGTTCGAGCCATTGAAGTTTGACTGCATATTGAAATGTTTGCAGAAAATGCAGGTGCTAGTCCTCTTCTCAGCCATTCCAGTCATATAAACTAAATGGCATTTCCTGGTACCACATATTGGGCTACTATGGGTCATCAATGTGTTCCTGGAACTTTATTTATTAATAATTCCAACTCAACAAGATTATACTCCCAGTAAGCATTCAACATAAGTCTATAGCGGGCCGTTATCGGCCCGTCAACTACCCTGATGGGCCGATAGGGCCCGCTATAGATTTTTGTATAATGTTAGCTATATCTACTTTATCGCATTTTGGTTGGTCAAATAAAATCTATAAAGGTTGCCTTGGAAACACCTAACACATTAAATAAAGAAAGTAAGAGTCTCGGTTTCATTGAGACTCTTCATATGCAGCTGTATAGTTATTAGGGCTGCATACGCCCTCTAGCACGCTTTTCCAAGATATCAGAATTGGCACAATGTTAACCCTTGTCCAGCTGAATAAATTAAGATGCCACACCCGCTTCTAATTTTCAGCCAAGCGGATTACTCGATCCGGATTGTTGCTATAAATTCACATACTTAATGGCAAACAGTGCAGATCCAGATCAGATGGCTTCTGAAGAAGCCATCTGATCTGGATCTACACTGTTTGCAAAGGCATCATATATCCGGGCTCAGTAGGACAAGGGTTAAACTTCAAAATGGCATTTATAATTTGATAGTCCAATAAGAAGGAATGAAGAAACTATTTTCTTTGCATAGATTTCTAAAATAAGCTATTTCACTCGAGTTGGAATTACAAGAAATGAATTTTACTTTTGTGGAGTTTACCGATGTGTAAACGCCAGCCGGCGTTTACACATCGATAAATCAGACAAAAATAAAATTCATTCCTCTATTATCATAATAAACAATATTTATTTTCAGCTGTGCAGAAGGGCAGCACATATGGAGAACACATAAAAAGGCTAACCGGAAACCGAAGAGAGGTTTACATGGAGGACGGGAAACTATGGTTTAGGAGTAGAGTGATTAAATAATGAGGAGGGCAAGAAACTATAGTTTAGGAGAAGAGTGATCAAATAACGGAGAGGGCAAGAAAACATAGTTTAGGAGTAGAGTGATCAAATAATGAGGGCATGAAACTATATGTTAGGAGTTGAGGTTCAAATAACGTGGAGGGCAAGAAACTATAGTTTAGGAGTGGAGTGATCAAACAACGGGAAGGGAAAGAAACTATAGTTCAGGAGTAGAGTAATCAAATAACGGGGAGGGCAAAAAGGCAAGAGAAAAGTCCAGGAAGTGCCACAATCACATGCCGCAGCCCATCCCAGACACCAAATGGAAGAGGAAACAGACGAAACCAAACAAGCGCAAATCGAACAAATGTACGAAAGACACTAAGATTAGCTCTCTGTTCCCCAAGCGAGGTAATTGCAACGCCTATATAATTTTCAGAGACACGCCTATATAATTTTGACCCCCTTAAACCCCACTTTTATACAGTAAAATTGGGGTTTACAGGGGCATGCATTAGTTTTCTTATTTCTGCTCAAAAACATAGATTGTGGGTATTCGTTAGAACCGCCTCGGCGATCTATTTTGAGCAGAAATATGAAAAATATCAGATTTTTTTTATCTGAAAGTTTTCGTTTTTGGTGGTAAAGTTCTCAATATATTTGAATAGGCGTGTTTTCGAAATGCTTATCGGGAACCATTTGTCTTTCCTGTTTCTGAGCTTTGTTTTCAAATATTTACCGTACAATTAATTTTACGAACAAAATTGCTCTAGCCTATGTTGTTTCTATAGTCAACCGAATTTTTGGAAATATGAAAAAAAAAAAAAAAAAAAAAAAGGTCGGCTCTGAACGACTTTTATTTTGATTAGTTTTGATTATCAGGGCATCGTTCAATTTGGTCGGCTCTGAACGACTTTTATTTTGACTTGTTTTGTTTATCAAGGCATCGTTCAACGCTCACAGTTAGCCTACTAGCAAACTATAGCAAACTTTCCTTTCAATTTTGACAGTTTTTGGTAGCCGGAAGCAAATATCCGCGAACTATTCTCAAGCTGTCTTTTTTCACAACCAAGTTGCGGCCTACACAAATATTTTTTTTTTTGTATGCTTTTTCGTGAAAAAAATATGGAATTGTTTACTGGATTAATACATTCGATTCCTTATCAAATAAATAATTATTGGTATAATTTATTGGATCTCATATCAAATTTTATCAATGAGTTAGAACTTTTGCCTAGTATGCTTCTTTTCTCTGAATCTGTGAGTGATCAAACCAAACTGGCAGAACCCAGGTGATAAATAAAAGGTGCCATATCATAACGAAAACACGCCTATTCAGATAAACTGAAAATGTTACCACCAAAAAATGAAAATTTTCAGATAAAAATTCTGATACTTTTCGTATTTCTGCTCAAATAGTGATTGTAGGTACTCGTTAGAACCGCCTGGACGAAGTGGTTCTAACGAGTACCCGCAATCTATGTTTTTGAGCAGAAAAAAAGAAAAATAATGAATACCCCTGTAAACCCCAGTTTTACTATATAAAAATGGGGTTTAAGGGGATCAACATTATATGGGCATGTTTTCGTGATGAATGTTACAATGTGCTGGTCTTCGTTGTGAATGTTTTCAATTGGTATGGCTGAACGGCGTAGCTAAAACAATTTTTCTACGCACAACTAAGAAAATCTAGTAATAATTTCCTTGGTACCACTTTAAATATAGGCACTGGTCTTAAAGGGATAAATTTGCTCCCAGAGGAAGCCAGTTCTTTCCTTTAAGAGCATTTCCTATGATATCTCCATTCTCGCCATTAGAAACAATGTAAGCTTTAAATATTTACCCGTTTTTATCTCCATATGGGCGCTACATGATGAAATTGACGATCATTTGGTTTCACATCTAGTGACTTGCGTCTAAACTTAAAACATCTAGTAAAATTCAAAATATAATCTTTCGGCTATTTCAACTGGTCAGTGTCTGGGCTCAGACAGTTTGTGGATAGAGTCTGGAACTCTGTATTTATAAACGTATCTGTATTTAGACAGTTCATACATTGTTTTGACCGACGAAATCGACCTATCGCTTTTACCTTTTGATTATTATATTTACAAGTACATACCCTGCTAGCATTCTACATAAATCTACAGCGGGCCGTTAGCGGCCCGTCAGCTACCCTGACGGGCCGCTAACGGTCCGCTGTAGATTTATGTAGAATGCTTACTGGGTATATAGGTTTACTGCATAATCAGGTCTACTTGTAGAGCTGAGCGAATACCCGACTCAGATAAAATGCAGGATTTTCTGACTGTTATGTCTAAATTATACAGTGGAAATTTCCTGTTGATTAGTCAATATAAAGATCAAAGCGACAGGTCAATTCGGTTGGTCTATAATGTTTATTCATCACGAGAACATGCCTATATAATTTTGACCCCCTTAAACCCCACTTTTATATAGTAAAACTGGGGTTTACAGGGGTATATATTACATGTATTTTTCTTATTTCTGCTTAAAACATGGATTGTGGGTACTCGTTAGAACCGCCTCATTGAGGCGGTTCTAACAAGTACCCACAATCTATGTTTTGAGCAGATATATGAAAAATATCAGAAATTTTATCTGAAAGTTTTTCATTTTTTTGGTGGTAAAATTCTCAATATATTTGAATAGGCGTGTTTTCGTAATGTATTTACGTCTATTTTAGAGTAGAATTCATAGCTCCAGTTAAGATGCTTGTTTGATAGTAGTGATATTATTCATATTTCCATGAAAACGTATGTTGTGGTACTCAGTAGAAGCGCCTGTGAAGGCGCTTGTAATGAGTACCACAATACAACATACGTTTTCTTGAAAAAAAGATGTTTTGTAGATTACCCCTCTTTCTGGAGCTATGAAATCATTTATTATTTGCATTTTTACAATCGATACATTTTAACATAATTGTTTTTTTATCGTCATCTATTTTAGAGATCTATTTTAGAGTATAATCTGTACAAAATATTTCGTCGTTAAGCATTTATTATCTGTATTTATACAATTGATACATTTTAACACCATGTTTATTTATTTACTTTTGTTTTTAAAAGACAATTCTTACAAAGTATTACTAGTTTTATTATCTGTATTTATACAATAGATATATTCTTTAAGACGTTTAATTATTGTACCCGTTGTAAACTTTGTTTATGACGGGTGATATTGTATCACATTGTCTATCCGTCCGTCTGTTCGTCCATCTGTGACACTTTGTGTTTTCCTAATATCTTAAAATCGCAGCGATGGATATTCATCAATTAATGCAGGCACACTATATCAATAAGATGTCCCTACATTAGAAAAAAAACTAAGGGCTAGATGCTTATTCTCTTGGAATTATTGCCCTGTGTAAAATTTCTTAATACAGTAAAAAGAACTTGGGTGCACATTATCTTTTTAACCAATGGCTGGATTTCGACCAAACTAACATACATACATCAGTATAACAGGGGAAAGAAGTGATTCGATTTTGATGGCATTGGCCTTATTTTCAAGGTCACTGCATTGAAAAGACTCAAAACGCAGCAATGGATAACCATCAGTTTGTAAAGACACATTGATATCAATTAGGTGTACCTACGTAAGAAACAGAAAGGGCTAGGGGCAAGTTCGCTTAGAGTATTTGCACTTTTTAAGGGGAAAGAAATGATAAGATTTTGGTAGCCTTGACCTTATTTTCAAGATCACTACATTGTAAAAGCTCTAAAATTGAGCCTTGTGTGCACTCTTTTTCCAGATATCTTAAAATGCAGTAATGGATATTCATCAATTTATGCAGACACTTTAATAGCAATATGGTGTACCTACATAAGAAAAGGAAGGGGCTATGGGCCAACTCTCTTAGATTGATTGCCCTTTGTAACATTTTAACGCAGTAAAAAGATTGTGTGCACAAAATCCCTTTAATCTATGGTTGGAATTCGACTAAACTAATACAGATACATCGTTACGATAGGGGAAATGAGTGATTAAAATTTGGTAACCATCAATGTTTCCGTCTATCCGTGACACTTCGTTTTTTTTTAATATCTTGTAAAAACACAGTGACGGATTTTCATCAGTTTATGCAGACACATTTATATCAACAAGGTGTACCTACACAAGAAAAAGTAAGGGCTAGGGTTCAGTTGTCTTAGAGTTCTAAATTCAGTAAAAAAAAACTTGTGTGCACATTATCTCTTTAACTAATGGCTGTAATTTGACCAAACTAATACAGATACATCATTATGATGGGGTAAAGAAGTGATTAAATTTTGTTGATCATGACCATATTTTCAAAGCTACTACATTGTAAAGACTCTAAAAGTGAAAATGCAGTGATGGAAATTTATCAATTTATGCAGACACATTGATATCAAAAAGGTGTATTTACATATGAAAACAAATGAGCGCTATAGGCCAGTTCTCTTAGAGTTATTATCCATTGTAAAATTTCTAAATGCATTAAAAGGTTATATGCGCTCTTTCTCTTTATTATTTGTGTTGAGGATTTGCGGTCCAGTCAATCCCATGGGGTCATGTCGAGCTTGGTCAGTTTGCCATACCACACTTTTATTGGGCAGGCTTAAGACTGTTCTAAGGCGGTGGTCCCGGTGTTAGTCTTACTCTTTGTTGCTTTGTGGTTTATTCTACGAGGCGATTTGTTGTATGTCATTTTGTTCTTGTATTTTTCAGTCCTTTTAGTATTGCGATTACCTCGCTTGGGGAAGAGAGAGCTAATCTTAGTGCTTTTCGTACGTTTGTTCGGTTTGTGCTTGTTCAGATTTGTCGGTTTCCTCTTCCTCTTGGGGTCTGGGAAGGGCTGCGGTTTGTGATTGTGGCACTCCCTGGACTTTTCTCGTACCTTTTTTTTAAGAGTAGCATCGGTACCCAGTGTGAAATTAGCTAGCTGTAAAAGTGCTTTAAACCCCCCGGTGGTTTGCTCTACCGACCGTTCTAAGGCAGTGGTCCCGATGTTAGTCTTACTCTTTGTTGCTTTGTGGTTTATTCTACGAGGCGATTTGTTGTATGTCTTTCCGTGTGTCATTTTGTTCTTGTGTTTTCCAGTCCTTTTAGTATTGTGATTACCTCGCTTGGGGAAGAGAGAGCTAATCTTAGTTCTTTTCGTACGTTTGTTCGGTTTGTGCTCGTTTAGATTTGTCGGTTTCCTCTTCCTCTTGGGGTCTGGGAAGGGCTGCGGTTTGTGATTGTGGCACTCCCTGGACTTTCATCTTACCTTTTGTAGTCTTCTTAGCCATTAATCAGTATTGTGCACATTCTTTCGCCAGAAACTGACAGCTGCCCTTCTTGAATCAGCGGATGGGAGAGAATGACCGTAGAACTTATTTCATGATGAACTCTTCACAAACGAATTTTGCCGACCCGGCGGGGGTCGAACCCGCAACCTCCTGATCACCAGTCGGGCGCGCATCCAGCTTGGCCACCGAGGCCACCTCTTTCTCTTTGACCATTGGCTAGAATTCGACCAAACAAGCACAGATACATCATTAGACGTGGGGAAGAAGTGATTAGATTTTGCTGACCTTAACCTTATTTTCAAGTCATTACATTATAAAGACTCTAAAAGTGAGCCTTGTGTGTAATCTGTCTCATGAATCAATAGATTGGGGTTGACCAAACTAGCACAGATACAACATTGGATTGGGGAAAGCGGGGAAGAAGTGATTAGATTATGGTGACCTTTATCTTAGTTTTAAGTCACATCGGCACTTTGAAACGCAAATTTTGATCGAAAACTGCTTGTGTGCACGTTATATCGTGAACCAAAGGCTGGAAATTTATCAAACTAGCACAAATACATCATTAGTACATGGGAAAGAAGTGATTTTATTTTGTAACGACCTTATTTTCAAGGTCACTACATTATAAAGATTCTACAAATGAGCCTCGTGAATCAGTAGATACATCACGAAAACATACCTATATAATTTTGACCCCCTTAAACCCCACTTTTATATAGTAAAACTGGGGTTTACAGGGGTATACATTATTTTTCTTATTTCTGCTCAAAACATAGATTGTGGGTACTCGTTAGGACCGCCTCGGCGAGGCGGTTCTAACGAGTGTCCACAATCTATGTTTTGAGCAGAAATAGGAAAAATATCGGAGTTTTTTTTTATCTGAAAAATTTCAGTTTTTGGAAATGAAATTTTCTATATATTTGAATAGGCCTGTTTTCGTAATGGAATTTGACCAAACTAGCATAGATACTTCATTAGTAAATGTAAAAGAAGTGATTATATGTTGGTGACGTTGATCTCATTTTCAAGGTCACACTGGCACTTTGAAACGTATGTTTTATAGAAAAAAGCTTGTCAACATCAGATTGGCATTTTGAAACTCTATATTTTGTTTTATAGAAAATAGTTTGTATGCGCCTTATCTTTTGAACGAATGGTTGGAATTTGACCAAACTTGGTTCTCATTATATTACAAAAATTACAAATCAATGTCATCCATTTTGAACTATAAGTTATCTTACGCCAGTATTTTTTACTGGTCATTAGTCTGCTGGGGTATCTTATAAGCATTGCATATTGACTTGTTTTTATTTACTTTTATTTTAGAGAACACCGTACGAAACGTTGCTTTTTTATTATCTGTTTTTATATCATTGATACATTTTTAACACCATGTTAGTTTATGTACGTTTATTTAGAGTACAAGCAATACAAAATAGCATTTCTTTTGTCATCTGTATTTATGTAATTTATACACTTTTGTAGACATGTTTATTTACTTTTACATCTAGTGTTACAGCAAAAAAAATTATTTTCTGCATATTTTATATTTATTTATGTTCTATTTTATATATAAACCCTTGTCCTACTGAACGCGGACATATCCTGCCTTTGCAAACAGTGTAGATCCAAATCTAAAGAAGCCAATTGATCTGGATCTGCACTGTTTGTCATTCAGTGTGCGAATTTGTATCAACAACTTGGATCAAGTTATATGATTGACTGAAAATTCGAACTGGGCGTGGCATCTTAATTTATTCAGCATGACAAGGGTTACAGCACAGACTTAAAATAAATTACTGAAATCTTTCTGCCTTGCAGACCAAAACAGTGCAAACAGTGTAACGAGCTGTCTCATTAGGATATGTACTGTTTGCCCCTCTGTTTTTGATTTTAGACTGAAACCCCTGTTTGCATCAGTGGGCATTTCCATTAATAAAGGCCGGAAGAGTCCACTTCAGAAACTCAGGGATGAAAGGGTGAACTGAATATTGTTGTTCATGTGTTTGTTTCTTCCCTTTTGTTTGCTCAACTGAGCTTGTGCTTTTGCGATCACACTTTGTTTATCGTCCGTTTTTGCACTCGTCTGTCTTATCCATCTAATCTGTACATACGTCCGTTCCGTCCATTACAAATAACCGCTTATCACTATAGCAGTTTAAGGACACAGTATGGATTAGAATATTATTTTTCAGCATTTTTTACATTTCTACAGAATTGTGTTCCACATTGAAATGTCAAATACATACAAAAACTTCCGATTTCTATTTTTAATAATAAATCTTTTATTTGAAAAAATCCTTTTTTAATGGTAGTTGCTAATTTTGTTTTTCGTACTAACAGCTATTAAAATGGCATTGGCTATAAATTATTCACGCTGATAAATACTTCTGCTTTTTTATCTGCTATTCTTCATCCATAATTAATTAATTCATAATTTTAATTGTCTTCATGCTGTTGGAATGAATAGCTTTTTGGGTTTTGACAAAGGTGTAAATACATGTAGCTGTCTATCATTGTATAATACAATAGCGGTTCTCAGCTCTTGGCTTTCATTGGAAGTTGAGTATTTTTACTTAATTATTTCATAGAAAAGCATTTCTGATTTGCTGTCCCATAGTTATTTAAAAGTGGGAATGGTCTTGGTCTCAGAGCCTTACTTTAGTCCAGATTTCTGTCTGTAGTCATGAGAAATTGAAGATTAATTGGACTCAAACAATTGTGGCTTATTTATGCAAACTGGTAATCAAGGATCTGAGAAAATTTAAATGAATTCATTTTTTTGGCAAAGCTAAATGATATTTAGCATAAAGTTTGAAACCATATCACAGTTTTTTGCAACTGCTTCCATTCAGAATTTGTGTGGTCTTTGAAGGACTGAAAAAAGTGCTGTGGATAATTGATCTAACTTCTAAACTTTTTTTCAAAATTTTGTGATACGGTTTTGTTCAGTAACACCTCTTCAGTTTATCTTAACCTTTGGGGTACTTTGGGACTCTTTGGTTTGATACTGAATCAACAATAATGTTGACAGGGCTGTAATGGCATATTTTGCTTTCTCCCACCTTTTACGTTTTAGATTCAGATAAAAAAAAAACAATTAAATATAAAACCTAACCTTTAAAATGATATATTACATATTTATGTTACTGCTTGGGCAAAGCCGGAAAAGGGCTAAACATGGTTGGGGGCATTTGGGTGAACTGTATGCTTAAACCTAATGGGAGACAGCTGTCAGTTATCTCCACTGAGTACTGTCTGTAAACAACCAAGTCCAGTTTATTGGATTCCTCTGAGTTTACCATAAGCATCTATATATAGGATTGCTGCCTTTCCTTGAGAAATTTACATTAAACATGGTCATATGCGAGTAAAGCTTCGAAGTTATCAAAAAGAAATATTTTGTGCAAAAAATATATAATTTGAATAAATCTTTCATATGGACATGATGGATGTGGAAAATTTAAAAGTTCAGGACCAATGATTAATTCAAAGGATTCTAATTAGAAGGACTTAGTTTGTTAGTTAGAAGGTTCATTGCTCGTTACCTGTTACGGGATATAATAAAAAAAAAAACCGTCCGCTATCGCTCATTTATTTCAACATAAATGTTATACGACAGACTGCATGCATGGTTGTTAACCCAATCGCGGTAAATAACTTTGCTTCCCTCTTTAATTGCACGTCGGCAGGTTAGGCCTCAGATTCTATGACGGTTCCAGCGTAAAGGCTTACTTGAGATTTAAGTTTGGATAATGTTGGTTGGTACTTGATGGTCTATCTTTGGTCGGGCACACCGGAGTGTAACTGTTGGTTTTCGTTTGCTCCAGCATTTCACTTGTTTCGTGCTGTCGAGTACTCATCGTTGTTTCATCTCTGTAATTAGTTAATTTTTTTGTGTTCTCGGAGATGTAGCACTGATGAGTTAGTAAGCCTTCATGCGGACTGAACAATTTGTGTGTCTAAACCGCGGCAGAAATAAGGCGAGGATTGTGGCAACGTAAAATCGATTTAAGCCCCCCCCCCACCACCCCCACCCCACAGTGAAATAATTTTCACTGACCGTTCCAAGGCGGTTTATTTTTGTTATAGTTCGTCTTTGAATGTGTGTGTCGCTTACATCTTTTTGATTTGGATAGCCATTTGGCCACTTTGTGGGAAAGTAACTTTCGTTTGGCTTTCTGCTAGTGATGTTTCATTAGGGTCTAGTTATTTCGTATTTGTGTTTCTTTCCCTTTGATGTCTCTGATGGGAGGTGTGGGATAATTATATCGGTTCCTGATCATTGCCTTCTATTTTGCTTAGAGTTCTATTTTGCTAAAATTATTTATTACTTTACTTTATTATTTCACGACAGGAAATATGATATTTTAGATATGATAAACACAAATATTGGTACACATGTTAATAAAATAGTTGATTTATATCAAGCTTCAGCCGAACGTCTGAAAGCTTATATAAATATTGGACGATCTTTATTGCATAAACGCTGGTAGGCTGCTAAGTGTGAACAATTAAAGAGAGCTAAATTTAAAGCCCTTCGCATGTTCAGGAGAAATGGCACCGATGAAAATGTAACGAAATATAAATCAAGTAGGAATGAATTTAAGTAAAAAAAGGTAAGAGAAAAGTTCAGGGAGTGCCACAATCACAAACCGCAGCCCTTCCCAGACACCAAGAGGAAGAGGAAACCGACAAATCCAAACAAGCACAAATCGAACAAACGTACGAAAAGCACCAAGATTAGCTCTCTCTTCCCCAAGCGAGGTAATCGAAATGCTAAAAGGACTGAAATACCACAAGAACAAAATGACACAAGCTAAGACATACAAAAAATCGCCTCGTAGAATAAACCACAAAGCAACAAAAAATAAGACTAACACCGGGACTACCGCCTTAGAACGGTCAGTAGAGTAAATGTAACGAAATATAAATCAAGTAGGAATGAATTTAAGGAAAAAAATGTAAGAGAAAAGTTCAGGGAGTGCCACAATCACAAACCGCAGCCCTTCCCAGACACCAAGAGGAAGAGGAAACCGACAAATCCAAACAAGCACAAATCGAACAAACGTACAAAAAGCACCAAGATTAGCTCTCTCTTCCCCAAGCGAGGTAATTGCAATGCTAAAAGAACTGAAAAAACACAAGAACAAAATGACACAAGCTAAGACATACAAAAAATCGCCTCGTAGAATAAACCACAAAGCAACAAAGAATAAGACTAACACCGGGACTACCGCCTTAGAACGGTCAGTAGAGTAAATGTAACGAAATATAAATCAAGTAGGAATGAATTTAAGGAAAAAAAGGTAAGAGAAAAGTTCAGGGAGTGCCACAATCACAAACCGCAGCCCTTCCCAGACACCAAGAGGAAGAGGAAACCGACAAATCCAAACAAGCACAAATCGAACAAACGTACGAACAGCACCAAGACTAGCTCTCTCTTCCCCAAGCGAGGTAATCGCAATACTAGAAGGACCGAAAAACACAAGAATAAAACGACACACGGAAAGACACACAATAAATCGCCCCGCAGAATAAACCACAAAGCAACAAGAAGCAAGACTAACACCGGGACCACCGCTTCAGAACGGCCGGCAGAGCAAACCACCGGGGGGTTTAAAGCACCTTTTCAGCTAACCAACCCCACCCCGGGTCCCGACGCCACTCTCAATACACAAACACACAAAAACCCGGCCCGCACAAAGGCCCCCAACCCAGCCAACGCACCAAAGCGAAAATATAAAACTCAAACCAATCACTATAATAAACAAAGACGAGCACCCATGGCCAACTCTACCGCATGCCAGAGCAAATGAAAACCAACAGTTGAACCACGGCGGGCCAAGCCAAAGACAATTAGGAAAGGCAGAGGGTCCGGATGGGCTAATAGCAGAGCAGACAAAACATACTGCAGATCAAATAGTGCATATCTTATTACCATTATTAGCTCACCTTCGTGCTCATGGTGAGCTATTGTGGTCAGTCAATGTCCGTCGTGCGTCGTGCGTCGTGCGGCGTCAACAATTGCTTTAAAAGCCTACTCCTCCTACACCTCTGGGCCAGTTGACTTGATACTTGGTAGGAAGCATTGGGGTGACCTGTAGATCAAAAATAGCTAAAATCGTTCCGATCGGAAATCCAAGGTGGCCGCCATGGCCGCCATCTTGAAAATCTTCTCCTGAACCGAAAGGCCAATTCACTCCAAACTTACTAGGAAGCATCGGGGTGATTTGTAGATCAAAACTGGCTAAAATCGTGCCAATCGGAAATCCAAGATGGCCGCCATAGCATCCATCTTGAAAATCTATTTTTCGCTTCTTCTTCTAAATCCAAAAGCCAACTGACTCCAAACATGGTAGGAAGCATTTGGTTGACTTATAGATCAAAAATAGCTAAAATCGTTCTGATAAGAAATCCAAGATGGCCGCCATGGCAGCCATCTTGAAAATATATTTTTTGCCTCCTCTCCTGAACCGAAAGGCCAGTTGACTCCAAACTTGATAGGAAGCATCGGGGTGACCTGTAGATCAAAAATGGCTAATATCGTGCCGATCGTAAATCCAAGATGGCCGCCATGGTGGCCATCTTGAAAATCTATTTTTCGCTTCTTCTCCTAACCCCAACTGCCAATTGACTCGAAACTTGGTAAGAAGCATTGGGGTGACTTATATATCAAAAATAGCTAAAATTGTTCCAATCGGAAATCCAAGATGGCCGCCATCTTGAAAATCTTTTTTTTTTTTTTGCTTCTTCTCCTGAACCAAAATGCCAGTTGACTCCAAACTTGGTAGGAAGCATCAGGGTAATTTGTAGATCAAAAATAGCTAAAATTATGCTGATCGGAAATCCAAGATGGCCACTTGAAAATCATTTTTCACTTCTTCTCCTAAACCCAAAAGCCAATTGACTTGAAACTTGGTAGGAAGCATCAAGGTGACTTATAGATTAAAAATGGCTAAAAACGTTCCGATTGGAAATCCAACATGGCCGCCATGGCGGCCATCTTGAAAATCTATTTTTCACTTCTTCTCCTGAACTGAAAGGCTTATTGACTTTAAACTAGGTTGGAAGCATCAGGGTGACCTGTAGATCAAAAATAGCTAAAATCATCCCTATCAGAGATCCAAGATGGCTGCCATGACAGCCATCTTGAAAATCTATTTTTCTCTTCTTCTCCTGAACTGAACGGCCATTTGGCTTGAAACTTGGTAGGAAGCAGTCCGGTGACTTGTAGATCTAAAATAGCTTAAATTGTTTGGATCGGAAATCCAAGATGGCCGTTATTGCGGCCATCTTGAAACTCTTTTTTTTCGCTTATTTTCCTGAACCAAAGGGCCAGTTGATTTGAAAATTCGTAGGAAGCATCAGGGTGACTTGTAGATATACAAATAGCTAAAATTGTTCCGATCGGAAATCCAAGATGGCGGCCATCCTGAAAATCTATTTTCCTTCTTCTTCTGAACTGAAAGGCCAATTGACTCGGAACTTGGTAGTAAGCATCGGGGTGACTTGTAGATCAAAAATAGCTCAAATCGTTGCGATAGGAAATCCCAAATTGCGGCTATAGCGGCCATCTTGAAAATATGTTTTGAACATTTTCTCTTGAACTGAAAGGGCAATTGACTCAAAGTTCATTGGAAGTATTGAGGTGACTTGTTGATCAACAGTTGCTAAAATCATTATGATTGGAAATCCAAGATGGCTACCATCTTGTTTATGTTTATTATATTTTCTTGCCACTATGCTGTTTACATGTATAAAATGATGATTCTTCAGAAACCACTTAGGCAATTGCCACCAAATTTCATATTGATCCTACTGTTGAAATGTGATTGAGAGTTTGTTCAATTGATCACGCTCCATTGACTGTCATGCCATATATAATATTCTTCTTCAAAATTAGGATGATCTTTTCATTAGTTGCGATGACAGGATTGGAAAAATGTTGCATAACATCTGCATATCTGCAGTAAAATTTAGAACTTCAGATATAGTATAACATAATTATTAATCAAGTAATTTTCGTATTGGCTGAGTTACAGGTCCGAAGTCGGCTATATACAGCCGATCTAGGACCTGTAACTTGGCCAATACGCAATAACTTGAGTAACGACAATTGTATAAGATTACTTTAAAAATATTGATTAGCGTTGGTTAACTCAATAAAGAAGATTTTCATAGCAGCTGTATGGCTAAGTCCATATAATACCTTCTGTTTTCTTAATATGACTGAAATTCATTGAAAAATGATGTAAAGTCGGGTAAAAGCGCTTACCACCCATCCCGATAACAAACTCGGACAATGCAGATTGGTCAATACAGGAAAACATCGGCCTATACAGAAAAAAAACAAACTAGGCCATTACAGAAAAACTCGGCCAGTACGACTCATATTGGCCGAGTTTTTCTGTATTGAATGACTTTGTGATTAGTATAATGCGGGCAGATTTGATGATATACATACTATATTAAGTAGTTAATTTATGAATGATATATTATATTGTACATGTACAGTATTATACGCATAGTAATATTTTTATTAAATCATATTAATGACGACGTCGTCGACTTCTGGCAAAACTTACAAAACAGCCAGCATTGTTTAAAGTGTGGCTGCTAAATGTTTAGTCCATTATAGACTGAAAAGACCCTCCCACACTATATATGGGAAGAGTCCAATTTCAATTTAAGGTACGTCCGGCTTTGGGATTTAGATTTTCCTAGAGAATATAAACGTGAAACGATAATGCCCCGCCATTATCGTGTCGTGGGGCGATAACTCTGTCAAAAACTGACAAAATGTACCCAATATCAATCCCAAACCAGATCTCCACAATATCAGTGCACATGTCAAATATGATGAAAATCCATCGGGATTTACTCAAGTTATTTTCCTCAAACGAAAATATGGATGTGTCTAGGGCAGATAATTTTGTCAAAAGTTGACGAAATTTGCCAATTTGCAATCCCAAAACAGATCTTCACAATATCAATGCACATACCCAGTTTGGTGAAAATTCATTGATATTTACTCGTTATCGTCCGGAAACGAAAATATCGACGTATCATGGACAGGTAACTCTGTCGAAAATTGACAAAATTTATCCATTACTAATTCCAAACCAGATCTCTACAATATTAATGGACGTATCAAGTTTGGTGACAATACATTGATATTTACTCAAGCTATTGCTTTGAAACGAAAAATCAGACGTGTCGCGGGCAGATAAATCTGTCAAAAATATACGAAATTTGTCCATTAGCAATCCCAAAACAGATCTCCACAATATCATTGCTCATACCAAGTTTGGTGAAACTCCATTAACAGTTACTCGTTATCGTCCGGAAGCGAAAATACGGACGGACGGACAGACGCACGGACGACCAACGTGAAACCATAATATTCCGCCTCTATCATGTGGCGGGTCTAAAAATGGCTAAACCATTTGCAAACAGTGGAGACCCTGTATTTATACCTTAGATACATTTCTGCGTTCTGCCCCGTCTGACCTGGGTCTGCACTGTTTGCCAGCTACCCTATTAGGGGTCGCCAGACTACAATGCGTTAACATTACAAAAAGGTAAACTCGAACGCTGGTTTTATAAACAGTTCGAAATATTCCACTTCTATACATATCATTTTTTTCGTACACTTGTGGCCAGTAGATTTTTATAATTTTTGCAAACATTCGCGCCAACGCACGACGAAACCTACAAGATATGTGTGGCCAGCAAAGACTCAGCTTTCATATCTACCCAGTATAGCAAAGGTCCTCGTTTATACCATCCTGAATAGCCTGAAGCTGTAGGAGGCACATGCGATAAGCAAAGACTGATCAGACTGCACAGATGCGCAGGCTGATCTGAGTCTTTGCTGGTCACACAAGTTTAATTGTAGGTTTTGACGTGCGCTGGCTCATTTACAACAGTATATGAGTATATGGGTATCCTGAGCAGACAATTTGCATGAAATTTCAAAAACTGTTTTGGGGAAAAATAAGAAAATATTTCGATATGTCGTCTGCTGACAGTTTTACCCAGCATGCCTAGCGATAAGTACCAGAGCCAAGTTGTTCAAAGCTAACAATGTCGTTACTTAACGATTCGTTAAAATTTACATCAAGTGATACGCAAATATGCTGAAATTTTTTGCTGAAAAAAAATGTGAGTAGCTTTTGCAGTGCAAAAGCTACTCACATTTTTTCAGCAAAAAATATCAGAATATTATATATTGAATCTGCTAAAATAGTTAACGAAATGACCCTTAACGAGTCCGTTAAGCTAACGACGCTTTGAACAACTGGGCCCAGTATGCTAATAATGAATTATGGTGTCAGCGGCCAGCTGACATCTGCGCATTCCCATGACGTCATTTGGCTGATGTCAGATAATGGCGTCGGTTGTTTCATCCAGTCGAGAATCTGTTTTACAGAGATCACATAAACATCGTTCAGCTTCTGAATCTCATCCAGGAACATTTTCGTTCCCTTTAAATTATGTTCTGTGTAGAACCAGCCAGCATGCATGTTCAGCCCAAACGGCGTACGTGTCGTGCTATAGTAAGACATGAAATTATTCCACAGGTATGCAAACGCCTCGTCTTCGTTCTCTGCCCTTACTGAACATCCATCAACGAATGGACATGAGTAATTTTGTTCGTGATCGAGCAGGCTCATAACCGGAAATACCCAGAATCCTTTCTCATTGTTACCAGCCGGACATGGTGGAACTCCACATGTGTACGGCCAACCGTTCTCAATGGTAAACGGCCATGGCTTTGGATCGGTCATATTTGTTATAAGATAGGTTAAAGATATATCATATTCATATCCCAGTTCATGCAATATCTTTGGCTGGTTGGTCCCCGCTGTCTGCAAGAAAGGACTTCGCCAACCAACAATATCTTTAGCAAGAACGCCATTATCTATGAGGCTTTGTTTCTGTTCTGTTGCCTCTGCACGCAGAATGTCATCGTTATTTATACTGGTATGGGTTACACTGTGGACTGCCATTTCATTTCCGTTATCATAGAAATTCTTCACTCTTGTATAATCCGTATACTCGTCATTGATATACAAGGTAAATGTTATCCGGCAATTGTTCGGATTCCTTCTGTCCGTGGTAAATATGTCGTCCAAATAATCAGCAATAGGAGGGGTGACGGCGTCATCAAACCCAAAATAAACCATCTGCGGAATTTCGCTTGTCTCCATGGGATACGAGAAGCGCGGACAGGAACAGTCTGGAAGAGTACAGTCCGCTGGACATGTTCCATCATTACCTAATTAGAAAAAAACAAACAAACAAATAAATATCGCATCTACACTAAGTTTTTAGGCAGACAGGGCGAAGCAAACAGTGTAGACCCAGATCAGACACCGCAGAACGCCGCGTCTGATCAGGGTCTACACTGATTGCCACTCAACAAGCGTTTTTGTTTTGTATTTTTTACACATAGCAACAGGTAATCAAGTGAACTAGTAGTACAAAGTTTAAAATAAATATGTAAGGTGTTGAGGTGTCGGAATATTTTTGGTAAATATTTTTGGTGAGAAAATAAATTTTAAAAAAATGGCCGCTACGTGTGAAAAGGGCTTTTGTCACACATGCAGAAAAGACGATTACATCCGCCTGCGCGATTCAGGACCATGGAAGTCTGCTTCACTCTTAGAGCCCGGCAGATCAACATGGATACGTGTGCAAACACTGTAGATCCAGGAACTACATTGTTTGCCATTTTATTTTTCATTTTAAACTGAAGCTCTTATTGGCATTAGTGGGCATGTCTGTGTTCAAGGATGGAATAATCCACTTCAGAAATTCAGGGATGGAAGGGCTAAGGCGTCATTAAAGGGAAACTACATCAAACACGAACCGCTTTGGAAAATAAAGAGGCCTACTAAGGTTAGCAGTTGGTTGAATTTTGTTTTGAAAATCGGTTGAGAAATAAAAAAAGCCCCAAAAATAATCAGTTGTTTGACGATTGCAGGAGCAAGGCAGCACCAATACATAGATTGTGTTATACAGTCATGGAATTCATATTACCTAGGGCCCAGTTGTTCAAAGCGTCGTTAGCTTAACGAGCTCGTTAAGGGTCATTTCGTTAACTGTTTTAGCAGATTCAATATACAATATTCTGATATTTTTTGCTGAAAAAAATGTGAGTAGCTTTTGCACTGCAAAAGCTACTCACATTTTTTCAGCAAAAAAAATTCAGCATATTTGCGTATCACTCTATGTAAATTTTAACGAATCGTTAACCCACGATGTCGTTAGCTTTGAACTACTGGGCCCAGGTTGGTGTAAGTATTAAAGGGGACTAAGACAGGCTCCCTACGTTGTACTTATTTCCCTATCATTTTTGACATGTTGTGTAAATCATATGATTTGTAATGCCTTATTTTATATGAAAAATCAAATCAAATATTATTATGGAAGACTCTGGTGACAGACGTCTGTCACTAGCCAATTCACGTGAAATTTGCTGGTGACAGACGTCTGCACTAGCCAGTTCACGTTAAATTTGCTGCTGACAGACGTCTGTCACCAGCCAATTTACGTTAAATTTGCTGGTGACAGACTGTCACCAGCCATTTCTCGAAAATTTTGCTGGTGACAGATGATACGATTTTTGAGACCATTTTTTTATATTACTTTGATGAATAATGGTAAGGTCTGACCTATGAGAAAATAATATGTTTGTATGATTACCAGTTGTAGATGTGGAAAGCGAGTAAAAGACTGAATGAGATTTCCTGAATTCTGTGACCAAGTAGTTTCAATGTCCTAGACCGCATGTTATCGTACATGCATATTAATGCCTGCTTATTCGATAGGCCGGCCTTGGTAGCTCAGTCGGATGCGCGTCTGACTGGTGATCAGGATATTTTGTTTTGTGTTGAGGTTTTACGGCCCGGTCAACCCAGAGGGGTCATGTCGAGCACGATCAGTTTACCTAACCACACTTTTACTTGGCAGGCTTAGTCCTCTGAGCGGTTAACCAGTACATGTATTGTGCACATTCTGTCGCCAGAAACTGACAACTGCCCTTCTTGAATCAGCGGAAGGGAGAGAATGGCCGTAGAAAATATTTCATGATCAATCTTCACGAAAAAATGTCCGACGCGCGTCCAAATGAGCCACTGTGACCGGAGTGATCAGGAGGTTGCTAGTTTGATACTGCCGTGTCGATAACAGTCTTTCTTTTCTACTCCGAGTCAAGAAGGGCAGTTGTTAGGCCGTTACATTTTGAAACAAAGCCAGAAACAGTTTTGTATTGTAAGAACGCGATGGAAATAGACTGTACTAAACATACGCTCGTATGTATTGACTGACATGACATAAATAATATTCAATCAAGTTTGAACATAATTATAGTACTATTCGTTTTCCGAATCTACGAGGCGTCTGATCAGGGTCTCCACTGTTTGCAAATAGATAAACCATTTTTCTCTCTGAAAATTTAAATTACATAGCCTGATATACCTAAAATCGAAATTAGAATCTTACAAAATATAGTTTGGGAGAGTTCATTCAGTCTAAAATAGCTTAACAAACGTTTTGAACGCGAATTCAAGCACAATACAGACCAGATCTGCATGCTTTGTAAATTGCGAAAAATTTTGAACTTACAAAGTAAAGGACTTGTATAAGATTTGCTAAAACAAATGATCAGAGTCCTCTGGCTTTTTCGGTTAGCAATAATGTTAGCCGAAACAGATTTTTTACAACAGACACGTAACATATGTGCATGCAATCACTTTCGGAGAAAGGGTAATCATTGTACGAGAAACCAGAGAGAGAGAGAGAGAGAGAGCAAACAAACCTACATACTTCTCTAATATTTCGTATCATCTATCACCAGCAAAAATTACGAGAAGTGGCTGGTGACAGACGTCTGTCACCAGCAAATTTCACGTGAATTGGCTATTGACAGACGTCTGTCACCAGCCATTCCGTATTATGTCGTTTGCGATAACTTTGAATGACCTTAAACCCTTCATCACGAAAACATGCCTATATAATTTTGACCCCCTTAAACCCCACTTTTATATGGTAAAACAGGGGTTTACAGGAGTATATATTATTTTTCTTATTTCTACTCAAAACATAGATTGTGGGTACTCGTTAGAACCGCCTCGCCGAGGCGGTTCTAACGAGTACCCACAATCTATATTTTGAGCAGAAATATGAAAAATATCAGAATTTTTTTATCTGAAAATTTTCTGTTTATGGAGGTGAAAATTTTTATATATTTGAATAGGCGTGTTTTCGTAATGTTGAAGCGCTAAACACAACTTCAGTTTAAGAAATTTTTTCGGGGCTTATGAGTCTTGACATTTCATGTGAATCGTCTACCTAAAACATAACAATATAAAATTTAGAAAGCCGTCCCCTTGTAGTGGCTAAGCGCTTTAAGGATTAAGAGTTAATATGCTCAGCTTAGTGTAACTTACCATCTTCGGCTACTGTTGTTGACTGTGTTGTCGGATTCGTCTGGGTAGCCCCTGTTTCTAGTAATGAAAAATAGGTAAAGTGTCTCCAAATGTTATTGGCAATCATATTTTATAAAAACGCGTCACCATCGTGACATCTTAACACTTTAAAGGCTGGGTAATAATATCAGCAGACGATATTTTGAAATATTTTCTTGATTTTCCTAGAAAATAGGATTCGACATTTCATTCAAATTGTCTCCTTAGGAGGCAATTTGCATGAAGTGTCATAACCTATTTTCTAGGAAAATTTGAATAAAAATATCATCAGTTTGTCTTTACTGACTTTGCTCATAGCATGATAATGTTAACAACAGAAAATGTATGACTCGTCAAACGTTGACCGAATCGGCCATTTAAGGTCAGTACATTTCCCCCCACCCCATCCCCTCCCCCGACGAGGCATTTTTTTACCCGTTCTTGTCGTGTTCTATATATACAAACACTACAACCTCTTTATAACACGGTTCGTTATAACACGGTTTTGGATATAACACGGTTCATAGATGGATCCCAAAAATGTATTGATTATATTGAAAAATGACCATAAATGGTCATTTTTCAATATAATCTATGCATTTTTGTTTGGACACGGTTTATGCTATGGACCCCAAAAATAGTGTTACAAAGAGGTTGTGGTGTACGTTGATACAATTGGTCAATGTTTCATCTCGCGTAATCAGTGAACTTCCGAGCTTTTAATTAGTCAATATGATATGACGCATGACCTCCTCGCTTTTGATCACTCAATAAGGTATGAGGTCTCAATAGCACGAAACAGTGTTTTCCAGGAGGTAAGGGCAAATGCTGACAGTTTTGAAAACTGTCATGAAGCAAGAAAATGAATATGAGTTTGTTTGTTTTGTTGTTTTTTTTCTTTGCACAGCGCGAATAATTTTAGGACTGCAGTATTTTCCAATCTGTTCTCGCCGTTTTTCTTGTTTTTTTTTTTTTTTTTTTTTTTTTTTTTTTTTTTTTGTGGTTGTTTTTTTTTTTTTTTTTTTTTTTTTTTTTTGTGTGTGTGTGTGTTTTGAACTTTTGATAGGACATTCTGTTATCACGTGAGAATACGGCATTTGTCAGAGGCCAGTCAGACGACCAGGTAAAGGACACATGTTCATGTTGAATTTATGGCATGTACGATAACCAATAATAGGCTACTCAGTATACGCATACGCAATCTGCCCATGACCTTCGCTGTTTGTGTTAGGTCTCTATGTCACTCAGAGTAGTCGAACAATAAGCATCTAGTCTGATCAGAGCCTGTCGCATTAGGCATTCTAAGTAGTCAAAGAGTTAATGTCTAATCTGATCAGTGCATTCGCTGTTTACATTATGTTTCTGTATACCTCGGACTAAAAAATCAAATAATCAGGTTAACCCTTGCCATGCTTAGTAAATTAAAATGCCACGCCCACTTCTTACTTTCAGCCATTCGAATTACTTGATCCAGGTTGTTAATACAAATTCACATACTTAATGACAAACAGTGCATATCCAGATCAGTTGGTTTCTTCAGAAATCAACCGATCTGTATCTACCGACTGTTTGCAAAGACGGGGCATATCCGGGTTCAGCAGGATCGGGATTAATATGATCCCTGGGTTGATCTCAGTCTTCACATTACGAAAACACGCCTATTCAAATATATTGAAAATTTCACCACCAAAAACTGTAAGTTTTCAGATAAAAATTCTGATACTTTTTTCATATTTCTGCTCAAAACATAGATTGTGGGTACTCGTTAGAACCGCCTCGGCGAGGCGGTTCTAACGAGTACCCACAATCTATGTTTTTGAGCAGAAATAAGAAAAATAATGTATACCCCCGTAAACCCCAGTTTTACTATATAAAAGTGGGGTATAAGGGGTTCAAAAGTATATAGGTATGTTTTCGTGATGAGTAGTCGGAATGCTAGTTTGAATGTCAAAGACGTTTAGGGACAGGGGTACAGTTTTATTGTTTCATCTATCATCAAAGTACTTACCTAGTCAGCATTCTACGTAAATCTATATCGGGCCGTCATCGGCCCGTCAGGGTAGCTGACGGGCCGATGACGGCCCGATGTAGATTTACGTAGAATGCTAGCTGGGTAGTGTCCAAAAAATGCGTATCTAAGAAAAAATACTTGCCATGCACTGCTTCAATGGTTGGATTATTTTAATTAAGCCACAATGGCAGAAAACGTACCTTCGGACATGTGCGTCCAGCAAAGATTCAGATCAGCCTGCCATTCGCGCAGTCTGATCGGATTTTTCACCGGCGCATTTTGGATATCCGAGGATGCAAAGTTTCTTCATGCAGAAAACGAAGACTCTGATCAAACTGTGCGGATTAATGTGATTAATTAGAAGGGCTTTTTGATAAACAGCTGGAATATTGTACCGCATGTGCGAAAAATAATCGACCCGGTTTACCCTATAGGAGTACAGACTGTTTGGACATTCTTGTAGACATTTTGTACTAAAGTATTATTACGTTAATACACCTATGTAAACTTACCCTTCTTAGTCATAGCTCTTGATAAACTAGTTTTGTAACAAGAAATTATTGGTATACCGTATTCGACCTAATTACTGTACTGTGTGCTTAGTTTTTTTTTTTTTTTTTTTTTTTTTTTAATTACTGTAAAAACTTGCGGTAAAATATGCAGCTACCTACTAAGGGTACCATCAGGAAAACATGCCTATATAATTTTGACCCCCTTAAACCCCACTTTTATATAGTAAAACTGGGGTTTACAGGGGTATACATTATTTTTCATATTTCTGCTCAAAACATAGATTGTGGGTACTCGTTAGAACCGCCTCGCTGAGGCGGTTCTAACGAGTACCCACAATCTATGTTTTGAGCAGAAATATGAAAAAATATCAGAGGTTTTTATCTGAAAATTTTCAGTTTTCGGAGGTGAAATTTTCTACATATTTGCATAGGCGTGTTTTCGTAATGACTTTAAAAAAAGATCAACAAAAGACTAACTTGATGTTTATGCGATTTTTTTTCCTGGTTTGTTATAAAAACATATGTCATGGGTACTTATTTGAATTGCATCGAAAAGTCGATGCAATTCAAATGGGTACCCACACTGTATGCCTTTATAAAGAAGTAAACAAAAAGTACTCAGGCTGTAATCTAAAGACTACCGAATTGCTTGACTGTGCGCTTATCGGGGTATGCGCGGTAATTAGGTCTAATACGGTATATCTGAATTCTACAGACCAAAGCATATTTACTGTCTTCTCAAAGGTTCCATCACTCCACCCAAGATACCAAGGGAAAATGCCACAATCACCATCACGAAAACATGCCTATATAATTTTGACCACCTTAAAACCCCACTTTTATATAGTAAAACTGGGGTTAACAGAGGTATACATTATTTTTCTTATTTCTGCTCAAAACATATACTGAAAGGAAAAAGAAACGCAGGGTAAATTTTATTCCTAAATTTCATTCAAGTTTGAAAAAGTTTGTTAAATATTTTACTATGATTACAAAACGGTACATGTATGGAACAAAAGTTCCAAATTTCATTGGTTTGTGATCAACAAGTCTCGAGTTATTGAAGTTCATTGGTAGCTACCTCCCAAATCTTGAAATCAAAATCAAACTGAAAATCAATATCGGGTGTGCCCCCCTCTTGCTGCCGTTGCTGCCCTAATTCTCCTTTGGATAGAGTTAACCAAAGCATTGACAGTTCGCATCGGGATGTTATTCCATTCATCGATCAACGCATTCCTTAGTTGTGCGAGAGTTGCGGGGGGATTTCGGCGCTTCCTAACCCTTCTGTCCAGCTCATCATCCTACATGTGCTCTATTGGGGTCAAATCTGGACTGTACGGTGGCCATGCTAGTGGTGCGATGTTATTGTTTGCCAGGAAATCCTGACAAACTCGGGCAACATGTGGTCGGGCATTGTCCTGCTGCAGAATCAGATTACGTTGTTGCACAAGCGGGACTGCAACAGGACGCAAGATCTCATCCCTATACCTTACTGCGGTCATATTGCCCGCAACAATAATCAATTGTGATTTTATCCCGTGAGCAATGCCTCCCCAGACCATAACGGAGCCACCCCGAAACCGATCCCGTTCGACAACACAGGCGTCGGCAAAGCGTTCTCCGCGACGTCGGTACACACGACGTCGACCATCTGCGCGATAGAGAGTGTACCTAGACTCGTCCGTAAAAAGAACTCGTCTCCACTGCCTCATCGGAAATAGCCTGGGCGCATGCGCCGTCAACCACGCCATACGACGCAACCTACGTGCCTGGGTCAGAGGCAGACCAACGTATGGACGACGAGCTCGAAGACCAATCTCACGCAATCGACTTCCACCAGACTTCGGAGAAATTTGTCGATTATGCGTACCTACTGTATTAAGGGCAGTTTCGGTAGCAGTGAGATGACGATTCGCAAATGTGCCAGACGGATTGTCCTGTCGTGACGTCGCGACGTCACGCGTGGACGCCCAGACCGCGGTCGGTCTGCTAAATGCCCTGTCTCCCTTAAACGTCTAACAAGACGTTCAATTGTTGAGACGTTAACTCCAAAATGATTGGCAACTTGCTGTTGCCTCTGACCCTGCATCAGCAACGCAATTGCCCTACCCCTCTGAACATCAGTCAATCGTACCATGATTGAAAAAAAGTTCAAAGTAGCGTAAAAATGAAAAGAAAAATCGGTAAAAGAATCGAAGAGCGTTGTGTATCTTTGAAGTGTACCAAATGGTGTGAGGAAATCTTGTGCTGAAGGTTTAAACATGCTTGTTTTGCACGAAATTTTGGCTTTCCGTATTGTCCGTGCAATGCACTGTGTAGTGCACGGTTGAATGATTTCACACACTGGGTAGATAGCACATCGACCAAAGACTCGTAACCCGCGGTTCACATTCACAGGACAATCTGTAAAAGTGTATGGCTATAGTAAACACCGTAAAAAATGGTTAAAATAAGAAGGAAAAAACTCTACCCTGCGTTTCTTTTTCCTTTCAGTATAGATTGTGGATACACGTTAGAACCGCCTCGATGAGGCGGTTCTAACGAGTACCCTCAATCTATGTTTTGAGCAGAAACATGAAAAATTTCAGAATTTTTATCTTAAAATTTTCATTTTTTGGTGGTAAAATTTTCAGTATATTTGAATAGGCGTGTTTCCGTAATGCGAAGCTCAGCCGTCCTGTGGCACCAAAAGAAGGAGTGATGAGGAACATACAATGACAAAACAAAAGTCATATATGAAACCACCAATGCACAAACAAAGAATAACTGCAATAGAGGAACCGCCTTGAAACGATCAGTAGAATAACTACTTGTGATGGGGGCTAGGGGAGGGGTTAGGGGTTTGTCATATGTTGATATCTCTCGGTCATGACATATACATTTCAAAAATAATATTTAAATAAAAGGCTTTTAATTGTTGATTTATATAGGATCCACAGGCTAAAACAATTAAAAAAAGTGCATGAGGAGATGAATATGTAAGAAAAATATATGATTATTCGTTCGACCTGTAAAGTTCTCAGGTTTGTATCTTCTAACAAACATATATATTAAACTGTGATCCAATACACTTCAAACCGCACGCTTAAATATATATTTTCCAAGTGCAACGGAGCTCGTAAACTGAAATATACCGACTGTCGCTCTTTTCCCCGTAACAACCTGTTTTACCTTGACCCTGTATAAGACTAATATTAAAAGTACATTGACATGACAGTAAACAAGCTTTGATTTATAGTCTTTACTTCGACTTCATGACATCAACGTAAACAAGATTCGTTTCAGAATGTTTGATATGAATCTGGGAAAATCAAGGCTTTCAACTGATCCATTACGAAAACACGCCTATTCAAATATATAGAAAATTTCACCTCCAAAAACTGAACATTTTCAGATAAAAAAAACTATGACATTTTTCATATTTCTGTTCAAAACATAGATTGTGAGTACTCATTAGAACCGCCTTGCTGAGGCGGTTCTAACGAGTACCTACAATCTATGTTTTTGAGCAGAAATAAGAAAAATAATGTATACTCCTGTAAACCCCAGTTTTATATGTGAAAGTGGAGTTTAAAATGATATGTTTTCGTGATGCAAGTGTCCGGATCAGACTGTAAGAAAATGTTTGAAAGGTATATATCCCAGCTAGCATTCTTTACAAATCTATAGCGGGCCGTTATCGGCCCGTCAGGGTAGATGACGGGCCGATAACGGCCCGCTATAGATTTATAAAGAATGCCAGCTGGGTATATATATATGAATGTTACCTAACGAATAAGGGCCGGAGCACGTTCCTCTTGGCCACTTTCCCGTCACTGTTAAATCTTCGTTGATAAATTTGATTTGGAAATCACACGATTGAGGACCCTCGTTCAACCAAATATTTTGTTGTGTGTAAACAGTAAATTCCTTTTCCCCAGTGAGCTGCTTCATTGTGACAGACTGGTCATCAAAGGGCCAGTAAACCTGTATTAAAATATAAAGATTAGAGACCGAAACTTGAGTCTATGTGTGTGTGAGAGAGAGAGAGAGAGAGAGGAGAATAGAACAGATAGAGCATCTGGCAAACATAACGTGTGTAAAATCTCCATTTGCCTCCTGACCTGACGTTATGATTAACTCCTTGGTTGCTCGAATTATCTCTACCTATACCTAGAACAAGCGTCCATGGTCCCAAAGATGTTCGAGCCATTGAAGTTCCTCTGTGTATGAAATAAAGCACAACTTATTAATGTAACAGTTTTCTAGTCTCTGCTTCTATGTAACGACCACATCCATACAATAAATGGGCGTACACACCCAGATATCCATCTTGATGTCCCCAGGTTCAGTGTCTTGTCTTCCCTGCAACTGGTGTTATGTGCCGTGGGGTGGCCGCATGAAGACACTTTGTATCTTTGGCTATCTTTTCCGACGTAGCGGCTTACATGTTGCCATCTATTTGTTGCTTGGGACCTTTGCTAAAATATGCACTTGGGAAATATAAAATTCAGTTTGTAAATACACTATAGATATTAACCCTTCTCTTGCTAAACACGACATGCCCAGTCTTAGCAAATAGTGTTGATCCGAATCAGTTGGCTTCTGATCTGGATCTGCACTGCTTGTCATTCAGTATGTGAATTTATATTAACAATCTGGATCAAGAAATCTGATTGGCTGAAAATTAGAAATGGGCGTTGCATCTTAATTTATTCAGCAGGACAAGGGTTAAGCATTATATTTTCAACAGTCCCATGATCAAATAACCATTTGGGCATTCGTTCTCTATATCAACAATCTATAGTATCCAATGAATCTGTTTGCGGACAGCAAAGGCCCTGATCAGACTGCGCGGATGCGCAGTCTGATCAGGGCCATTGCTGTCTGCATATGCCAGAAGACAGGTTTTTGCATGGCGTGGCCCAGTTAATATGTATAAATAGAATTTACCATAATATCTTCAGTTGCATGATCTTCTAACAAGATCTTCATGTAGAATCCCTGCTGAGCTCCGGTAGGACTATAGTTCACTGGAAGATCAAGTGTACAGGTCAACGATGCTGTCCAGACCGAAGTCCCGACACCCCATTCCTGGCGGAACTCAACTGTGCTTCCAACTACTGTAAATAGACAGTCAGTTTCATGAACAAATTTCAGGGCTGCGTTCAGTAAAGCGACACTCGCGAGAGTTTTTTTTTTCAAATATTATTTTGCATCTTCTGAACTGTTTTTTGTTAACCGTCGTATTTGACCTCAAATTAGAGAGTGTATGTAGCCGAGACTTGATATTAGAACGCATAAACTATAGCAATGATAATTAATTTTGTAAGGGGACCGAGTTATAGTATCAACACAGTTGATATTTCCATATTTTCTGTTACAAGCAAGCATACAAAAAAGTTTACACGTATAGGCCGCCATCTTGACAGCTTGCGAATAGTTGGCGGATATTTGCTACCCTCGGCCGAAAACTTCACAGCTGAACGGAAGTTATGCTTTTGTCTGCGCGTGTATAACGAACGACCAAACACAAATTGTCAAGTAATTTCCACAAACAAAAATATTCATCGAAGTTCCATACATTACAAGCCATTTTACAGAACGCGACACGTCTTTTACACATTCTAGACAACTACAGATTAATTTATCGCGAGTTGCATCAGTAGGTGTTTTCACCAATAATATAAATGAAGTTACCCAGGAAAAGACCACAAGGCTTCCAGAAAGCAGAAAGAGATGGTTATAAACAATGTAGACTGGCTCCCGTCTAACTGATATATGAATCTGCATAAAAACTATTTATATTTTACAAAACTCCTATCTGTTGGAATGTCCTTCTCTCTGGTTTGGCTGATAAGTTATAAGTTTCTGGCTGGTAAGGGAGGTAATATGTGTATAAAAATAGTCAAAGAGGAGTGTTTTACCTTTGTTAGATTATAAATATAAAACTCACAGCGTGGTGCCAGGCTACAAACAATGATAAGTATCACAAAAACATGCCTATATAATTTTGACCCCCTTAAACCCCTCTTTTATATAGTAAAACTGGGGTTTACACGGGTATACAATATTTTTCTTATTTCTGCTCAAAACAGATTGTGGGTACACGTTAGAACCGTCTCGTCGAGGCGGTTCTAACGAGGTCCCATAGTCTATTGAAGCGCAGAAATATGTAAAAAATCAGAATTTTTATCTGAAAATTTTCATTTTTCGGTGGTAAAATTTTCAGCATATTTGAATAGGCATGTTTCGTAATGGCACAATAATCGACATACAGTTAAAGACAAATATTAAAAGAACTGCAATAGATAGTTCACGTGACTATCGTATTTTTACCGTAAGTATTGGGACACCTCAACTAGGGCTGGCACAATTAATCGGATAATCGCTTAATTGATCGATAAAATCCACAAAATTTATTATCATTACTGATTTGCTAATAATCGATCATTTGATTTCTGTGTGTAACATTATCGAATTAACTCTTAGTATTCAGACATCTCAACTCCTTACCATACTTTATCTAAAATTTGAACAAGTCCAATTTATTATCCATTGTTGTACCTAAAATAGCTTGATGAGTGGCAAACAGTGTAGACTCTGATGAGACGCCGCGTTTGTGGTGATTACTTCAGTGATTACTAATCGATTATCGATCACAATGGCAGGACTGATAATCGATTATCTATTCAGCTCTGATTAGCCAACCTTAACCTCAACGCCCTATCATACTGTTCTTAAAAAAAAACTAAAAAAGATCTCTTCTACTACCCGCTAAATTGTTTAAGGTGGCAAACAATACAGACCCCGATCAGACGCCGCGTTCTGCGGCGTCTGATCGGGGTCTGTACTGTTTGCTCGGGCCTGCCTGTTCCAATACTTAGGTTATTACGGTTATAGGAAAGTTTCATTCATAATAAAAAAGATATGTCTCTTTACAGTGAAAAGGACAATTGATGTATGTGACAAACAGCCTAGGGAAAACATCTACAAGCTTTATAACATCTTGACCCGCACTTTTGTTTTTTTTTACTTTGCCAGTGTGGAAAAGTGTTTTACAGTGCATGCGAATGTCTTTTCTAGGAAATGTTAAACCCCTATTTTCTGGTAAGAAGAAAAAACTATTATACAATGTCCTACGCTGCTGTTTAAATCCAGTTGGCAAGCCCTTTCAACCCTGTAGACTCGTACAAATACCTATGCAACCAATGATGACCGTCTCGTCAGGATCTATACTGTTTGCTATTATGTTTTTTTTTTTTGTTTTTTTTTTTTTTTGTTTTATTATTATTATTATTATTTTATAGTGAACCCCTATTTGCTTCAGTGGACATATTTAAATCCAAGGACGGAAGAGTCCACTTCAGAAACTCAGGGGTGAAAGAGCTAACATTCTACATTGGTTACCTTCCCCAGCGGTAGTTGTATGCGATGTGGTACTTTGTGTAGGCTCCGTAGATGTTGTTGGGCCCACTGTTGTCGTGGTCATCGTCGTCGTTGTAGATGTCGTTGTAGTAGTCTCCGTCGTTGTAGTTGGCACATCTTGCGTTGTAGTAGCCTGTGAATCACCTGAAGACAGATACAACAAGTATTAGCTTTCACAAAAAGCTTGGTCTTCGCTTAGCATACAATGCATGCTACGCTTAGCACACAATACAGTCGACCTTCGTTATCTCAAACTCGCTTATCTCGAATATATATCGAAGTGACATTCTGGTCCCTGTTTTAAAACGGAAATCTTAGAACAGGTAACACAATATTGTGGGAAAGAGGAGAAATTGCTCCTAAGGAGCAATTTCTCCTCTTTTCCACATTATTTTATATATATATATATTTCTAACTTCAGGAGTCAAATTACATATTCATTTGTTAAATGTGGTTGTTCGATTTATTGTTTTCCTCATTTCCGCAACTCTGATATGTCGAGGTACGGATATCTCGAAGTGTTTCAGAGAGTCTCTTGGAATTCGAAATAACGAGAGTCGACTGTACTTGGTTATAATAACTTTGAGCAGTCCATGGAAAATAGCGTTCGACCAGTCCATGATCTTTCATAAAGTGCTTCCGTGGCAGTATCAAACCCAAAGATTATCTACACAATTAGAAATATGAGCCGGGACACAGCATCTTCTGCATACACACAGGCTGATCAGAGCCTTCATGGTCATTCTGGAGAAGCTTTGCATCCTTGGCTTCCCATAGAGTGCCTTGTGAAGACTGATCAGACTGCGCAGACGCACATGCTGGCCTGAATCTTCACTGGGCGCATATGCAATCTTGTTGGAAACGCTGTGGCCCGAATCATATCATGCTGAATAAATTAAGATGCCACGCCCACTTCTAATTTCAAGCCAATCAGATTACTTGATCCGGGTTTTTGATAGAAATTTACATATTTAATGACAAACAGTGCAGATCCAGATCAGTTGGCTTCTTCAGAAGCCAACTGATCTGGATCTACACTGTTTGCTATAAGACAGGGCATATCATGTTCAGCAAAAGAAGATAACTGGTGAAGGTTAAATGGAAGGCTGTTTTAAAAACCGATAACTGTATTACTACATTAAGATCGATAGTCTGTATTATCGGTGTCTCTACACACAATGGATACTGTATACGCGTTCAGAAATATTGAAATGTGAATAAATGGAAAGATAAGTTATAATTATTAGTAAGCCGTTTGTGAAATACATTGTAAAAAGATTATTACCCTGCTTTCGTATGACTTAATAAAATCCGTCTGTCATCAAGTTTAAACCCATATTGAGTAAACCACGGATCGTATTCGTAAGAACCGGTGTAAAAACTTACGTATGGCAGGAATAGCTGGGCTTTTTATGCAAATTACGATATTTTATATATTAAGACACTATTTTAATGAAATAGTGTCTTATATAGGTTACTTTATCGCGGGCCCCCGTAGCCTAGTGGATAGGAGAGTTGACTCTTAATCTATTAGGTTTCTCACCGCTTTGAGAGATCAGAAGCCAAGTTCTGCTTACTAATGGTCAGGTGTTTTTCTCCGGGTTCTCCGGTTTTCGCCCACCTTTGATGAACGATCGGCTCGATATAACTGAAATATTCTTGAAAGGGCCGTAACCCCCCCCCCCCCCCCCCCCAAAAAAAAAAAGAAAAAAAAAAGGGTACTATCTCCGATATGCTTATATTGATCAATAGAATACCTAAGAATGAACTACAAAACCAAAATCATAACAGGTGACGCGGAAATAACGGCTCAGAGAATCAGGCTATAGTGATGTTGACCTCTCATTACCTCTGACCAGTATTTTATCGTGGGGGTGCGTGGGGGTGGGGGAGGTGGGGGTTAAGGGCGGGGTACACATTACTTGTTAACGTAATTTCTCTTTCCATTTTCTGTAGAGTATAAAGACCCCTGATTAGAAGGGTATATTTTACGTGGGCATGTTGACATTTTGACCTAATAAAACAAGTATGGGTTGTTGAAGTGTTTAAATTTCGAGCCGATAGGCGAGAAATTTAAAGCACTTCAACAACCTATTTCTTGCTTCTTGGTGGCATTGTTTTAACCGACAGAATTAATTAAGTTTTTATTTGCTTATCTAAACACACACTGGGGCTTTGGGATCACATGGTTATTTAGCTGTATCAGAAATATAGTTAACATTTACCATGATGCAGGCTAAACTGCCTGAAAAGGAATGTGTAATTTGTTTGTTTTGATTGTTTTCTTTCTTAGTTTCCTCTATTTTTTGTGGTTACCAAAGTTAATTTTCATTACCTTTTCGTACATGAAATAGATAACCACCCTTGAAAAAAAATAACAACAAACTATATTTTAATACGTTGTAGTCTACAAATATGTAAATTTTGTTTGTTAAGGTAATAATAATATGTAATTTATCACTGCAGGTGGTGGATTATAACAGAATTAGACTGGCACAGTTTGTAGTTGCCGCATTTCTGTCATGGAGAGTTTCTACTTTTTATTGTTTTAGTGTACCACACTCATTTTCTGCACAAAAAGCGACATCTAACAAAATAGCATGCGTGAAATAGTAAAACATGTCTAAAATTGTTTGGTGTAACATTTGACGCATTTAGAATTTTTTTACCCGTAACACTTTTATCATCCTTATTTGAACAGATTCACGAGAAAACGGGCATTAAGCCATACGCATTTTTTTTGTTGTTGTTTCAAATAGTCCTTAGAAAACAGGATTTGATATTTCATGCAAACTGTCTCCTAAGGAGACAAATTGCACGCAATGTCAAATCCTAATTTCTGGTAAAGATAAAAAGAAAAAGAAAAAAAAATCATTAGTTTATCGTCGGCTGAGTTAGCTCAGAGAGTGGTTAAGGTTAAATTGCACTGTTATTTAGTTGTGTGAATAAAATGTTTGAATAATCATCTCTAAAATTACAAATCCTGAAAAAGTCTCAATGTAAAAAATAAATGTTTGTATGACGTGGCCTTCTTTATGATTTCTGACTCCCCTTCTCCCTGCCCCTTCTCGCGTTGCCCCCTTTTTTTACATGAAGTAGTAAATTGTGAGGTTTGTCTTAAATCTAAATAAATCAAACATTTCTTTTGATGGTTCTTTTTAAAACTTCAGGAAACAGTTCAAGTAACGTTTTGTTTTTTAACCCGCCTAGTAAAAACGAGCCTAACTTTTCACAAGCACATAAAAGAGGTTCCAAAGTTGAAAACTAAATTTTAATCTACTGACTATAAATATAAGCAGACAGCATTCAAAATAGTTCTTCTTATGTTTCTCTGAAAATGAAACTTTGCATTCTATTCAAATCGTCTTTCTCGGCGCAATATCAATTCTTATTTTATTAAAAAAAAAGAAAAAATCTCACTAATCCTTTCATTTAATGTTTGCGCAAATAGAGTGCTAATGTTGAAAAATGTACATGAGACCGAAAACCGCAATGTCAGAAAATGTATCTTCGGATATGAGCGCCCAGCGAAGATTCAGATCAGCCTGCGCATTTGCACATCTGATCAGAATCTTCACTTGGCGCAGTTTGAATAGCCACAGAGGCAAAGTTTCTTCATATGGACATCGAAGACTCTAATCAAACTGCACGAAGGCGCAGACTGATTTGAGTCTTTTTTTGGCGTACGTATCAGAAGATACGAACGGCTCATATCTTGTTCTAATTCAAAGCTCCATTACGAAAACACGCCTATTCAAATATATTGAAAATTTCACCACAAGAAAAAAAAAAAAAAAAAAAAAAAAAAAAAAATGAAAAATCCAGATAAAATTTTTTTGATAATTTTCATTTCTACTCGAAAAATATATTGTGGGTACTCGTTAAAACCGCCTCAGCGAGGCGGTTCTAACGAGTACCAACAATGTATGTTTTTGAGCAGAAATAAAAAAAATAATGTATAACCCTGTAAACCCCAAGTTTTACTATATAAAATGGGGTTTAAGGGGGAAATAATGTATAACCCTGTAAACCCAAGTTTTGCTATATAAAAATGGGGTTTAAGGGGTTCAACATTATATAGGTATGTTTTCGTTATGTCTAAACCAAAGTATCTCGTGTAAATGTTTTACATATTTTTTTAGTGGGAAAACACCTGTTGCCTGTTTTCATGAGAATCGTCACGTAGTGCTAGTATGTTCATTTTCTTCAACAAATAATAAACTATGTATGTTGTCACGGGGTAGATCTACAAGGTCAATGTGACATAAATGAGTAACCGCGAATATTTTTGGGGAAGGAATGATATTAGTTGGGAGAAGGAGCATAACATCTAACAGAAAATCTTTTTGGTAGCACTGGATCTAGAAAGGATGCTGAAATGATAGACGTTAAAGTACATGTTGAGATTTAATCATTTACAGTGCAAATGAGTTGTTTACCTGAGGCCTTTCGGCTTAGCCTTCTTCATAGGTTTTCCATTTTAAAAGGGGAAATAAAAAATGCAAAAATTTAAAAGTAAAAGTTGCATGAGTTGAAAAACAGATTATGCCCTTTTCGGGCCCATGTTGTCTCGCCCGATGCGACTTGAGAACTGATCGCGTTTGAATATATGTGAAATGTAAATAATACGCGTAAACACAACGTGCAAAAAGTATAAAGCTTATCTTTACTGTCAACACCACTGTACCCATATACGCCCAAGTGGTTCATCATCACGCCTGTCTAGTTTGAGCTTGGCACGTACAAGCTGATGGGCCAGTGTTTGTTGATTATATCACTTGGGAGCGTTCTCCCCTTCGTGTTGACGTATCACCCAGACTTACCAAAAGTGAAGGATATAGTCAACAAACACTGGCTCATCATTGAGTCCTCTAGCGCTTTGAGCGAGATCTTCACAGAAAGACCGACCATGGCCTACAGAAGACCCAAGAGTCTGTGGGATCTTCTTATACGTGCCAAGCTCAAACCAGACAGGCGTGATGACGAACCACTTGGGGAGACACGACCGTGCGGCAAAGCAAGATGCAAAACCTTCAAAATAATAACCCCCACACAGATCGCGAAGTCAGCATCTGGGGCAACCGTCAAGCTTAGGAGCAACACCAGTTGTAGCACGACCAATGTTGTCTACCTTATAACATGCACCAAGTGTGGAAAAAAAATATGTTGGTGAAAACGGTGATCATGTGAACCAACGGATGGGATGATTGGAAACACAAGCGGTTCGAGAGGTCTCCTGTCGCAGAACACTTCTGTTTACCAGAACACGATTTCCTCAACCACGCCGAGCTTTGTTGCTTAGAGCATAAGCCGGAGTGGACAGATCGAACCAGAAAAGCGAGAGAGAGAGCTATTGGATCCGACGTCTGAATACTCTACGACAGTATGGTATCGACGAGGGCGACCAGTAGATGGAATCATCGTTCCTTAGTCAGGGCATGCGACGGCTTATGTTGAACGTTTTGTTCATATGATTTTCCGGAATCACAGCGTAAGTTGGGCCCATTTGCCTCACGTATTGGTGAGAAACACTCAGTTTGGCGTATATCCCTTTCGGTATAAAGTTTATGTGCATTGTATGCATTGCGTATATGGGTACAGTAGTGTTGACAGTAAAGATAAGCTTTATACTTTTTGCACATTGTTTATACGCGTATTGTTTACATTTCACATATATCCAAACGCGATCAGTTATCAAGTCGCAGCAGGCCAGATAACATTGGACCGAAAAGGGCATAATCTTTTACTTGTGAGTTTTACTTTTGTATTTCCTTTTTAAAATAGAAAATCTCTGAAGAAGGCGAAAGCCAAAAGGCCTCAGGTAAACATTTGCACTGTTAATGTTTAACTCTCAACATAACATTTCTACTACACAATATGGAAAAAGGAGAAATATTTGGTTAACATTTTCATCCATTAGATTCTGAAACGGACTTCCTTCTTTGAATCTGGTCAGAATCAGTGTTCCAAATAGGGGTCTCAGAGAAAACTCAAACAGAATTGCAAACAGTTTAAACCCAGATGAGACTGCTGGTAATGAGTCGTCCCATCAGAATCCACACTGTTTGCAAAATAATGCTTTCGTCTGCATGGCAGAAATGATTAAAGGAATTAAAAATATAGTATGCCGCACAAAATATTGATAGATATAACAAACAACAAACATATTCAAATCAAGTTTGCAAAAAAAAAAAAAAAAAATCTGAAAAATCGCCTACTGATGTATACCCTGTTTTCAGTACACACACACACACACACACACACACACACACACACACACACACACACACACACACACACACACACACATATATATATATATATATATATATATATATATATATATAGTGAAAAAGCCAATTAAGTGATAATGAAAATAAGTGGAGTAAATATAGTTGTTTAATTTTTAGCGCTTTCACAGCTAATGCTGATCTTCAGACAAACATATTGAAAACAACAATAAATAGTGACGTTTCCTTTTTAAAAAACCCTTTATATATATATATATATATATATATAAACAGAACGGTACACATTACAGACAATGTAAGAGTCGGAACACAGCATTTCCTACAAGATTACATGTGCGCAGAGGGAAGACTCAGTCTTCGCAGGACACTCTGTTAGTAGCCGTGGATCAGCGGATGCTGATCTGTGTCTCCGCCTATTGCACATGCAATCATGTAGAAACTGTGGTACCTCAGCTAATACAAATGTAATATATTCAGTTATATATAGCTGCATTACCCTTTGGAAATGGTCCGGAACACGTCCCCTTCGGCCAGTTTACGGAAGGTTGTCCGGTAACGTCGGCAAAAGTGACGAGAAAATTGTAAGTCTTGATTCCCCTGCTTTCCCAGATGTCCTCTTTGGTTTGTATAACAAACTCTTTATGGCCAAATAGATAATTTATAGTAACTGATTGCGTATCGAATGGATAGTAGACCTAAATTAAAATAAGAATTTAGTTTACAGTATCATTATGCAAATATACTGAAAATTTTACCACCAAAAAATGAAAATTTTCAGATTAAAAAAATCCTATATTTTACATATTTCTGATCAAAACATGGATTGTGGGTACTCGTTAGAACCGCCTCGACGAGGCGGTTCTAACGAGTACCCACAATGTATGTTTTTGAGCAGAAATAAGAAAAATAATGTATACCCCTGTAAACCCCAGTTTTTTTTTCTATATAAAAGTGGGGTTTAAGGGGGTCAAAATTATATAGGTATGTTTTTCGTGATGATACAGATAAAGCATATTCAAGCATCCCAAACTACAGTTCACTCCCGCTACCTCAAACACTGACACGTGTAACTCAAACTACAGTTTAAGTAAAAACTAAATAAAGGTCAATATTTAATTAGCTTGCTACATATATCTAAACTATTAAAAGAACGAATTAGCCTCAAAAACTAGAAAACGGTAAAAACCTGCTGCGGTTGGTTGGTTTAAATTTATAACGATACTGTTCTTATAGATAAATTTTATATTTAATTTCCGGAGTTTTATTCAATTTTCCAGTTTTTGCTCGGAAATAGACAATACTTTTATTTAAATTCTCCCAAAGTAGCTTCTCGAATTTACTACATATTAAATAGATTTCGTGCACACTGTAAATAAATCGGAGGTCATCGAAGCATAGACGGGTGCGTATATTTATTTATTTATTTATTATAGTCTCATCATGGTTAACATACATTAACATATGTACAGATAAACAAAATTGCTAGTTAAAAGCTTAACCATGCCATTCTATAAAGAATTATAAGAGACTATCACCGCATATTCCAGACAATCCGTGCTAAGAGCATGTGTACAAAATTTACATCAATGCATAAAATATTAAGATTATCAGATTAAAATACATTAATCACCCTACACTTGACCACACGATACACGCATCGCCATTTAGACGGCGTCGCCGAGGGCAGAGGACATGTGGCAGACCAATGTCTAGACAGCATACCCCTCGCCCTGGTTGAGACGCCCGCTGATACGCCTACCATGCGGTCAATCGACTAGGATGATGTAGAACCTAAAAGAAAAGAATATTATCTCTTTATAAAACGTATTCAATAAAATTATGAAATGATCAATAAGACAACTTATAATAAAATAAAGATAATTATACAATAAAGAGTTGCGCGTCTGAATGATTTTAAAACAGGTTTTGGCACATAAACGAATCAAACTAGGATGGCTAAACAGTAACTTCATTTTCTCAATATCATTTAAAACGTTAAAATTACAGTTTCGCAACAAGGAGTTTGCATTAGAAAATAAATTGTTTCTAAGATCACGATAAGTTTCACAGTGTAAAATTACATGCATTTCGTCTTCAACGGAGCTGCAAAAAGGGCATAATCGTTGATTCACATCGAGGTTTTCATACCGTCCTGTTTCGATTTTAATTGGCGCGACCCCGCAACGGAACTTTGCAAATGCTGAGCGCTGCCTAACAGGAAGAAACAGCTTACAGTATTCTTCTACTTCATAATGAGACTTAAATAGTCTATAAGTTCTCAATTTGTTCCGACCATTACCAGAACGACCAGTGTCCCTGTGAATTTCAGAGCTCCAGTCTCGGACATGTATGTGCAGTAAACCTTCTCTTAATTTTGTTAATAAAGCATGTACGGAGAATGGCACATTAACGTCAACAAAGCGGTCAAGACCGAGTTGCCTATACATTTCTTTTAACAACAAATGTTTGGTTTTTGCAGTTTCTATTTGCCATACGATCTGCCCAGATAAAAACTTGTTTATTAATACGGTTTACTGTCATACGACTCATTCTGCCCCAGTAATTACCAATACAATTCCACTGTTTAATGAACGCGGGGTCCCAGCCCATATCACCTGGAACAGCTGCGGTGCGATTTATATGACTGAACGTTCGGTATTCCCAGTGTGGCGTAATAGGCAATTTATACATTGCAGCGATGCTTCTGTGAACGACAAAGGTGTTTGTTTGTTTGTGTTGAGGTTTTACGGCCCAGTCAACCCAATGGGGTCATATCGAGCGCGGTCAGTTTACCTAACCACACGTTTACTGGGCAGGCTTAGTCCTCTAAGCGGTTAACCAGTATTGTGCACATTCTTTCGCCAGAAACTGACAACTGTCCTTCTTGAATCAGCGGAAGGGAGAGAATGACCGTAGAAAATATTTCATGATCAATCTCCACGAAAGAATGTTGCCGACCTCGGCGGGGGTTGAACCCGCGACCTCCTGGTCTCCAGTCGGACGGCGCATCCAACTGAGCCACCGAGGCCGGACAAAGGTGTGAATCGAATGAAAGAACAAAGTACGAAAGCGTAATGGCATACGTAATTAAGATTTTTTTTTTCGGGAAAATTCATTCATTTCAAACTGCACTGAAAATTCTACCCAATAAATATTTTAATTTTTGTCAGTTATTACTTTCCTCTGTGATCAATACAGGTGAATTGTTGTATAAGCAAGCTACGTCGTACTCACTCTTCGAACCATCTCAAACACCGCTGGGTCAGTCCAAACCCAATCTAATCACCATCGGGTTCGAGCTATTAGGGTTCGACCTGTCCAGTCTGATCCGTCTTCACTGTCCGCATGTAGAAACCTTTACCCTTAGCGACCCATCGAGTGCGCAGCCAGACTGATCAAACGGCGAATATCCATGTCATTACGAAAACACGCCTATTCAAATATATAGAAATTTTCACCTCCAAAAACTGAAAATTTTCAGATAAAAAACTCTGATATTTTTCATATTTCTGCTCAAAACATAGATTGTGGTACTCATTAGAACCGCCTCGACGAGGCGGTTCTAACGAGTACCAACAATCTATGTTTTAAGCAGAAATAAGAAAAATAATGTATACCCCTGTAAACCCCAGTTTTACTATATAAAAGTGGGGTTTAAGGGGGTCAAAGTTGTATAGGCATGTTTTCGTGATGTTGACCTGACTCTCCCCTGGGCGCCAAGTCATTTTGTTAGGTTTGTCATGCGCTGGCTCGTATGGTAAACGGTCCGAAATCAGCAGGCCGATTACCTACGAATTTACCGGCGCAGTGGCTAAGTTACTAGAACGTCTGCCTTGCGTTCGGGAGGTTATGTGCTCGATCCCCGGCCAAGCCATACGAAGAATTCAAACATGATATTACTGTAGCTGTTCTTTCGCTTGGTGCTCAGCATTGAGAAAACAGAACTGGTCGGCCTGGTATACATGTAACGTGACTGGATGGAATGTTACGTCTGGCGCGGGATATTTTAGTGAGGCAGCACTCTATAGGTGAACATTGAGCTCCCTGACATATAAAGATATTGTCACGATATGACTAAAAGATCGTGACGTTGAACACAGATAGATTAAAATAATAAAAAAAAATAACCTTCGAACTTTTTTTTCCGATTGAAATCTGTTTGATGAATCAAAATTTGATATAAGACCCGCGCAAGCGCAGGTCCTTTTTCTGGTGTATTTCTTACATTTCTACCCTTTTATCTAAAACAAATGCTATCTCAAACCAAATACAATGTATTCTGGTCCCTTGGAGTTTGAAATAACTAGAGTTGATCGTTGTTGTGCTGGGCCCAGTTGTTCAAAGCATCGTTGGCTGAACGAACAAATCCGTAGCTTAGGTTTTTTTCAAATACATTGATACTTAAATTGCCAAACTGTGAATACCTTTTGCAATTCAAAAGTTACTCACAGTTTTTTAGCAAAAAATATCAATGTATTTGCCGTATTTCCAGATAGAAATTTTAACGTTACGTTAGCTAACAACTTCGTTAAGTTTTGAACAACTGGGCCCAGACTTTTAACGCTACCAGGCGTCTGAGGCACATGGAGGCAGCGTCGAATGTATTATGTGCATGCGTTTGTACAGCCTTGCTTTCACGGATCACACATACGCGCCGCTCTCTGTCAGCAAGCGCCACCCGGTCAACTTTATACTCAACCCAGGGCACGTCATGATCGTTTCAACTGAATACTGTTTTAACGCAGTTTACATTTTAGTTTTCTGGGAAACAAAACTTCGAAATTTTATTATTTTGGCGTTCTTGACATCAAATTATTTGGCGTTTTGACGTCACTTAGTAACGTCATAATCAATTATTAGTAACATTCAGCCATTTTGTGCACTGAAGAAGGATTAAATTCCGAAACTAGTTTGCAGTAAAATGCCTTGATTTGTGCTGATTTTTTCTCCCAAGATTATTTTGAAGAGGCTTTCGAAGTTCTATAGTTTTGGTTTTTTTTGTTTTGTTTTTTTTCTTTCTTTCTTTTTTGTAGGCAATCTATATACCTTTAGAATATTTCAAAATAAAATACTATTTGTGATGACCAAAAAGGTTGGAAACGGCATTTAAAAATCCCTACCAATTCAAAAGTTACATTTGGGTAACATATTTTAACCCTCACCACACTCTGGGCTAGTTCAGCAGACGACAAATTGATGGCATTTTTTTTTGTTTTGTTTTGTTTTGTTGTTGTTTTTTTTTCATTTGTTTTTCCAGAAAACAGGATTCGACATTTCATGCAAACCTCTGTCCACTAGAGACAGTTTGCATGAAATGTCAAACCTTATTTCCTGGATAAAGTAAGAAAAAAATCAAAATGTCGTCTGTTGAAAACTTTACCCCGAAAGCTAAGCGTTAATAGCCAACAGATTCTTCTTCTGGATCCCATTTTTATAAAGTTTCCATGTTAAGTATTGTCTGATACAACTGAACCTGGGCACAACATTCTCTACACGATTGCATATGTATCACCGAAGACTCAGATCAGCCTGTGCATTCATCCAGACAGATCAGAGTCTTCGCTGTCTGCCTGAAAACGCTTTGGATCCTTGGCCACCCACAGAGTGCCCTGCAAAGACTCGGATCAGCCTGCGCGGAACCGCAGGCTGATCTGAGTCTTCGCTGGGCGTTCAAGAAATCTTGTCGAAAATGCTGTGCCCCGGCTCATATGTAATATACCGTGATATCTTTTGCATGACCTTCAAGAATGACTCTAATATAGAAACCGTGTGGGGGAGTGTCCGGCTTGTAGTCGAAGGGTAGTTCAATGTTACATTTCAGCGACGCCGTCCAGCTCGAACCCCAACCCCAGGAGTCAGTCAGTTCTACAGAGCTCGTGGTGGCTGCTACGGGACCTGTTTTAAATACAGTTAACAATTATTATCTCAAAGTCCGATAACTCAAACTACTCTTTAGTCAAACGAAATCAACAGCTAGCAATTTTGGATTCTTTTGCTTTTTGTATATTGAATTTCAACTTTTTTCTTACATACCGGTTAAGAATTTCCGCAAATTACACCAGTGCTAGCAAACTTATCTATCTCAAACATTCTTATCCGTCCCGTGGGAAAGATAAAAATCGCAATCGCTATGTCATCACAATATGGCGGACGTCTGCAACCGAAGTAACTGCATTATCAAAAACCCACTTTCAGAAATAAAAAAGGTATGCTAGCAAAAGAATCTATCATGGGTGTAAGGGACAGATAGAAAAACAAGAGTCCCTTCTTCGGCAAGCCTCGTGATGCCAGACAGTAACCCTCAGGACGTCTTTTTTTTTTTTTTTTTTTTTTTTTTTTGTTGTTGTTGTTTTTCTTTTTATCTCCCCCTAACATCTTATATTTAGCACACCGAATTAGAAAATCCCGGGATAGAAATTCTTATCCAACCCAGCTTATCCTGGCGGATGCCAGCAATCGAAGTGACTGCAGATCACGTTCAGAAATGAAAGATATGCAAGAAAAAGAAGATCCATGTTCAGAAATGAAAGGTACGCAAGAAAAAGAAGATCAATGTTCAGAAATGAAAGGTACGCAAGAAAAAGAAGATCCATGTTCAGAAATGAAAGGTACGCAAGAAAAAGAAGATCAATGTTCAGAAATGAAAGGTATGCAAGAAAAAGAAGATCCATGTTCAGAAATGAAAGGTACGCAAGAAAAAGAAGATCCATGTTCAGAAATGAAAGGTACGCAAGAAAAAGAAGATCAATGTTCAGAAATGAAAGGTACGCAAGAAAAAGAAGATCCATGTTCAGAAATGAAAGGTACGCAAGAAAAAGAAGGTCAATGTTCAGAAATGAAAGGTACGCAAGAAAAAGAAGATCCATGTTCAGAAATGAAAGGTACGCAAGAAAAAGAAGATCAATGTTCAGAAATGAAAGGTACGCAAGAAAAAGAAGATCCATGTTCAGAAATGAAAGGTACGCAAGAAAAAGAAGATCCATGTTCAGAAATGAAAGGTACGCAAGAAAAAGAAGATCAATGTTCAGAAATGAAAGGTACGCAAGAAAAAGAAGATCAATGTTCAGAAATGAAAGGTATGCAAGAAAAAGAAGATCTATGTTCAGAAATGAAAGGTACGCAAGAAAAAGAAGATCCATGTTCAGAAATGAAAGGTATGCAAGAAAAAGAAGATCCATGTTCAGAAATGAAAGGTACGCAAGAAAAAGAAGATCAATGTTCAGAAATGAAAGGTACGCAAGAAAAAGAAGATCAATGTTCAGAAATGAAAGGTATGCAAGAAAAAGAAGATCCATGTTCAGAAATGAAAGGTACGCAAGAAAAAGAAGATCAATGTTCAGAAATGAAAGGTACGCAAGAAAAAGAAGATCAATGTTCAGAAATGAAAGGTACGCAAGAAAAAGAAGATCAATGTTCAGAAATGAAAGGTATGCAAGAAAAAGAAGATCCATGTTCAGAAATGAAAGGTACGCAAGAAAAAGAAGATCAATGTTCAGAAATGAAAGGTATGCAAGAAAAGGAATCTTAGATGGTGTGAGGGGTGGATAGAAATATACGTGTCTCGCATTACTCGGCAAGCCCCGTGATGACAGACAGTGATCATCGGGACGGATTTACCCTCACACCCATCAAAGATTCTTATCCACCCCACCCGCCTCCCCACCCCTCACCCAATAATTATATCATTATACTTCCATATTTCGCATTTCGTGCAAATTGTCATTTTCTTAGGAGATAATTTGCATGAAATATTTAAGCCTATTTTCCGAAAAACATAGAAAATGGTGAAATTTTATTATGCATACTTAGTGTTTAACTAGCTATGCAAAGCTATGAAAACAAATGTAGGTACACTTAGGTCGTATAAAAGTTAAAACGCATTCATAGGTATGAGGACTATATTAAACTCCAGGAATGTTAAATATGATGCATAAAAATAGCTGTCATATATTTGATTGTAAAATAAACACCTTTAATCTTAATAATCATGTGTAGGATGATTGTCACAACTAATGCGTAGCATTTAAACAGTCGACAAACCAATCGAGGTAACATTCGAATGGACAAAATAAATGATGCGTTTCAATCGCACAAGACATTGCGTTAACCCTTTCATCCTTGATTTTCTGAAGAGGATTCTTGCATTCTTGAATTTGGACTTGTCCACTGATACAAATAGGGGTTTCAGTCTAAAATCAAAAAAAAAAAAAAAAAAAAAAAAAAAGAAAACATTACGAAAACATACACATACCTAATATATAGTTTTTGACCCCCTTAAACCCCACTTTTATATAGTAAAACTGGGGTTTACAAGGGTATACATTATTTTCTTATGTTTGTTCGAAAACATAGATTGTGAGTACACGTTAGAACCACCTCACCGAGGCGGTTCTAACGGGTACCCACAATCTATGTTTAGAGCAGAAATATGAAAAAATATTAGAGTTTTTTATCTGAAAAGTTTCAGTTTTTCGAGGTGAAATTTTCTATATATGTGAATAGGCGTGTTTTCGTAATGAGAATGGCAGTGTACGAGCCGTCATATCTGAACCTACACTGGGTTTTACAGGGGTTTACAGGGGTATACACTTTCATGCGAATTGTCTGAAATTTGCAGTTTTTAGACTGTGTTCAGTTTGTTTGTAATTTCTGTCAACTTTTTATTGCAAAAAATCATGTCTTAAAGTGCTATCTATATATTATAATACGAGCCGCGTCAAGCGAAAAAGTGCTTTGGACATGGACAAAATGCACAGATCCAGATGCATGCGCAAGCTATCATCTTGGTCTTTGTTCTCCAGCCATGCAATCTGTAGTATCCAATGATCCGCGCAATCTGATTCGGACCTGCGCAGTCCGCGCATGTCCCGAAGGCACATTTACTCATGGCGCGGCCCATATAGTGAAAATGCAAAGGCAAAAATAAAGCATTTCTTCTTATGTTTGTGTTCAAAATCTCAGAAATAATTTAGGGTAATTTTTATTTATCAAATCGCTCACTGAAAAGGGGTGGCGCCTTTCTTCGTGCAAGCATATTAGAGGGATTCCAAAGTCGAAATCTTAAACTTTAACATGTGAACTATAAATGAAAACAGGCAACATTAAAATAATATTTATTTTTTCTTTTTTTTTCACAGACAATAAAACGACATTTAATTGAAATTATCCCCTTCAAGTTCAGTGAAATGTCAAGCCTTTTTTATACGAAAAAATAAAAAAAAAGTCACTAATATTCACCTGACGATTCAGTCTACAAAGTGTTTAAGCCTAAAAATAATGTCCTTTCGACATCACTCGGAAAGACGTTTTTTGCTTGGCGTTTTATTTTGAATGAAAATATTTTGTTCTGTTTGACCATATCTTATCAGAAACCATTTGTCGTTTCTGTTTCTGTTTTTTTTTTTTTTTTTTTTTTTTTTTTTTTTTTTTTGTTGTTTATTTTTTATTTATTTTTTTTTTTTGTTTGTTTTTTTTTTTTCCTCTCTAAAATATGAACCCTAAAATAAAATTTACGGCCAAAAATTGGTCTGACCCATGCAATTTGTATAGTAAAGTGAATTTTAGATTTTTTTTTGTCCAAGAATTTTTTTTTTTTTTTTTTTGTTGAATTTGAATTATTGATGTTTTACAACAATATTGTCAAAATTTCAGAAAAAAATCGAACAAGCGGAACTTGTTGAAAATCTGCCTCCAAGTTAACTACCCAACAGATTTCTACATAATTTGCATTCATTTTTACTGTGGGAAAAAAAGTGAAAATATTTGATTTTTTAATACCAATGACTAGAATAAAACTTTTTGTGCATAGGTAGTTATGACAAATGGTTTTGCATTAAATTATGACAAAAATTTGCAAATTTACTTCTTCTGTGTAAAGCTCCAAGCAAAAAAAAAAAAAAAAAAAAAAAAAAAACAAGACTTTCTGAAAGATGTTGAAAGCACAGTAGTCGCGTTGTGGGAATATAAGGTAAAGACATTATTGATTAAGCCAGCGCACGACAAAACCTACAATGACTTGTGCGACCAGCGAAGGCTCAGATCAGCATGCGAATTCGCGGATCGCAAGTGCCTTCTACAGTCTCCAAGCTATCCTAAAAAAAGGCATACACAAGAACCTTTGCCATACCGGGTGGATGTACAGGTATGGCAAAGGTAATCTTGCTGGTCATACAGGTCTTAACATCACGAAAACATGCCTTAAACCCCACTTTTATAAAGTAAAACTGGGGTTTACAGGGGTATACATTATTTTCTTATTTCTGCTCAAAAACATAGAGTGTGGGTACTCGTTAGAACCGCCTCGCCGAGGCGGTTCTAACGGGTACCCACAATCTATGTTTTGAGCAAAATTATGAAAAATATCAGAGTTTTTTATCTGAAAATTTTCAGTTTTTTGGAGGTGAAATTTTCAGTATATTTGAATAGGTAGTTTTTGTTATGTAAAGGTTTTGTCCTGCGCTCGCTCATAAGCTACTTCATAAAAAATGGCCTGTGCGCCCAGCAAAGACGCAGATTAACCTGGGCATCAGCCCAGTCTGATCAGAGTCTTTGCTGTGCGCTCATTAGGAAGGTAAGAACCCAAGCTTTCTTCTCGCGAACACCGAAGGCTCTGATCAGACTGGGCTGATCTGAGTCTTCGGTGGGCGCACATGCCATTTTGCTGGTTTTGTCGTGCGCTGGCTCATATTTTAGGTTGAAAATCGCCTTATCTAGAGCTACCTGTATTGAGTAGGAGTTTATCAGCCAGAGAGTGTACCTTCACATATATGCACCCATCGAAGATGAAGATCAGCCTGCGCAATTTTGGATAGCCAAGGAGGCAAAGTTTCTTCATTGTGTCTTCGTTGGGCGCACATGTACGTACAAAAGGTACGCTAAATATCACGTTAAATTTAACACGGGTGTCTTAACGTAATGCTCGTGCTTCAATCGTATAACAGTAATCGAGTATTTATCCATTACGTTTACACACCACACCTATGTAAATGTGTTTGTGTGTTGAGGTTTTACGGCCCAGTCAACCCATTGGGGTCATGTCGAGCGCAGTCAGTTTACTTAACCACACGTTTACTGGGCAGGCTTAGCCCTCTAAGCTGTTAACCAGTATTGAGCACATTCTTTCGCCAGAAACTGACAACTGCCCTTCTTGAATCAGCGGAAGGGAGAGAATGACGTAGAAAATATTTCATGATCAATCTCCACGAAAGAATGTTGCCGACCTCGGCGGGGATTGAACCCGCGACCTCCTGGTCTCCAGTCGGACGGCGCATCCAACTGAGCACCGAGGCCGGCCCTATGTAAATGTGCAATTCTAAGGTATAACTCCAGCTATGCAAATAATTGTAACCAAAGTACTAATATTTTCTTTTAGAGAAATCAGAAAAAAATACCTCTCTTGATGGCCCTCTTACCGTATTTACCGTATGTATTCGGATATACTGGCCTGAGGAAACAATGTAGACCCAAATGAGACGCCGCAGAACGCGGCGTCTCATCAGGGTCTACACTGTTGGCCACTCATCCAGCAATTTTAGACACAACATCGGGTAGATATTGTACTTGTTCAAATTCTAGAACAAGTATGGTAAGGAGTTGAGATGTCCGAATACTTAGGATAAATACGGTATGCAAACAATCTACGTAAACCATGTCATCTTCACCATATTTTAATAATATGGGATGAGAAATATTTTATGCCAAGTGTCCAATAAAAGGGACATTAGAAAAAAAAGAGGTGCAGACACAAATCAAACGCTGCAGATCGCGACGTCTGATCATGATCGACACTGTTTGCATTAATAAAAAAAAAAAAGACAGGAATTTCTGTAAAGCATAGTAGTGATAAAAACTAACTAAACACCTCTTCTACTCGAAATGGACCCGTCCAAAGACTTGAGGTAGAAAAGTCCACTCGACACAAATGGGTTAATGTTTGACGAATTGAGAAAGGTTTATGCAGTAATAAAAGTTGCTAGAAGTAAACACACACACACACACACACACACACACACACACACACACACACACACACACACACACACACACACACACACACACACACACATTGAAAAGCTGGTTTAAAATCTGTAAAATTTTCAAATTCAGTTGAAAAATAAAAACACCTACATACCCATCTATATACCCATGTTTTCACTCTATATTATGAATGAATATACCCAGCGAGCACATGACTTTAAACAACGTCACATCAGCGTCATGACGTGACATCGACGTTGATTCAACGTTAGATAGGAGTACAAATTACAAAAGCGTATTAACTAATGTTTGCGGAGTGTGTTGCAATAACATGTTGTTAATTTGTTGTTGTTGTTGTACACGCAACAAAGCTAATCTAAAGATTCTGATTCTGTGAGCCGTTGGTTAACCCGTTCCTTCTAGTGCAAACATATATTCTTAATCTTTATTTTCCACATAAGCAGATAACAAGAATCTAAAATTACCTGAACATGAATGGGACAAAACACAAAAAAAAATCATGTTAACAGATCAAAATACCTGTTTACTGCGCAGCAAAAATGTCACGTATAGTATTTTTTTCATATGGAAAAATCACTTACAATTTTAATGTTTCCATATCATTGCATTTGAATAATCCAGTCAGTTCACTAGACAAATTTTCATAAAGTACAACGAACCCTCATTTCTGTCAACGAAAGCATTTATTCCCAAAGATATTTCTTTTAAAATAAATTTGCAGTTGTAAAGAATCTTTAGTGAGCAGAATGATATGTAAGAAATGCCTTTTTTTATTCTTCTTTCCCCACTGAACATATGCTTTGGATATTGTCAGGATCGCCTCAGTGGGGCGATTCTAGCAAATATTAAAAACTTATGTATCTTGGAGTATTAAATACAATGTTTTTGGGTACGTCATTTTTGAGTAACTGTCACCTCTTGAGCGAAGATTTCGTGCCAGTCAAAGTATCCTTTCAACATTTTTTTTTCGTTGTATCGAGTGTCGGTATAGAGAGGATTGACAGAAGTAATATGATTTTTACTATGTATAACATAAATTATGTTTAAAAAAAAACGATACACATCACGAAGACACACCTATATAAAGTTGACCCCCTTAAACCCCACTTTTATATAGTAAAACTGCGGTTTACAGGGGTATACATTATTTTTCTTATTTCTGCTCAAAAACATAGATTGTGGGTACTCGTTAGAACCGCCTTGCCGAGGCGGTTCTAACGAGTACCCACAATATATGTTTTGAGCAGAAATATGAAAAAAAAAAAAATAAAAAATTTTATCTGAAAATTTTCATTTTTTTTTGTGGAAAAATTATCAGTATATTTGAATAGGCTTGTTTTCGTAATGAGATGTCATTCAATGGCAGCGTATTTTCTCATGTAGAAAGGGTATTGATTATGATGCTCAGAGTGATCGAACTTTTCGCTGGTTACAAAATGTCAGAAGGGCCTTTTTCTCACGCAGAGGGTCAAACATACTATTAACCCATTGTAGACTGAATAGTCTCCCCCACATCATATATTGGAAGAGTCCAATTTCAATTTTAGGTATGCATGTTGGACTATATAATTTTGATATTTCTAGAGAAATATTGCTAAACTATCTGCAAACATTGGAGACCCTGATCAGACACCACACTCTGTGGTGTCTTATCTGGGTCTTCACTGTTTGTCAATTACCCTTTAAGGGATCTCCAGACTACAATGGGTTCAGGAGAATTGCTACACTTTCAGGGGAGTTAACTATGTCAAAATTATTTTTGCGCCCTTCTGGAAAGGTACCTACTGTTAAAGGAAATAATTTGCTCCTTTTGGGAGCAAAATCCTTTCCTTTTACAGAGGACCCCCTTTCAAAAGGGAATTGGTATACGGGAATCAAACAGAAAGTCACAAAAGTTATCTTCTTTTTACAAAATGATGGCAATCTCACATGAACATTTATTCTCCTAAAGTTACGTGTCTTTAACCTTGTCTCGGCTGATAAACATCAAATTCGTAAACATCTATTCAGTACTTTTTTTTTCTTTTTTTTTTCTATATTTTGTTCAACGAAAATAAACTGTACGTGCCTGTTAAACCTACACCTGGCTATCCTAGTCCTCTTTTTTATATTGTATGTATGTAAAATGTTGAATACGCTCAGGCTGAACTGCTAGGCCCCATCCAGCAAGCTCAAATCAAAATAAAGATTAAGAACTGCAAAATTCTTAATCATCACGGAAACACACCTATATAATTTTGACCCCCTTAAACCCCACTTTTATATAATAAAATTGGGGTTTACAGGGGTATACATTAATTTTTCTTATTTTGCTAAAAACATAGATTGTTGGTACTCGTTAGAACCGCCTCGCCGAGGCGGTTCTAACGAGTACCCACAATCTATGTTTTAAGCAGAAATATGAAAAATATCGGAATTTTTTATCTATTTTTTTTTTCTTTTTTGGTTGTAAAATTTTCAATATATTTGATTGGGCGTGTTTTCGTAATGCAATGCACTGGCAACACTGGTGGGTTCCCAGTAGGCTTTCTACATAAATCTATAGCGGGCCGATATCGGCCCGTCAGGGTAGCTGACGGGCCGATAACGGCCCGCTGTAGATTTATGTAGAATGCTAGCTGGGTTGATTGTCTCTGAGTGTTGGCTTGGAAAATGGTCCCGAGCGGAGCTTAAGACTGTTTTATTTTATCCTTAACTTCCTGCTAATTAAGCAAACAGTGCAGACCCTGATCAGACGCCGCGTTCTGCGGCGTCTGATTTAGGTCTGCACAGTTTTCCAATGCCCCACATGTCCCAGTCCAGGTTTTACATGGAACCTTCTAGCAACAGCACTTTGACGTCACAGCGATAAGAATAGCACGGCTATAAATAACCGTGACCTGGATTTCGTCTTACGCGCCATTTGATTATATTGGTCAATGATAATCACGTGGACAACAACCTTAAGAGAATTTCGGCGTTTGTATGCTTTGGCTCGATTGTAAACAAGCGTCTTAAAAACTGCAAACTTCTAAAATTTGTTTATGTTGAGGTTTTACGGCCCAGTCAACCCAATGGGTTTCATGTCGAGCGCGGTCAGTTTACCTAACCACATGTTTATTGGGCAGGCTTAGTCCTCTAAGTGGTTAACCAGTATCGTGCACATTCTTTCGCCAGAAACTGACAACTGCCCTTCTTGAATCAGCGGAAGGGAGAGAATGACCATAGAAAATATTTCATGATCAATCTCCACGAAAGAATGTTGCCGACCTCGGCGAGGGTCGAACCCGCGACCTCCTGGTCTCCAGTCGGACGAGCATCTAACTGAGCCACCGAGGCCGGCAAACTTCTAAAATATTGCCTAATTACATATACTCCAGTCTAACCCTGTTCTCACTATAAATTGGGGTAGGAAGATGTACACATTGCATAGACTTATTGACAAATTTTGTGACTTGTCCACTAGCAAGTAAATGGTCAAAATCCACTTGTCCAACAAAGTTTGATTACCCTAAAAGTTGACATTTTTCTTATTTCTCAAAGAAAGCATATATTGTTGGAACTCACAAGAAGCGCCTCGGTGAGGGCTTCTAATGAATAACCATATAATGTTTTCTTCGAGTAATAAGAAAAATATATATCTCATGATCTGGGTACTCTTGAAATACTTAGCTAAAGCTATAAAGTCCTTGTCCCAGGCCAAAATTGAAAATTCTTACTTGTCCTCAGGGAAATCAGATAAGTTGGACAAGTCGGGTATGCTATTTCCACAGCCCTGTGTTAACATAAATAACAGATTCTATTAGTTATGTCACAGTCCTCCAAAGGAACAGAATAATGATTCTTAAAATTTGGTTTTTATTGTAAAAGTAACAAATATTGTATTTAAAGTGTTCCTTTGCTACAAGACTTTTACATTAGATCCCCCGACTGACAAAAAGGCTCTTAGGGCGTATACAAATGGCGAAGTCCCAGACCACATTACGAAAACACACCTATTCAAATATATTGAAAATTTTACAACCAAAAAGGAAATTTTCAGATAAAAAATTCTAATATTTTTCATATTTCTTCTCAAAACATTGATTGTGGGTACTCGTCTCGTTTTTTTTTTTTTTTTTTTTTTTTTTTTTTAGCAAAATAAGAAAAGTAATGTATATTATAGTGTTACTAACGAGTACCCACAATCTATGTGTTTTAGCAAAATAAGAAAAATAATGATACTATAATATTACTAAAAATAATGTTACTATATAAAAGGTGGGGTTTAAGGTTGTCAAAATTATATAGGTGTGTTATCGTGATGAGTTTGCGCAGCCACGCGTCGGGTCAAGATCTTCGCTGTTGGACCTATATCTTCAACATGGTCCCTATATTATGTAGGCCAACAGCGAAGATCCTGACTAGACTGTGTGAATGCGCCGGTTGTTCTGGCCCTTCGCTGTATGCATATGTTCTAAGGTCCCATTTACCTTACGATTGACACCTGATTTTGAATTTGTCAATTAGTAAAAAAAAAAGTACAAAACAACCGTAAATAAATAAATAAATAAATAGCATTAAAGTTTCAGTAAGTAAATTTAAATAAAGGGTAGATAAGCAAACTAATTACTCTCCTTTCGATATACTTTAGAAAGTCGTTTTTTCCCTGGCACTTTAGCATGATTTACTGTATCTGTATCTGTGCTTCTTAGAGACGACAATCACACTTGATCACTATGTCTCTGTAAAGTCCTTGTCCCAGGCCAAGTAAATTGAAAATTCGTACTTGTCCATTTGTCGTGACTACCTATGCACAAAAAAGTTTTATTTTAGTCATTGGTTTTAAAAGAATCGAATATTTTCACTTTACCCATGACTGCAAAATATACTAAAATTGATATGGTAGGTAGTTTGGATATAGGTTTTCAACAAGTTCCACTTGTTCAAAATTTCTGAAATATTCACAGTAACGTTATGGATAATTTAATTTAATAATCAATACTTTAATATTAGTGAACAAAACCAAAAAATATCATTTAATAAAAAAAAAAAAAAAAAAAAAAAAAAAAAATCCAAAAATTCCAGTTTCCTATAGAAATTGTATAGGTCAGACCCATTTTTGGCCATAAAATAAATTTTGCAGTAAGCTTTTGAAAACTAATCATAGGAACAGACACGACAAATGGTTTCTGATAAGATACTGTTAATCACAAATCAACTTTTCCATTTAGAATAAAATGTTTTTCCAAAGGATGTCGAAAGCACAGTAACTCACAGACTAAGCTGCATTTAAGCACCCACAGGAGATTCAATAGGATATTCAATATCATAGTTTTCGCAAAATCTACTTCAATACACTTGTTTGCCCATCAACACTTTGGCTAGCTTTAATTCAAAACGGTCCCCTCCCCCCCTGATAATCTATCGAAAAAAAAAAAAAAAAAAAAATCGGTAATGTTACACATAATCCTGGCTTTTAATCCTGGCTTTTTGTCTAACCAGGGTTACTATACGCTATAAACAGATTTGAGCCACAACGTGAGAAGACATTATACAGTCGAACTTCAATGGCTCGAACATCTTTGGGACCGCGAAAATTTGTTCGAGATATGGGTAGTTCGAGCCACTGAGGGTTTATCATGGCACCAGGTCAGGAAGCAAATAGCGATAATTTAGGGAAATCTTTTCGATTTTCTACACAATAATTGTATGTTGAGTGTACTCATTAGAATCGCCTCATCGAGGCGATTCTAATGAGTACACACAACATACAATTTCGTGATCAAATAAGAAAAATTCTCTAAACATTCGTTTTCTTAAGCAGTCGGAAGAATTTCGTAGGGACTCAAAAACGAGTTCGAATTAGCCATGGTAAACGAGCCATCGTTGTTCGAGCTATCGAGGTTTGACTGTACCTTCTTATATGTGCGCCGAACGAAGAATCAAATCAGCCTGAGCAATTGCGCAGTCTGATCAGAGCCTTCATAGTCCGCATGAAGAAAGTTTGCATCCTTGCTTATTCAAATGCGCCCTGTGAAGATTCTGATCAGACTGCGCGAATGCACAGGATGATCTAAATCTTCGCTGGGCGCATATGTCCAAAGGTACGTTATCTTATGTTGCAGCCCAGATCATCACGAAAACAGACCTATATAATGTTGACCCACTTAAACCCCACTTTTATATAGTAAAACTGGGGTTTACATGGGTATACATTATTTTTCTTATTTCTGCTCAAAATATAGATGGTGGGAACTCGTGAGAACCGCCTCGTTGAGGCGGTTCTAACGAGTACCCACAATCTATGTTTTAGGAAAAAAATATGAAAAAATATCAGATTTTTTTATCTGAAAATTTTTAGTTTTGGAGGTGAACTTTTCTATATATGCGACCCGTATATGAATAGGCGTGTTTTCGTAATATTAATCTCGGTCTAACGTCTCAGTGTGGTTTAATAGTCTACATGGGCCACGCAAAAACGTGTCTTCGGGCATATGGGGACAGCGCAGTCTGATCGAGGCCTTTTCTGTCCGCTAACAGAATCATTGGATACTATAGAATGTATGAATGGAGAGCATGCGCTGGATGTTCTGAATCTGTGCATTGTGCGCATGCTCGAAAACATCTCTTTTCGCTTGGCGCCTTCTATGAATTGTGTGCCGCCACGTTTCTCTATAGTATATAGTGAAAACAAGGGTAACATTCTTTCGTAGAGATTAATCATGAAATATTTTCTGCGATCATTCTCCCGCTTCCGCTGATTCAAGAAGGGCAGTTGTCAGTTTCTGGAGAAACAATGTGCACAGATACTGCTTAACCGCTCAGAGGACTGAGCCTCCCTGGGAATAGCATGGTTAGGTAAACTGACCGGCTCGACACATTACCCTAATGGGTTGACTCGGCCGTAAAACCTAAAATAACCCCCCAAAAAACAGTGGTATGCGAGGGTCTACGATATTACTTGGATTTTGGGATTTTCAGAATTTTGTGTTTTTCAAACAAGCCTTTCAGTTTGTTTGTTCTTTCTTGCAACCATTTACTGCAAAAATTTTCCTCGCAGCTCGGCGTTTCTAATGAGTACCAACAACATGTTTTGGTAGAGAAATGAGAAAACTATTAACATTTTTTGTTTAAAACAACTGGTCTTTCTAAAATTGTGGCTAAGAACTATACCCTATATACAACTTTTTTAACACGATCGCAACCTCCTCCTTAATTCTGATGCAGCTCAAAATTACAAATACATAAACAATAATTGATATTAAATTAATATATGAGCTTATTAATAATCATGAAACGCCGTCGTATCCAGTTGGTACATGACGTTTATACAACATCAAATCAACGTCGACGCAACGTCACGACGTTGTATCGACGTTGATGCAACGTTGTATCAACTTTGTGTGCCCGCTGAAGTGCATTTGGACGCACTATAACATTTTCTAGTCTGTTTAGATGATGTTACTTTTATACTGATGTTATTTGGAGATGACATGGTAATTTTGGGAAAAGATAAGGGACGATTTGCAGACAAGTTTAGACCTTTTAGAAATGTATTGTCATAAATGGGGATTACAGGTAAATACTGTCAAAACCAAAATTGTAGTTTTTAGGAAACGCGGGGGTGGGGGGGGGGGGGGGGGAGTGGGGGCTATTAAATGATGAATCATGAATATATAATGGTAGAAATTTAGAAGTTGTCAGTAATTTTAATTATTTAGGTACTGTTTTCAATTATACTGGAAATATTTTGCATTGAATCAAGAAACATTGATAGGAAAAGGATTAATAGCCAAGAAACTGATTACTACACAATACTAAAAGATAATCTTTTAAACCTAAAGTTATGTGTCAGTTGTTTGATGCTTTTGTGGAAAATATAAGGAAATCGAAAGAATTCATCTTAAATTTTGTAAGTAATTATTGAAAGTAAAGTCTTCAACGTGTAATATGGGAGTGTACGGGAAGCTCGAACATTATCCTTTATACGTTTCAAGATATACACGTATTATTAAATTTTTGTCTTATAATTAATACCGATAATATTCTGGTAAACGAACTATATAGTTCACTTGTGGATGCCTGTAGTACTGGTGCAAAAGCATGTAACTGGGCCAAAAACGTCGTCTCTTTTAGATAAGTATGGATATTCTTTTGTTTGGAGTAATCCATTTTCAGTTAATCTAAAAACATTTCATTTGCAGTTTAAATAAATAGTATTAAATATTTTTAATCAAAGCTGGTATAACGATATCGCCAACAGTAGAGTCCTTACATTTTATAAAAACTACAAATTGTCTTTCGACTTTGAGCATTATTCGAATGTCTTACCAAACAAACTAAAAGCAACTTTAACACGATTAAGATTGTCTTCTCATCAGTTACGTATTGAAACGGGAAGACATTCTCATAATAAGGTTGATAGAGCACAACGCATATATACTCTTTGTAATAAGTCTGATATTGAGGACGAGTACCATTTTGTACTGATTTTGTGTGCCCTATTTATAGTAATTTGAGACAGAAATATATTCGACCCTGTTTATACATTTACATTGTTAATGCAAACAAAACAACAAGGAGTTTTACAGAAATTAGGAAAATATGTATATGAGTCTTTTAGACTTCGAAGTACACTTATGACATCGTGATGTCTTTCTTTATTGTTAATATTTATATGAAAATTGCTGGTTTTCATATAGTCTATGTCTGTGTAATTATGGAGTTCAACCTCCAGATGTGAGAAAACTATCTAGTCTTTATACATCATGTTCCGTAATCTACATTTGCAACTACATGAGTGAAAGTTTTCAGGATTATTCCTGATATCAGGATTTCAAGATTTTTGGTCCCTATATAAAGTATAGGGAAAACTGTCTTATCAGGATTTGATGGTCCAGATTTCAGGATTCCTGAATTTTAGAATTTTCACCCGTGCAATTGGAGTCCATACTTACATCAGAATCATCTACGGATAACATTGTATTTACTTGTTGTCAGCCATATATATATTGTATTGTGACCTTACGATATTATTATATGTGCATGCTGATAGACTAGAAACTGTAACAGTTTACGTCTAAATAAAATTCTGTTCTGTTCTGTTTATTGTTTGCAGTATTACAGTATAATTGTATTGTACGAAAGACCGGTGGTGTCATTTCAACTACATTAATTCAAGGTTTCCACTTCATGAATTCACGATTTCAGCTTCACGAATTCACGAATTCAACTTCACGAATTCACGATTTCAACTTCACGAATTCACGAATTCAACTTCACGAATTCAACTTCACGAATTCAACTTCACGAATTCACGAATTCAACTTCACGAATTCACGAATTCAACTTCACGAATTCAACTTCACGAATTCACGAATTCAACTTCATGAATTCACAAATTCAACTTCACGAATTCCACTTCACGAATTCACGAATTCAACTTCACGAATTCAACTTCACGAATTCACGAATTCCACTTCACGAATGCAACTTCAGGAATTCAACAGTTGAATTCGTGAAGTTGAATTCGTGAATTCTTGAAGCTGACTTCGTGAATTCTTGAAGTTGAATTCGTGAAGTGGAATTCGTGAAGTTGAATTCGTGAATTCATGAAGTTGAATTCGTGAATTCGTGAAGTTGAATTCGTGAAGTGGAATTCGTGAAATTGAATTCGTGAATTCATGAAGTTGAATTCGTGAAGTTGAATTCGGGAATTCGTGAAGTTGAATTCGTGAAGTTGAAATCGTGAATTCGTGAAGTTGATATCGTGAATTCGTGAAGCTGAAATCGTGAATTCGTGAAGTTGAAACCTTGAATTAATGTAGTTGAAATGTCACTACCGGTCTTTCGTATTGACATTGCTGCTTCAATTCAACTTAAATCTTCAGGTATTGCGCTGAGTAGACAATGGTATTGTCATTGAACAGATCTGTTACAGTAATTTTATTGTCATATTTTATCATTAAGTGTTTGAACTCACTTCCCAGTAAGCATTCTTTATAAATATATAGCGGGCCGTTATCGGCCCGTCAGGGTAGCTGACGGGCCGATAACGGCCCGCTATTGATTAATAAAGAATGCTAGCTGGGTTAATTGTATTGCAATCTTGATTGGAACATATTTATTGACTAGTTTTTCATGCGCATTTTGGATATTTCTAAAGGACGTTGCGTTTTCTCTTCAGCTGGTAAATGAAGCAGCGTGTTGCACAATATCTACGTGTAACTGCAGGAAACTTTTACTACAATACGTCATTCTTAGAGTAAAATCCCTTCTTTAGTGCCGCGTTCACTTTTTTCAGTGCAACAGATTATTTTCAATGTAACGCCTAAAGCGCTAAGCAGACATTCCAAAATTGATTCAGCTATTTATTAGGCAGACGATTCACGTGAACTATTCAGCCTTTTATTTGCTCTGAAAAATAACTGCTTTCACGAATAGACTAACATATTCTCGAAGGTAGTTCTAATTATAATATTAATAAGTGCGTCCAACGGGAACTGCGAAGCAGTTTCCCGAACCATGGAGAAGTTCGGCGTGCAGACGCACTACTATAGACTACCGATGTTTGTTTGTTTGAGTTGAGGTTTTACGGCCCAGTCAACCCAATGAGGTCATGTCGAGTGCGGTCAGTTTATCTAACCACATGTTTACTGGGCAGGCATAGTCCTCTAAGCGGTAAACCATAAGACTACCGAAGTGTGACCAAAAATGTGATGGTCCAACAAACACTTGGGTGGTTCGGTGCTTATCCTGAAAAACAATAAGCATTCCGTGATTTGGCAGATACTATTAACACGGCGGCCGTGCCGATAATAGCAACAAAACAGCCAATGACGCAAAGTATTCCAATTCCAAGGGGTTGAATCACGAGACAGCCATTTTGAAATTTGTCTTCACTTCGAATTTTATTTCTATCCGTTCTCTGTCTGTTTACAAGCTAAGCATGATTCGTTTTGTGCATAAGGTACACTTTATGTAGATTTTATAGCTAACACATAGACTTTACGCTCTTTTCACGTGATAATCTTAAAAACCCGACGTATGCAAGCGAACGATATGATATTGTCGTTGTATCTGTCATCGGCTTACACTAGTTTTCGGTATTCGGAAAGCATGACCCCCGTCCATCGGGGCACGCAAAATAGATAGGCTGCCTAAAGCCTCAGTGGCAGAGCTGCTAGTAACTAAGCAGGACCAGAATTCATGTGTCGGGTCGGGTAAAAGTCCCACAAATTTTTAGGCAACTACTGAACTACTGAAATACTGTTTTGGACGTTATATCGCAATTCATGCAGTGAATTAGAAGTCAAGCGTAGTCTGAAATCAAATTCAGTTAGATCTGGCCAACCCACCTATGAAACATGTGATGATAACTTGGACGCACAGATATAGGTAGCACCAATAAAATTTATATTACATTAATACAAAAGATGCCGATTCAGACAACAGACCAACTTCAAAGGTTCGACCATCTTTGGGACCATGGAAAATTGTTCTAGGTATGGATACTTCGAGCCACTGAGGGTTAATCATAGTGTTAGGTATTTAGGCAATGGAGGTAATTCAAGAATGATTTTTCGATCTTCTATAAAATACTGGTCTGTTGTGTGTATTCATTACATTTGCCTCGATGAGACGATTCTAATGAATGCACACAACATACATTTTCATGATATAAATCCGTAAACTGTCTCTAAATATTTGTTTTCTTGTTGGAAGAAATTCCTAGGGACTCAAAAACGAGTTCGAATCGGCCAGGATAAACGAGCCATCGGTGTTCGAGTCTTTGAAGTTTTTAATGTTTTTGTAAAACATTGAGTCATGCCCGCAGTTGCAAACAGATTGAACTAAAAGCGCTTCATTCTCGTTTTAAATTGTGCTCACAAGGATACGTAAGAGCCAAAACTAGCATTGTTGCTGAAAATGTAAACCTATAATACAAAAATATAAGTAAAAATACGAAAAAATGCCACAGTCGCGAAGAACTTCCTTCCCGAGGTACCAAAAAGAAAAAAAAAAAAAAAAGAAAAATAAATAAATAAATAAAATAAAAATAAGGACAACATAAACGCCACATATGAAACAACAGACGTAAAAACAAAGGACTGCAACAGAGCAGTCGAATTTATTTCAGATAAGAACCTTGTTAGGGCACTCAGTCTGGATGCAATTCTATCTGTAACACTAATTATTAAATACCCCTCTTAATAAATAACTGATACAGAGATACGAAAACAATAGTCACCGTAATAACCCTAAATATTGGGACAAACAGACCTGAGCAAATAGTGTAGACCCAGATCAGACGCCGCAGAACGTGGCGTCTGATCAGGGTCTACACTGTTTGCCACTCATCCAACATCATTTAGACACATCAAGAAGAAGTAGAATGGACTGTTTCAAATTTTAGAACAAGTATAGTAAGGAGTTAAGGTGTCCCAACACTAAGGGTAAATACGGCATAAAAGAAATAATGTGTAAAATACAGTTGTACCTACCCACGATCAGAAACAACAATGTTACTACTAGTGCTTCTTTCATTTTCATTTCTTGAATGTGAAATAAAGTTTAAGATTTTTATATTTATATTTCAAACAAGATGCCCATTTAGGCCTTCATCAGTCAACAAACCACAGACATTGATAATCAGGCGCCGACCGTCAGTAAGCCAAAATGTTCAGCTCAGGGGAGCTAAATACGATGAACATAATCATAGCATAATTATATAATTTTTTTGGTCCAGTAGATACTATTCATCTATAATTCCAAAATATGTTTTAATGTATGTATTAAAGAGATAACAACACGTATCAACTTTTATAATACATAATGATACATCGCATCACGAAAACATACCTATGTAATTTTGACCCCCTTAAACCCCACTTTTATACAGTAAAACTGGGGTTTACAGGAGTATACATTATTTTTCTTATTTCTGCTTAAAAACATAGATTGTGGGTACTCGTTAGAACCGCCTCGACGAGGCAGAAATATGAAAACTATCAGAATTTTTATCTGTAAATTTTCAGTTTTTGGAGTTGAAATTTTCAATATATTTGAATAGGCGTGTTTTCGTAATGGGCATTCCCTTTTAACAAGGGCATATCTCACAAAAATATCTTAGGAAGTACGGAAGTACCAATATACACAGATATTAGAGCCAGCGCACAATAACACCATCTTTTCCCATTACGAAAACAAGCCTATTCAAATTTACTGAAAATTTTACCGTCAAAAAAATGAAAAAAAAAAATCAGATAAAACTTCTTATATTTTTCTTATTTCTGCTCAAAACATAGATTGCGGGTACTCGTTAGAACCGCCTCGGCGAGGCGGTTCTAACGAGTACCACAATCTATGTTTTTTTAGCAGAAATAAGAAAAAATAATGTATACCCCTGTAAACCACAGTTTTACTATATAAAAGTGGGGTTTAAGGGGGTCAAAATTATATAGGCGTGTTTTCGTGATGACTAAGGAACATAACTTATCAAATCATTGTAAGCTGTACTAGATTGTATACCTTTGAAAAGAAAAGAGAAAATGATAGAAAAGATAGAGTCTGGAGACTGACTAATTTATCCCAGTGTAAATGTCGTTTTGAATTTATTCTCCACCAACCAATGGCATTGGAATGACAGCGGCACAAGGCCTATTTTCTCGCGTTGTACATCATGTAATCAAGGGTCTTTACTTAATAGAAATAAAAAGAAACTAAATACAATTTTGGTCCTTTAACAAAACTTTTACTCGTATTTAACTCTTTCACTGCCACAGGCAATAATAAAAGGCTTTTGCGGACAGCGAAGGCCCAGATCAGCCTGCGCATCCGCGCAGTCTTATCAAGGCCTTCTTTGTCATTCTGTCATTCGATACTATAGAATGTATGAATGGTGATCATGCGCAGGATGATCTGAATCTGTGCATTATGCGCATGCTCAAAGACATCTCTTTTCGCTCGGCGCCGTCCATGAATTGTGTTCCACCATGTTTCTCTTTAATTGCAGTAAAACATTCTTTCATAGAGATTGATCGATTGATCATGAAATATTTTCTACGGTCATTCTCTCCCTTCCGCAGATTCAAAAAGGGCAGTTGTCAGATTCTGGTGAAAGAATGTGCATAAATACTGCTTAACCTCTGAGAGGACTAAGCCTCCCCAGGAAAAGTGTGGTTAAATAAACTGACCAGCTCGACATGACCCTAATGGATTGACGGGGCCGTAAAACCTAAAAAAGTGTGTGTGTGGTGGGGATGGATGTGTGTGTGGGGGTGGGGGGGGGGGGGGGGGGGTTAAAGAAAAACAAAAAAAAAAAAAAAAAAAAAAAAACAAGCCTTTGTTTCTAACAACCATTTTATGGCAAAAATCTGTCCAAATTAGGCTTAGTAACCAGAATCTTCCTCGCAGCTCGGCGCTTCAAATGAGTACCAAGAACATGTTTTGGTGGAGAAATGGGAAAACTATAAACATTTTTGTTAATAACAATTGGTCTATCTAAAGTTGTGGCTAAGAATTATACTCCTTATACGACACGAGGGTAGGGGGATAAAACTTGTTTTACACAATCACAATCTCGTCAAACAATCTGATGCAGCTCAACATCACGAAAATATACCTATATAATTTTGACCCCCTTAAACCCCACTTTTATATAGTAAAACTGGGGTTTACAGGGTTATACATTATTTTTCTTATTTCTTCTCAAAACCATAGATTGTGGGACTCGTTAGAACCGCCTCGCCGAGGCGGTTCTAACGAGTACCCACGATCTATGTTTTGAGCAGAAATATGAAAAATATTAGAATTTTTTATCTGAAAATTTTCATTTTCTGGTAATAAAATTTTCAGTATATTTGAATAGGCGTGTTTTCGTAATGAATTACAAATATGTAAATAATAATTGTTATTAGAATTGATATATGAGACTATTACTAATCCTGAACCGCCGTCGTACCAAGCGGTCACATGACGTTTATACAACGTCATATAAACATCGATGCAACGTCATGATGTCGACTTGGATGCGACGTTGTATCATCTGAGTGTATTTGGACGCACTAAAACAGTTCTTAGTCAGTGCTACAGTATCATTTTATTGGCAATGAAGCTCAATTCAGTTTAAATCTGCGGGTATTGCGCTTAGTAGACTATGGTATTGTCATTGAACAGCTCTGTAATCGTTTGTTACACAGTAATTTTATTGCCATATTTTATCATTAAGTATTTGATCTCACTAAATTGTATTACAATCTTGCACAACCTATATAATTTTGAACCCCTTAAACCCCACTTTTATATAGTAAAACTGTGGTTTACAGGGGTATACATTATTTTTCTTATTTCTGCTCAAAAACATAGAGTTTGGGGACTCGTTAGAACCTCCTCGGCAAGGCGGTTCTAACGAATACCCACAATCTATGTTTTGAGCAGAAATATGAAAAAAAAAAAATCAAAATTTTTATCTGAAAACTTTCAGTTTTTTGTGGGGAAATTTTCAGTAAATTTGAATAGGACTGTTTTTGTAATGGATTGGAATATATTTGCTGACTGTAGTTTTCATGCACATTTTTTGAATATTTTTTAAGGACGTTGCGCTTTCTCTTCACTGGTAAATGAGACATCATGTTGCACAAAATCTATGTGTACCTGTAGATCGTTTGTCAGTCCCTGAAGGAAACGGTTACTATAATGTCACTTAGACTGGCTCCAGTCTCCAGTGACTAGATATTTCTCTCATAATCCTGTTTGATAATCCGCTAAAATAACCTCCCCCCCCACCCCCCCCCCCCCCCCCAAAAAAAAAAAAAAAAAAAAAAAAAAAAAAATTATATCATTACTATAAAGGCTGGTCACTAGATAGTGACCAGCCTCTATAGTCATGATATAATTGTTGGTTTCCTTTTAGTAGATTATTAAACAGGATTATAAGGAAAAAATTAGTCACTGGAGACTGGAGCCAGTCTATATGTCACTTTCCTTTCTTTAGCTCCGCATTCACTTTTTTCAGTGTCCCAGTTTATTTTCCAGTTAACGCAGACATTCCAAAATTGATTTAGCTATTTGTTAGGCAGACGATTCATGTGAACTATTCAGCCTTATTTGCTTTAAAAAATAACTGTTTTCACGAATAGATCAACATATTCTCGAAGGTAGTTCTAACTATAATATGTTACGCTACATTAATAAAAAAGATGCCGATTCAAACTACAGACGAACTTCAAAGGCTCGAACATCTGTGGGACCATAGAAATTTGTTCTAGGTATGGTACTTCGAGCCACTGAGGATTAATCATAGTGCTAGGTAGCTAGGCAAATGGAGGTAATTCAAGAATGTCTTTTCGATCTTCTATAAAATACTGGTCTGTTGTATGTATTCATTACAATCGCCTCGATGAGGCGATTCTAATGAATGCACACAACATACATTTTCATGATAAAAAATCCGTAAACTGTCTCTAAATGTTTGTTTTCTTGAGCCATTGGAAGAAATTCCTAGGGACTCAAAAACGAGTTCGAATCAGCCAGGATAAACGAGCCATCGGTGTTCGAGTCTTTGAAGCTTTAACCCTTAAAGCGCCAAGAAAAACTGCATCTGAAAATGTCGTCTGTTTATGTCGTCTGCTGAATATTCTTGCAAACTTCTCAAAGCTATTTTTTGCATACCGGCAAACAGTGTGGACCCTGATCTGGGTCCACACTGTTTGCAGAAATGACTTTTAAAATCACAAGCAGAAGACAAAGCAGTCGACAATTGTTTTGATTTGCGCTTTAAGGGTTAACGTATTTGTATAACTTTGAGTCATGCCCGCAGTTGCAAACAGATTGAACTAAAAGCGCTTCATTCCATTCTCGTTTCAAATTGTGCTCACGCGGATAGGGAAGACTCAAAACTGGCATTGGGGTTGAAAATGAAAACTTATAATAAAAAAATATAAATAAAGATACCAGAAAATGCCACAATCGCGAAGTACAGCCTTCACGGGGCATCAAAAGAAGGAGAGATGAAGAACAAATAAAGATAACATAAACGCCACATACATGTATGAAACAACAGACGTAAAAACAAAGAATTGCAACAGAGTTCAGTCGAATTTATTTCAAAGTGAGGACCTTGTTTGGGCGCTCAGTCTGTGTGCAATCCTGTCTGTGACACTTATTATTGAATACCCCTCTTAATAATAAAAATGACTGAAACAGAGATACGAAAAGAATAATTACCGTAATAACCCTAGATACTGGGACGAATAGACTTTCGGAAAGACAGGCATAAGCAGTGTAAACCCGGTCAGACGCCGCAAAGCGCGGCGTCTGATCAGGATCTACACTGTTTGCCACTCGTCAAACACTATTTTGACACTTTGAGGTAGTAGAATGGACTATTTCAAATTTTAGGACAGGTATGGTAAGAAGTTAAGGTGTCCTAATATTTAGGGTAAATACGGCATGAAATAAATAATGTGTAAAGTACAGTTGTACCTACCCACGATCAGAACCAACAATGTTACTACTAGTGCTTCTTTCATTTTCGTTTCTTGAATGTGAAATAAATGCTAAGATTTTTATATTTATATTTCAAACAAGATGCCCATTTAGGCCCTCATCAGTCAACAAACCAAGTTTCAAATTTCAAGTTTATTCGTACACAAGGTCAATACAAAGTTGACAACAAGTGTTGCAATGAATACATAAGCAAATTACATATACGATGTCATGGCGAAACAAAGAGGAGAAAAAGACAGAGATAGGAGCACAACAGACCTAATATAGAATATATATCTGAAGAGCCGTTTTTTTTTTTTTTTTTTTTTTTTTGTTGTTGTTTTTTTGTTTTCACAGTTAAATTGTCCTATACTTTTGCCCATATACTATAGCGTTATGACGGGTACCATTCTGTCCGTAAATTCCCATTCCAGGTAGAATTACCTTGTATAAATAGTCTTTATTTCAAAATTACGACAACTGTCACTCAAGCGTGAAGGTCACGAGTGCGTGTTGTTTGATCGGTCAGCACATTTACGAATTTTTTGGATTTAATCTACTACTGAGGAAGCATACTGAAGAATTCTCATCATGGCCATCGGACAGGTAAGCGCGAAATTTTACATTGAGCGTCAATGGAAATCTTTTTTGTTTTATCTTTAATATCAAATTTTCTATTATTGTTATCATTCCTGTGCAAACGATTCTGTAATATTCATTATGATGTAAATTAAAATCTTCTATCTTGAAAGGAAAATGATCTTTTTTGAGGAAAAATAGAAGCACATCAAAATTAAGAAATTTTATGGTTATTTCAATCGCTTTCACACTTATTATCTTTAAAAGCGAATCCAATAGTTATCTTGTGCAAACAGTTTCATATACAAATATATTTGACCGTTCAAATGGTATAATTTTTATTTCAAAATAATGAGACTAAAATGGTCTTCCTGTACAAGGTATTAAATTTTTTCACCCTGTCGTCATTTCGGGATTTTCCGCCATTTTCACTAAGTATTACGGAGAATGTCACAAATTGAGAATTTGACACGTGCTGTTTTTATTGCTGTTTTCAATATACGACAGAAAAGTCGGGATAAAAGATTTAAGTTTTAACGACTAAAACGGTTCTATTTTTCAATTCAGAGACCTTATAATCTCTGATATGAAATAATTTCATCATAATTTTAAAGTTATAATTTAAAAGTGAAACGGTTTATGTTTCGTTTCTATTTTTTTGTATAGGGACATATAATGAAGGACCTAGACTAGCTACTAGTCGGATATCAATATCATTTTCATCAATCAATTATAATTATTAATTTACTTAATGAACTAAGGGCCATCTACTACTTACTGCTTGCCTCACCTCTTTGATAGCAGCAACTAATCTTGGAGATATCTTGATATCAGACCAACTATTAGAGACTGGCTATACAAGATGTCATACACAAATTTGAATCAGCTTATAGTTAGTAGTGATAATACATGACATCAAGGTCTAGGAGCTAGTCTATGAAGGACCCTTAGGATCAAATAAAAATATTCGTCAGGATCTGCACAGTTTGCCTAGTCCTCTTAATTGAAATAAATGGTGGGACAAATTTTGCCACTCAAGTCAAAGCCACCTCTCAGCATGAGTGGAAAACTGGCTTCGGGCCATTTATTGATTTTTTGATTCGGGTCATTTATTGACAAGCGTATCCGCCGAGCACGACAAACAATCGCGGAACAATGCCGGAAATATCCGGAGATGCCTTACCTGTCTGATTGCCTCTTCGCTGATAAGGGCGATATGAAATGATTAGATTTCTTGCACATGTTTCCAGCCTCTTTGCATTGGCATCAACGAACAATGCAGACACAAGTCAAACGCCGAAGCGTGCGGTGTCTGATCAGGGTCGCCACTGCTCGCTAATGACAATGCAAACTCTTATGGGATTATGAACGTGCACGTTAGAGAGAGAGAGAGAGAGAGAGAGAGAGAGAGAGAGAGAGAGAGATACTTCGTCATGTATACATATACGTAACAAACTAATATTCATGCAATGTACGCGTAACAATGGTAGCAAGAAAATGACTTCTTGTATATACAAGTGAGTGTGCCTTTTCGCGCATGTTGTTCCTACTCATACTTGCCATTAGTCGAACGACTCGTTTATAATGGTAATAAACTGGCATAAAATTCACAGTTCATTTACGTTTTCGGAATTCACGGGATCCTTAAATTTCTGTGTGTTTGGACATGCGAAGTATGTCGGTTTGATAAATTTTGGCCGAATTTCTTTAAAGTGTTTGCATGATAGATTATAGTGATATTCACCGCCAATGTCTTTACGGCAAAATGTACATAAGCGTTCGTCAAAAGGTGTGCCATTCCACTGCGTACTTCTACTGGAAGTCTCGTGTTCCTAGTTCTAAATCTTATGAAAGATTTACAGTAGCTATTCGGGAGAATTCTGAAATATTTGCTTTGCTTGAATTCTTCTTTGAATAGTTTATAGATTTTCCCATTTGATGAAGTTTCAACTGAGGAATGCCAGTTTTAAGTATTTTTGTTTTATTGCTAGGGAAAGCCATCTTGGGTTTATTTCATCCTGTGATTGTCAAATTCCAGAAACCCGCACGAATTAAGAATAGATTCAATGTTTGCGATGGATACTGACTTGCACTGATTAGATTTACGCAAGTTATAAAGTTTGTTTGTTTGTGTTGAGGTTTTACGGCCCAGTCAACCCATTGGGGTCATGTCGAGCGCGGTCAATTTACCTAACCACACGTTTACTAGGCAGGCTTAGTCCTCTAAGCGGTTAACCAGTATTGTGCACATTCTTTTGCCAGAAACTGACAGTTGCCCTTCTTGAATCAGCGGAAGGGAGAGAATGACCGTAGAAAATATTTCATGATCAATCTCCACGAAAGAATGTTGCCGACCTCGGCGGGGGGTTGAACCCGCGACCTCCTGGTCTCCAGTCGGACGGCGCATCATACTGAGCCACCGAGGCCGGCTAGTTATAAAGTAGTGTGTACATATGGTATGAAAGTCTAGTTGGTTGGTCTTGTTGAGAGACAGCCTTTGACCAATATGATATCGTCTTTGCCTTTATGTCAACGCATATAGGAGTAACACCTACCTCTCCGTAAATCATAAGTAAAGAGGTCGATGTGTTTTATGAACTTGAGTGGAATTCTATCTATAATGTCCATCACGAAAACATGCCTATATAATTTTGACCCCCTTAAACCCCACTTTTATCTAGTAAAACTTGGGTTTACAGGGGTATAAATTTCTAAAACATATAGGGGTATACGTTTCGGCGAGGCGGTTCTAACGAGTATCCACAATCTATGTTTTGAGCAGAAATAAGAAAAATATTAGGACTTTTTAACTGAACATTTTCATTTTTTGGTGGCAAAATTTTCAGTATATTTGAATAGGCATGTTTTCGTAATGCGCAGTTGCCCGTCGCCCGTTTGCAATATAGAAGTATAGGTTTTAAGGTTTTGTTGAATAAATCTATATTTGTAAATCAAACAATAAATTTAATGAACGTGATTTCTTGATGAGCGCCAATAAAGCTTTATTTGCTTGCTCAGCAATATATTTCTTCGTCTTATTAAAAGAACCGCTTTTTAATGAGTAGATTCCCAGATATTTGTATTCTTGGACAATTTCAAGTTAGTGTTATTGACTCAGAGATACATCACGAAAACATACCTATATAATATAGACCCCCGTAAACCCCACTTTTATTTGGTAAAACTAGAGTTTACAGGGGTTTACATTATTTTTCGTATATTTGCTCAAAACACTGTGGGTTCTCGCTAGAACCGCCTCGCCGAGGCGGTTCTAACGAGTACCAACAATCTACGTTTTGAACAGAACTATGAAAAATATCAGATTTTTTTATCTAAATATTTAAATGTTTTGGCGTGAAACTTTCTATTTATTTGAATAGGCATGTTTTTGAATGGAAGTTGATATTTGCGTTCTGTCTGCCGCGGGAGATAATCATCACTTTTGTTTTAGAAACATTGACAGTAAGCTTCCAGTAGGTACAGTAATTACTGAAAGCGTTGAGTGTTCTCTGTAAATCGTCGGGTGTTTCGCTAAACATTACCGTATCGCCAGCATAAAATAATACGAAGAGCTTAAAGTATGTAACTAGATCATTGTCGGAGAATTCGCACTTAAATCCGGGAACATGATTTTCTAGAGAGTAGTTTTCAAGATCGTTGAGAAAAATGGAGAACAAAAAGGCGACAAGTTTTCACCCTGACGCACTCCTGTTATGCAGGGGAAAAACGCTGACGTACCATTTGCACATTTTACTCGTGATTTAATATTTTGTATAAAGCGGAAGCATTTCCCATTAATATTGGACGACTGAAGTTTTTGCCACAAGCCGGTTGTAATCTACAAATACGCAGTACAACTTCTTTGACTTAGATTTCATTATTTCGATAAGGCTGTTTATAACAAAAAGGTTGTAGGCAGTAGAAAAGCCTTTACGGAAACCGGTTTGACTGATCTTGATAAGGTCTTGCTTTTCTGCAAAATTATGTAATCTCGAGTTAATAATCGATGTAAATAGTTTGCCTACACAACTTAAAAGCGTTATCGGACGATAATTTTCAGGAGTTTTAATATCTCCTTTATTCTTATAAATGGGTAGCATCATATCTAGTGTATATGCTCGTTAAGGATTTGATCGAATCCGGGCGATTTATTCCGTTTGAGTTTATTTACTGCCTGTCGAATTTCGTTTTCGCGAATCGGCATGTTTATTTCGTCATTTTTCATGCTCGGTATCGTTAGTTATTTCTTCATCATTTGAATAATTTGTTGGATTATTTAAATTTTCAAAATATTTGCAAAAATCTTTTACAGCAGTATGATTTTCGCCCTTCGATTTGCTCCGGTCATTAGGTTTCAATCGGCAAAGTTTTTTTGTCGTGACATTTTTATGCCGCAGTACATTTTTGGATATGACGTGTTTGTAATTTTTACTAACCGTTTTAAGTAAATTTTTAAAATGATCGGTTTTGAATCGATTATACAAGCGTCATATTTTATGATACGAGTTCCTCGCCAGTCTACATTCTGCATTAAACCATGGTTTGTTCGGCCTTTTATGCGCGTTTTCACATGGCGTATACGTGCCAAATGCTCCTTCCCATGCGTTATGAAATATATTTTCTATATCACAAGTGACGCCATCGATGTCTGATTTCGAAACATTCGGTTTTTGTGCAAGATTGTTTAACACTTCGTTTATTTGGTTTAAACTTTATTTCTTTGTATATACATCATACATGTACATGACAACAGAAGAATTACAATACAGCAATGTAATAGTAATATACAAATGGGATTCAGAAGAAAGTCTATTGACTTATATTTGTCTGTATCCCAAGTTTGCAATCATGTATGTCAACCAAGTAACGTGATTCGAAGTTTTTCATGTACAATCGACAAATAGTTTTAGATAACCTGAATTTGAATGTTAACATATGAAACATAATTGCATTACAAAATATACAAAGGAATCAAAAGGTAATAGTTTCACATGCATATGTGTACCAAACTTGCTTATCTCATCAGAATTGTGGCTCCACGGGGACATAAAAACATCAAACTCGTTTCGAACTACTTGTATTTAAAATTCCTGTTATTGTTAGTCGTCAAGTCTAAGTACGACATCCAATATTAACGAAGTGAGAAATATTTTTTTTTTTTTTCTTGGGAACTGTTATAAATTAATTTAGTGTCTTTAACACGAGAGCTTACACTGAATTCAACAGTAGGACGAAAAGAACGAAAAGACACACATGACTTTATTATACCTAAAAAAAAAACAAAAACAAAAAAAAAAAGATGGGCGAAGCGATAAATTTTAGTTAACTATTACATTATACAATCTGAAAACGTTTGGTTCTTATTATATAATCCTGGACTGCTAGGAAAATCTCTCTATTTTGCAAATTATCCAATTCATGACACCCGTATAGGAGTATATTTAGACTAGGTCGGTAGATAGCTGAGACTTTATTAATCATTTCTTGCCTTTGGTTACGAAAGCGGTCACAAATAAGAAGAAAGTGATTAGTGTCCTCAACTAACCCACAGTCACAGAACGGGCTTTCAACTATATTTTTTGTAAATAAATGATGCTTCAGAGCACTACAATTTGTTCTTAATCGTGCATGATAAATTTGTCCAAGTCTGTTTCCATCAAAATAGTATTTGGGCGGGTTAATTAGATCTGTATTTAGCCTGTTTTTAAAGGAAGTTATGCTAGGTTGCTGACGTATTACTTCTGGCAATTCATTCCACTGTCTTATAACCGATGGAAGAAACGAATTATAATAGAGTTGTGAATTTGCACGAATAGTATTCAAATCATTTATATTTCGTAATGAGTAAGTGGTAGTATTTCCAATAGAAGAAGGTACCAATGACGATAAATAATCAGGAGAAAGATCGTTTTGCATCTTGTAGAATAATATTAGCTTATGTTTTTTTCTTCGTGAAGACAGTGTTTCCCAGCCAGTCTCTGTACAAAGAGAGTTTATAGATACTAGTTTAGTAGCTCCGGTTACAATACGAGCGGCTTCGTTCTGTATTTTCTCCAGGTCATTAATCTCGTATTGCGTGCAGTTATCCCATAAGACGTCTGCATATTCTAATAATGGCCGAACAAAAGTGAAGTAGATTATTTGAAGAGATCGTCTGTCGAGTTTAAACTTTAACTTTTGCATTACGTTGATTCTATTCCAAGCTTTCTTTTTAACATATTCGAGATGCTCATGCCACGTACAATCATTGGAAAATACAATACCAAGGTGCTTGTGTGATTTAACTTCGTTAATATTTTGCTGATTCATCACTAACTGAGGGTGGTGAGGTTTGTTGCGTTTTCTGGAAAAAATAATTGATTCAGATTTAGAGGGGTTGAAAGTTACAAGCCACTTAGTTGCCCACTGGTGAATTTTCGAAAGATCAGAATTTAATTGGTATGCAGCTTCAACAGGATTTTCTACTATAATGTAAAGACTAGTATCATCCGCAAAGAGTCTAATCGAGGAATTTATACTTTCAACAATGTCATTTATATAAAGAAGGAAGAGAAGTGGGCCGAGAATGGAACCTTGTGGAACACCGGCTCTAACAGACCAAGGTGAGTGTACTCCAGGTAGGACAACTCTTTGTTGTCTGTTATCCAGGTAATTAGAAAACCATCTTAAAAGAGGTCCAATGATTCCAACAGAGCTCAATTTATAAAGGAGGCCTTTGTGCCATACTCTGTCAAACGCTTTGCTGACGTCGCAAAATATCGCCCGAACTTCTTTTCCTTCATCCATAGCCTTACAGAATGTATTGTAAATGTCTACAAGTTGATTTACAGTTGAATCCCCTGGAACAAACCCCGATTGTAATCTTGTTAATATATTGTTTTCACGAAAGAAATTAAAGACATGTTTATGTATAATTTTTTCAAATACTTTTCCTATGGTACTCAAGAGAGAAATTGGTCTGTAATTCGTTACGTCAGAAGGATCATCCTTTTTATAAATTGGTGTGATATTAGCCTGTTTCCATATCGTTGGAACTCTACCAGAAGAGAGGGAATAGTTAAAAAGATCGGCTAACGGAGATGACAGCGGCTGAGCAAGTTCTTTGAGCAGCCTATTATCAATAGAGTCAGGTCCAGCAGCTTTACCTATCTGCAAAGATTTGAGCACTGATTCTACTTCATATGACATGATATGTAAGAATTCTAATGTGTTAGGGGGGACATGGTTGTCACTTGGAAGAGATGCGTTACTTTCATCGAGTGTGGTCTGGTCAGTAAAATACTGATTCAATATATCGGCTTTCTCTTCTTGGTTAGAGTATATATTGCCATTCAATACGAGTGGAGGGATAGCTGAGTTTTGACCTGGCTTAATAAAAGTTTTCAATGTTTTCCACCAATCTTTGGGGCCACCGCTTGTATTCTGTAGTTTTTCTGTTAGCTTTTGGATTTCCAATTTTTTTGATTTTCGAATTTCATCTGTTACTTTATTTCTTATGTGCTTATATTTCTCAAAATCTCCGGGACTATTTGATTTCCTAAATTTATCATATAAACGTTTTCTTTTTCTCATTAATCGTTTAATACTATTCGTAAGCCACGCCGGATCAGATTTTCGAACTTTTATTGTTTTGTTTGGAATGTATTGGTTTGCTAATTTCGTAATTTGTTCAGTAACGTTTGCTGCGTAGATATCAATATCATTATTTTTTAAAGCATCCCAGTTAGTTTCTCTCAGCTCATTTGAAAAGGACTGATAATTTCCCTTAGAATAAAGCCATATGTGTCTTGTAAAAACTGGGCTCATATGTTTGTCGAAGTTAAAAACAGTATAAACTGGGCAGTGATATCTAACATTCTGCTCTAAAAACGGTTCACCAACACCACTTAAAAGCAGATTATGTTTATTGGAAATAAGAAACAGGTCTATGATAGAGGTCGAAGTTTCTGTATAATGTGTAGGTTCTACAATAAGTTGTTGCAAATTAAACTGTTGGCAGAGGTCTTGTACTTTTTTATTTGATGCTTGCTTCAAAATATCAAGATTAAGGTCACCGGTTATAACTACATTCTGAATGTTAGTATCGTAGGCAAGGCCAATGGAATCCTCAATAGACGATAAAACTACAGGTGATGAATTTGGAGGTCTATAAAAGGTGCCAATAAGCATTTTGCAATTATGTAGCAAAACTTCAATCCAGACATTTTCTATATTTGGAAGTTCAAGATCATTTCTACGTCGAGAAAATATGTTTTGATTAACATAGACACATATTCCACCGTGGTGATCACCAGGTCGATCACGCCGATGTAAATTAAATCCGTTTAAAGCTAAATCGTCATCTATAGTTCTTTGATCGAGCCAAGTTTCAGTTAAGCATATGATATCAAAATTAGATAATTCAGATTGTATTAAGTCGACCTTGTTTGAAAGACTCTGCACATTATAATGAACAACAGAAAATTTTGCTTTTATGACAGAGTCATCCATAGTAAGGACTGACTCAGCTGAGAGTGCTGAAGCTTCCGACAAAGGACCAGGATTACGTTCAATTCCAGCCATAAGTAACAAGGACATTATTATTAATGATTCAAATAAATTCAAACAGTCTAGGCCTTTGACCTTTCTCTGACGACTATAATTCATACCAATCCGCATCCGGTAAATTTCAATTTCATTCATTTATGTAATATTATCTATAAGAAATCGTAATAATTTCAAGGATGCGGAGCAGTGTACATTCGAAATGGTCAAGTTGACCAGAACACAATGATGTATTGGAATATCCCCGCGGAGCAACACAATTAAAAATGAAAACATGAAATTCACACAAATATTGAGATATGACATATTTTGTATATGATTGGGAAAGGGAAATTAGAAAATGTTAATCTAGTATCATGTTATTGAGAATATTCCCTGCAAGTAAGTGAATAGGTAGCCTTAAATGACTTGATAACAAGTTGTGCCTTGGCAAAACCAAGATTTATCTCATTAAGATGACACATTTAAGCAATACAATGCTTAAAGTCCAGGCTGTAAAGTTGAAAGTGTTTTTCCAAATAGCAACAGATATCTTTTCATTTCCGCCCCAAGTGCAGACCGACAGTGCTCGCCAGACTCGCCCCACTTGCAACGAGCACTCGCAGCCAAGGTCTCCCTGCAGAAACAAGAAACACACCGTACAATCCAGCCAGCCTAAAAGGGAGAGTCCTTATGTACAATCGCTGTGAAGATATACTCTGCTCATGTAAATACAAAGTACCACAGTGGACTGTCGTTATGTATAGCTAAAACTGAGACACTGCTAACTCAAGGTTATCTCAAATCCACTAAAAGTATTTCAAGAAAGATAATACGTGTTGGTATAAATATTTATCATTACATGGATTACTTCCCTTATCTAGCGGCCGTTTCAAGCCGAATGAATTGACCATCAGTCCGATATAAACGCATATCTGTATAGACTCTGAACATGTG